>WBMY01003547.1:0-102387 GCA_013397315.1 Donacobius atricapilla | reverse complement strand
GGGGGCGGGCGGTGGGAGGATGTGTGTTTGTGTCTGTTGGTCTGCTTTGTTTGTCTGATCAATGCCAACTGGGATAAAAACTACACAGTTATTTTCATCAGCAGCCTGATAACTGCATTATTGTAATAAAAGTCTTCCATTATCCTTATTTTTCCCATCTTTTGTAGTTAGTAGTTGCTGTCTAGTATAGTACCAAGCACTAGGATGAGGGATAAGATTTTACCTTATTGTTTTCTAGCCAATCACAAGATTGCAACAGAACTATCAAAAATTTAGAAAACCATTCTGAAACTCACTATAGAATTGACTGGCAGTCAAGACAAGTACAATTTCTACTTCATCCAGAGGTATTCCCCTCTGTAGAAGGAAGGATAATTTTTCTTATTAGAGAATTCCCATGGTTCTCATTGGGATGCATTGAAAAACTGAGTTTTGTGTTCACTAGGGACTGCGTGTGTACTGTTAGGCCATAAGCAACAAATATAGGAAAGGGAGAGTGTGTTGTAAACAGTTGTGTCTTGAAAAGAGTTATGCCATGCAAAGGGTGTAAAAAAAAAGTTAAAAAATGCAAACATTCCATGAGTAGTTTCTTGCCCACATTAACCATGGGAGATTAATCCAATACCATTAATGTTTAAGTCAAACAAACTATCACAGATGATGGTCATGTTTCTTTCTTTTTTTCTGAAATTGGTGAAAAATACACAATCATAATCTTCCTCATTCAGAGGCAGTCAAATAAGGAGACTAAACTGTTAATGGCCAGTTCCAAGGCAAAGTGAAATGCAAAGGTGGAGATTTCAATACTAGTTCAAAGTGTATGTGATCACAACCTGTGGTTCACAAATCAACAGCTTGATAAACCATGATGTAGTAATGGCAATGAGATTATCATGATAGTTATCAGCAAATCTATATTCTGCTTCTAGACAGACAGAGCTAGTAGACAAGACTGAAAAAAAAGAGAGAATGTCCAAATATTTTTATAGCCAGAATAAGTCCCACAAATGAGGGTGGAATTAGAAGTAGTGCTTTTTTATAGAAGGATCTGGGGGAAAAAATCATAGAAGCAATGAGTCAAGTAATGACACTTTCAGGAAAAATAAGGGTATTTTTTTTTTCTGTGGATTGATACACTAATCTTAATTTCAGATATAAAAGGAAGGAAAGAGATCATTATTCTTCCTCATATCTCTGCTTTCTTGGGCTACTTATACACACATGTACAAGTACACTTGTGCTACCTATGCACCAATATACTTCAGTGTTGAGAAAGATGAGATGCTGTCGTTACTGCTTTTCATGCTGCTAGTTACAGTTAGTGCTATTTTGTTTTCAATTTCCATTGTAATTCTGTAATTTTCTTCTATTTACACTGAAGGCCTTTGGGACAAAAGCTGTTCTGTTGTTAGAATATGCATGTAGTTTCTGTATACCATAAATTTATTAGAATATGTATGTAGTTTATATATTTATATATTCAGTTTATCTATGTCACATAACCGTGCTGCAACTATTTCCATTACATCAACATATAACATCTCTTAAACTGGATCCCTCTTCTATGCATAAAGATTCAAAAGCTTCCAACGATGCAACTAATGGGCACAGAAAAAATGAGAGAGAGAAAAAAGCATCTTGTATACACTAG
Source organism: Donacobius atricapilla (assembly GCA_013397315.1). Lineage (NCBI taxonomy): Eukaryota > Metazoa > Chordata > Aves > Passeriformes > Mimidae > Donacobius > Donacobius atricapilla. Next base: position 100,736 of record WBMY01003547.1, on the reverse strand, counting down.
CTCGAAATTGGTAAATTTCAAATATACCCAATAGCATATTTATCCATATGCAAGGAATGATCAGTTTATGATAGTTATGAAATCTGAAAACATTTTGTGATATTACTCTTTGTATAAAGGCCTGTCTGGGTTCTTCTGGAGGACAATGATTGACCTTTTTCACCAAACAGAAGAAGGATTCACTTTTGTTTATGCTTAATATGTAACAGAAAAAAAAACCCAACCTGGTGATACAAACTTTTAATGAAACAACCTGCTTTGTACAAAAGTGACATTGGAAAATTATTTGTTACACTGAGAATTTCTAGAGCTGCTTCATGCAGCTATTGAAAAGAGTAACTAGTGCAGCTCAATATTTAGGAAGCTCCAGAGATCTAAATGCGCTGCAACCCAAAACAGTGATGAAAAATTTGAGTACCAAGCAAAAACTGAGCAAGGAGCAACAAATCTTACCTGATGCTTTGTTGATTGCAGTGGCATTGAACTGAAGGCTACAAACAAAAGCTTCAGCCTCTGAATATGAATCAGAGCTCCAAGGTCAGCTAACCTACATGTTGGATCATGCTACCAGAGTACACGTCTCCTCTCTTACATCCAATGAATCTGGAAAGCCAATTAAGGATTAAGAGGTGTTGCAGTCAGAATAAATTGTGACTTTCCGGTACATAAAAGGCATAAACCACCTGCTGTTGCATCACTGGGAGGTCTGTTCTCAGTTGCTGATAACCAGCCGTTATCTGTGTATCGACGGAAAGCTACCTGCCCTTACAGGGTAATATAGCTTCTCCTCCTTAGATAGGATCAAATTTGGTGATTCTGTTATTGTTGGTTCCTGAAACAAGATTTCTGTGACATGACTGAGTGATGGACTCTATAGAATCAAGAGTCAGTTTATAAACCTGCTAAGACAAACTTCTTCAGCCAATGGACCCAACACAAAGCCTATAGTGGCGTTGCCCCCCTAACAGAAGATAAAGCAGGAAGTATGTCTNGGAGAGGAATGTGAGGAGATAACAGTTTTCAAAACAAATTGCACTCTAAGAATCTTCTTAAAGGTACAAAGCGATATACAGAACAGATGATTGGGGATACAGGCATCATAAAGTCACTCTAGGACAAAGTACTACTTTCACTTTTCTTCAAACATCTTCTCTTCAACACTAATGAAGAAAATATATTGTGCCATATGGATTTAGAGTCTCAAAAGGACATTGACAGTCTTATCTCTTTAATAACTTTGTTATCTTACTTTACAGTAGTGTAGCATAAATGTTTCTCTTTTAAAAATCAAACTTCTCTTAAAGTGTATATATGTATTTTGAGAAAAGCATAAACTTGGAGACAGCAAGAACTGCTTCTGCACATTGTGTGGCATATTTCACGGGTCTTGAGATTGGATGATTCAGTAATTGACCTGGAAGAATTTGGAGGCAGTAAATGAGAAATGAGAGAAAGGTGAGGTAAAAGGACAGAAAAGAGGAGGAGTATGCAAAGAGAACTTCTGAGGCACAAAAAAAGGGTGTTGGAAAAAGAAAAGAAGCTATGCTGGGAAAGCAGCTGAAGTAGGAAGAGAAAAGGGCTAGAAAAACCTAACAGTATGTGAAAAATATTTTTAAATGAAAGAAGTGGTGAACTAGAGACAAAGAAAAACACATATATAGTGAGGTGGAGACATAATCAAAGATACATTAAAATGAAGCAGAGGAGCAAAGAAACGTGAAGGCAAGTTAAGTAGGTGGTGTGAAGGAGTAAAACTTAGTTGAGTAGAGAAAAGGAGGAGAACAAAGAAAGCAGATTTTCTCAAGGGAGTTTGGGTAAGGAGTTCCACTTGCTGTGAGTTTTAGATGATATTTTTTTGTGAATGTTTGGTTTGAGAAGCAGAATATCAGAGTGAAATAGAATCCACAGGAAATTTCTCATGTTGAGTGTTTATCAGCTGTGAAGATGAGAAGCAGTACTTCGGCAATCAGTAATAGAATAATTAATATATTTTTAAAGGATAAGACAATATGCGCTTTAGGTTCAGAAATATGCTGAGTAAGACTCTTGTCTAATAATCCTTTGTTGCCCTGATTTTTCAGCCTTCTGTGTGTCTCACAGTTCATAGTTCTTAGTTTCTTTCTCATACACGGGTGTTATAAATAGAAGCAATGTTTTTCTTAATTCAAGGTAGTTTACATTCTTGATTTAGAGATGGACAGCTGATGGACAGTTGTCTTGACCGATGGGATGGGGAGGGGTGTCAACCTTCTCCCCCAGTCCCTAGCCTTTGTAGAAGTAATATAAAAGTAGAGTCAGATTTTCGTAATAAACAGTTCATACCTTCTCACCAGAGTGTGTGTGTGTGTTTGTGTGTCTAACGACAATCCTCCCTCTATACAAATATAGTGGGGCTTTCTCTTTGCTTCATTTTTGTTTCTTGCAAATTTTTCTTAACGTATAAAAAAAATTCTTCTTTCAGTGCTTTAAAACTTTTTTCCTTGAATTTTTTCTTTCTCGTGATTGCACTCAGAATGACTGATTAAAATAAGCTGCATATGATCCAAGACATCTATTTCACCTACTGGTGTGTCTGAAAAGTACACAGTGCTTGTGCTTTCCTTCTACATCTTGTCATCCTTCCAGGATGCACATGCCCATCCCTAGGACTTTGGAGTTATGATTATGTACATTACCCTCAAATATCTGAGCTATTTATGAGCTTTTATGCGTTGGAATACAGTAGACCACCTACCCGTAGTACAAGTGTTAGCTTTTGAAATAAACAAGAAGTTCCCAACTAAAAATTTATTCTTTTGCCTTTCTAATGTTTTCAAACTCTATTTTCTAAATCACAGTTATATGAATCTCAGGGAAGAGTGCAAGTACTAAATAACTCCCAAAGACTCTCAAGTCAAAATAAATCTAAAGACTATTTTACAACAGAGTAAATTTTTCTTTTATGTTGTTTTTAAGTTCTGGAGGCACTTTCTTTGTGTGTTTAAATGCACTTTAGACTGAATAGACAGAGAGATGCTCAGGCACCTAAAGACTTGTGGTTTAAAGATAATGAGGGAATGGGCGATCTTCAAATCTTCCTAAGAACCATAGTTAGCCAGGAAGATTAGTAATAACAAATCATGGTCTAGTCAGATTATAATGAGATCTTTTATAAAGGCCAGAATAATAAGTAAACTAATACATAAATTTCTGGTCCCTGTCAGCTGGATTTAGGTCTGTTCCTGTCTATTGACTATATAATTTATTAATGAATAAATAAGCTGATCAATAATGATGAGAACTCTCTTCTTCTTCCCACTTGAGCTTCTTTACACTGTGTTTCCTCATGGCTCCTTATGACACCGAGGCTCTTGTGTTCATGGTGCTTAATGACCCATTTACAACTAAAAGCAGCGACGTTCCCCCAGAACTGGTGGGAAAGCTCACCAGTTCTGGGATCGTGTTGGGATACTGGATCTATGACACTGAGTTTTTTCATGCCAGGGATATAACAACCCACACCTCTCTGATGGTGCATAGTTTAGAATTCAGTGAGGATCATTAAGAGCAGCTTTGAGGGGTGAAACAGTGATGAGCATTCTGTGTTTGTCTAGTTCATGGTCTTAATGTCATTTTTTTTTTCTGAAGTGGAATCAACTTGTGTCAAAATATCACTGCTGCCTCAATGCTTTCTTCAGTGCTTGATTCAAATAATTCTCTATGTGGTATATCCTAAATTCTATAGATTGAAATTTTTGGACTCTTTTTGTCTACAAGATCTGTGGTCTGTCAGTGAGTCCTTTTGCATAAGACATTCCCCAAATGTATTATACTACTATTTGTTTTTTTTTCTATAATGTTACTTAATTATCAAATTTGGGGTTTCTATTTTCCCCCTAATTTCTGTTATATTGCAGAGTATTTTGCCAGCTAAAGAAAAAGAAAGTTTTCCAGGGTTTTCTGAATTTTTTTGCCCATGAGTCCAGTTTATTAATCATCTAATGAAGATTCAGACTTCTGGGTTTGTTTTTCCTTTTTTTCTTACCCTATAAAGCAGGGTTGTAAAATTATTGCCTTACAAAAAGAATTCTCTTGCTTTATTCACTAAGATTAAGTGTTCTTAACTGTTTATGGTGTCGAACATTGAATAAAATAGCAGATAACAGTCATACAAATGCAGTAGTAATGCATAAATGCACCCATCTTTTACAGTACAGTAAAAGAAATTTTAATTATTGAAGTTTATGTAAAGCTTACAACAGATCTAATACCTTCCTTACATTCTTGATATTTTCTTTTTTCATTAGCCTTGCTCTCAGGCCTACTGAAAAATTATAACTTCCCCTGATTACATATCAGATCCTGTGAATTTATCAGGAAGGTGGTTAATAAACCAGACTTCTATAGCTGACCATAAAGGTTGCCTCTAATATTTTCACCCATCCTGGTTTAATAACAGCAGTCGGTCCCTTTATCACTCGTCAACCAAATCACTGAGAGTTACAAATGTTTAGGCTAAGGAGTCTCAAGGGTTACAGAAATATAAACATTCATTTACCATGCCATCCCTGGGGAGAATAGTCTGTCTATAAGCCTGGTAAAGTAATAGGGAAAGAGATGCTCTGCTCTGAGAATTTCAGTCTGCCAGTGAATATTTTCCAGTGTTTACTTGAGCTACAGAACTAAAAATGCATTCCTATGAAAACTGGAGGTAACAGTAAAAAATACTTCTTATAATACAATTTAAAAGTGCTGGTCAGATTATTTACTTAGTTCCTAAACTTCATTGAAACTTATTCTCTCTATATAATGTATTGTAGCATCCAAGAAATCTTGAATGCCATTGCTTATCTTGCTTTAATTAATGTAACCTAAAATGTTTAATTAATCTGGAGATTTATTAGAAATAACATAACTGAAAATTATGTTTTGAGAACAAAAGGAGAAAACAGGAGTAGGAGGAATTAAGAAAACTAAAATTAATCTTGTTCAGTCAATGAATTGGTTTTGATTCTATTATTTACTTTTCTATGATCCTCACCAGTGACCTGATTTTATTTGTGCAGAAGAAACATTTTACCAGATATATGGCTTGCTTTACATGACAAGATAAAAATAAATAAATTAAAAAAACCCCACTTTTATCACTTTCCACTTTAAGATCCCAAAGCACTTAATAAAAATTTATAAATTAAGCTTCATTCCCAATCCTGTGTAAATAAGCACACTATAGATTATTATTTATAGATGGGAAAACTAAGCCATAGCATGCTGAAGTCACTTGGCTACCACCATGAAAAACATGCCAGCCTGAGACAGTAAGAGGAACCTGGGGCCTGGTCCTTCATGGTTTTGGGTTCTGTATGTAATTGGTGACTCCTTTGCTGAGTGCTCATAAGGAACAGCTGGTTTAGAAAGTCAGCTCCGTGGAAATGTTTAATTAACTTCAGAACGGTCTAAGCAATTACACCAAAACACACAATGTAATGTGGTGATGAGATTCCAATCACTGGTGCATTATCTACTAAAAACCAGTTCCTTCCTCTTTTGACCCCCTCTCATCAGATGCCACAGGGCTGTGTTCATTCTTTGGAAGGTTTTTGCCATATAAAATGGGGTATTCTTTTCAAGAAGAACAACTGTGTAGCTCTGTTTGCATTTTGGCATTGATTTTTTTAACTCATTTAAATTTCTGTCTGAAATTTTTCAGCGAACAGAGAAGGAAAGAAACATCCTTATGCAGTTTTTAGATTTAAAAAAAAGTTCAAGCAAAATTAAAGTTTTTTTTAGGGGTTTTTTCCTTGTTTAGAAATAAGAGATTTAAAAATGGTCATTAGGACACAATAAGCAGTTTAACTCAATTTAGCAGCAAAGTCAGTGTTTTTCCAAGCTATCAAGTTAGTGCCTTATTAAAATCCCAGTGGCACTGAAGTATCTGAGGTGGAGGAAAAAAAGGTTAAACTGCATATCAACTACTGAAGGGAGCTGAAAGGATGTAGAGCCCAATTAAACCTTCAGCACTGCTCTCTCTCATAAACACTTGCTACTTTATTCCCTCTGGAACACGTTTTGAGGCAGCTAAAGTGGGAACCCAGCAAGAACCTTTTCATGAGATTTCTGTTATTGAGCCTCAGGTCCAGCCCCGTCCTTCTGGGTGAAAGGCTTCATACTCCCTCTCTATTAATCATCATCTGGCCTTCTAACACCTGGGACTGACTCCAACTCCCACTGTTGCTATATTGACAATATTCCCTGTTGATTTCCTCATTTTCTCAGCCAAGGCTAGAATGACCTCTTTAAAATTCTTTATAAACGTCCGTAATTGCCGCATCAAACTTCAATTCATTATTTTCCCAGGCCTCATGTATTTTGATGATATGAAAGTTGACCGCATTTACATGCAAATTGAAGTTTTATATTAATAAGGGCCAGTAAAAAGAGATTGCATGGTAATACTCCATTATGACTTTTAAATACATTTGCCCATGTCTCGACTTGGCATTAGCATGGTCAGACCATGAGGAAATCATGTTGGTCTGATTGCAATTTTGTTTTCCAATTGAAAGTACAATTTCATCAGGTTTCCCTGTCATTTCTAATAATGACTTAAGTTTGCTTGCTAAATTGAAGAATTTCTCCAGGCCTCTAGATGAGCTGGGAAACAGGTGAGGAGACAGCTGCTTCTATACAAAGTGCTTCATTATGAACTACCACTATATTCAACCCCATAAGGCTTGTTTGATGATAGAAACAAAATTACTGAAGGTCTAGTGCAGCTGAGATTGATTACCTTAAGCATATTAACTTTTAACATAAAACTTTGGAAGCCCAATGGCTCGTCTGTGAACAAGTCTTTAATACACTGATCAAAGGTCCTTAACCTTTTAGACTGCTATTTCATTGTTTGGCCTCAGATTTTATATGCTGTTATATTCCAGCAGGAAAAGAAATAAAACAACAGTCGGTAGAAAAGGGACTGTATATATTAATGCAAAAATTCTAGAAATCCTTTACCTACACACACCCTATTAGGAATCCTAGAGATGATGTAATCACAATATCAAATCAAATCCATGACCTTATGAAATAACATTCATGTTACTGATTATAAAAATCTGGTTGCATTTGTCATTGGACAATCATGAAATTAAAAACCTCGTGTATCAATGGCAGGTTACAGGAGAATTAAAAACTAAAAGAATGGTCCCTATAGTTCTAATATCACAGATATTCTTAAATACTGTTAAATATACCTTTTGGGGATGGTTCTGTAAAGACCAACAAGGCTACCAATGAGTAATAGCAAAATACTTTCATAAAAGGTGCTTATGTAAAAATATATATGATATTATGTTAGAAAGTCAAGTAAAAACGCAGCTATTTTATTCATATCGAGGCTTTTTGCACTCCAAGACCCCTCAGGGTCAGCGGGATTACCAGTGAAACACATAAATAAGTATTGTGCAGACTCTTGCTTTCCACTATAATCTTCTAAAACAGCGATAAGTGACAGGCCTTGAATGTGCGCATTTGTCGTTGCAATAATTTTGGAAATAGCTGCTGTGGTAGAGTTGGACTGTACACTTGCTACTTAAAAATTAAGCTGTGATCCAGTAGGACCACTTGCTTAGGCAGGTTTCACCTGTTTCTGCTAAGTCCCACAGACTTCTGTCAACTCAAAGAAGGATTCAGGCTCTTCTTAGTTGAATCTTTATGTGAATATTGGAGTTGGAATTGATAGTTCACTACCATTTATATCATCTTAGAAGTGTGCTTTACTCAGGCCAAGCAGTTGGATGATAAAGCTCAATTTTATTAAAACACTTCTTCATTGTTCTCTTTTATATCAGGTAAGTTTTCAGCAGCAGCTTGAACAGAGAAAGGTCAATTAGTGTATGATAATATCATAACACTTCTTATCAGTGTTTATAATAGATGTTGAGGCTGGGAATTGTTAAAATTATCAAACCATGGTCTTAGTTGTCCCTATTTGCTATCAAAATATAGTATTATGAATCTATTTGTAGTTCTGGCTTCCAAACAAAAGCAACAACAAGTAAATTGCTTGTCCTAAAAACAAGTCCAGCCATTAGGACTATCACATGGCTGAGGCAATGATCAGCTCTTTTAGTCCAGTGCACAAGAGATCAGTGCATATTTCGCAAGTTCCAATCCCCTCGTTAGTAGCTTAAGTAGAATAGTCAAGATTGGATTGTTGGCAGCTTGAGTGTAAGAGCCAAGGAAAGAACAAATCTAAACTCCTCTTCAACTTCAGAAGTACCCTTTGCTCTGCTTAAGTCAGCCTGAAAATTCAGGATGAGAAATATTTACATTCAGTGGTGCTAACTCCTTCTTTCATAGCCATGCATTTGCTTCGTCTGCCTGGGAGCATTTGAGGAATACTTTTCTTGCCTCTGGAAAATTATTTTTTTCACATCTTTGAGAGGTGTTTTGCTTGTCTTATTAGTCTCTATTATGGTAACTTGAAAGAACAGAATTGATAACGAGGATATGAGTGCAAGAGTTTTTCTGTGGGAAAGTGTGGAGAACATAATTATGCTTGATTTCTACCAAAAATGGTCCCATTGCTTGAATAGAAAATAACTTATCTTGAAATATCTGAATAAGTCAGTGAGTATAAATATATGAGTTTATAAAATGGCTAAGAAATTCTGGAAATCATAGAATTATGGAATCAAAAAATAATTTACCTTGTAAATTATCTTTTAGGCCATCAGTGCAACTGATAAATATTCTGGCTGGAGAAATTTAGCTTGTAAATAACATATTACAATAAAAAATAATGATCATGGTAGATTTCAGGAAATCAGAAAGGTTTCACAGTTAAGATATATAAAAAAAAGAAAAAAGATTATATAACTGGAAAAAAGGTTAATGAAGATGATAAGGAAAACTTATTAGCTCTCTCATCTGTTCTCTTTCCTCACCTACCACGTAAGACCATGTACAGGAAATCTGCAAAGTACAGGTAGTCTGTGTAAGAACTGATTCTGAAGGAAAATGTAACAGGACCAGGTAAGTGTTTCAGAGCCTAAAGAGAGGAAGACTTAGCTTATCTGCGCAAATACAGACAGTTATTAAAAGCCTAAGTATATCCAGACATCATGAGTAAAGCCATAGTTAATATGATACAGAAAAGTTTAAGTCCTTTTTCTTGAAACGGTAGGGAGTAAATGGAAAAAGGACCTGCTCAAACCTTTTTTTCAAAGCTATGTTAATTCTCAAGGGAGTTGGCACAAGGTAATTCCAAAATTTTTACCTTGGACATATATTTAATTTGTGAGTTTCCTCATGGAGATATAAAGAATTGATACAAAAAGTCAATATCATCTTAAAACCACACAAACATAGAAAGAACACTTAAACATGTAAGAAATTTAAAGGAAACTAGCAAAAAGAATACAAAGATGTATATTAGAAATTGGAGCTGAAGGAGGAATACGCACCCCCATACCAAAACAGGTAATGAACTTCAATGTGTAGTTGCTTGTTTCTAGTAGATATTGCTGTTCTAGACTAAAGGTGACCAAGTTTTTCTCACTTCATCCAACATCAGTAATACTCCCTCCCACATAGAATCAAATAATTTAATCATATTATTCTTATGTACTTCTTGTAATACTCAAACTCCTTAGGACATCACTTCCAGAGGTCTGGATCCTTATAAATTCAGTCCTAACCCAGAATCTGGAATAAGGGAGGAGTCCAGATTCTCTGTCTGATTTCTAAAGTATATCAAATGATTGACATACTGAAGGAGAAGTATACTGTGTGCAGTAGTTGCACTCTAGTATTCCAGAAATGTAAATTAAAAAGAGGTTAAGGGTTTATGTATGTGTTACTCTACAGCTATGCCTAGATTCGTGGCTTGTGTGTAACTGACCAATGTATTTTTCCAAGTGAGATGTGAGTTACTTGGGAAGAGTTAAGAAAAGATTGCTGAATCAAGAAAGACATAGGAATAATGTCTTCTCCTAGAGATAGCAGGAAGAACTGTTGTTCCTCAGGCTGAGAAACAGACTGTTTTACAGGGCTCTCTTCAGCTATATTAAAATAACAGTAAAGTAGAAGAAATTAATTCTAATGTTCATCTATCATAAGAGAAGTAAGGTATTAAAATTGTAATAAAAAAATGAAAGTTGGAGTTTGGAAGGGAAAAACACATAGTGACAGACAAATGTTGGAAGGGAAAAATGTAGTGAGAGGCAAATGTTGGAAGAGACTGCTTGGAGGGGCTGCAGAACTTTCACTGCTGGACCTGTTAAAGTACAGATTAGACAACATTTGTCAGAAAATATTTACCTACAATTGTTTTTGCCCATGAGACTCTATTGTATAGTTCCACAAATGCTATCCAGCCCCTTTTGCTAAAGGGAGTCCTTAAACTTTCAGGCTAAAATAATGAAGAACATAGGTATTTCTACTCTTTAACTTTGATTAAAACTGCTTATAGTACCGCAAAGATTTATTATTGTTTGTGTTACTTACTATGACTCGTGTTGCATTTAGTATTTGTGTAGCCCAAAATTATATTCTATTATATTCAAATACCCCAAAATTATATTCAAATTATATTATATTCTTTATAATGTGAGCTTGGAGCTAGGAACTGTGGAACTATGAAATATAGCTTGACAAACAAGTGTTAGTGGATTTTAGAATTAACTTTGTAATGGTTTCTGTAGCAAGAGCCAAAGACATCTGGTGAGAAGGAAGTAAAGGACTATAAACATTTTATGCAAGACATTGTCTCCAAATTACCCCGACATTATCTCTCACCTTCCATTGGAAAAGTAAAAGAACTTCTGAAAAGAGTATCTGAAGAACTATGTTATTGTGATATCTGCTGCTTTTGTTTGCAGTCCAGAGTGGAATTTTTGGGGTTTTTTTGAGGGGTGGAAATTGAGAGTGGTGGAGTTCAAGGGTTGTGAAGAAAAGCAGCAGCACCTGTATGTAGTTAGGTAGAAGAATCATGAGAAAGTCCTGGCTGATCACAGTTGACCATGTTACCCTCTGTCTCAGCTCTCCAGAATATTAACTTCTATTTCAGCATATTTATATATTAAAAGGTTCTGTGTGGGGGAGGTGTTGGTGTGTATCTGGGGTTGGGTTTTTTGGAGAGGTTATGTAAAGCAATAAGAATATTTGTTCCTTTGTGAAGAAAGGGAAATGAAAGGATTTTTTCATTCTCTATGCTGACTTATTTTTATAAGGACAGTGCCAGAACTACCCTATGTATGGGAGCAAAGTATAGACTAGTCATATTCTTTTGAACCAAACAGAAGTGGTTTGGTGAGGGCCATGATAGCCATTCAGTTACATTCATCAGGCCTTCTTCTTCATCTAACAGCTGTGGTGACTCTGGCTCTATTGCAACATCCCATGTTTTCATTCTCTGTTAATACTTGGTTTTCTAGCCTTACTGGATTCTATAGATATCGATCTGGAGTTTGGAGCAGTTCTGATGTGGAATTTCTCCTAACATACTGATGGAATTCTTACTTATAGTATTGCAATCAGCTTTTTTCTTTCTTTTGTGATGTACAGAGAGGTCAAACTTGTAGCTGCTCTTTGCTGTTTTTTTCCTAACTTTTTTTTTAAATCCACATGAACCTTTATTCTCTACAGAAGTTAAAGTAGAATGAGAAGAAGCTTGTAGATATCATATTTACCTGTTAAACAAGACAGAAATATGCTTACCTACTTTATGACAAATGCATTTATATTTTAAAGTATTTTTCAAAGGCCGTGGCTGTGATTCATCACCTGATTATCAGCTGTAAAGCTTTTTATTAAATACCATCACCATTCAACCATTCATCATTTTCATATGAACATAGTAAACAATGACTATTGCATGCATAACTCGTCAGTACTGTAAGGCAGGGGGCTGAAATGTGTTGTCCTTCCAATGGTATTTCAGTTTAAACGTGGCTACATTGAAGTAATGTCACCTCTCGTTTGCACTCTGGACTTGGTGGCAAACAGGGATCATTACAGGGGGAACTGTGAGAAAAATACATTTCACATTAGTCATAACCATAAAAGAAACTAAAGAGAAAGAGACATACCAATGCATGTGCAGCTTCTATAATAGAACAGACAAATAGGATTGCACTGAGAAATGTACAAAGGCAGTTAAGTTTAGAGGAGAGTTACCACTTCACTAAACTGTCAAGACTGAGTAAAATTATATTACTTCTGACACCTCTGGGTACAATACATTGCTTTTGGGTTCAGTTTCTCTACCTTTTTTTCAGTTGTTGCAGTAAAGGAAATTCCTTGGTGCTTTGATTGTTGAGATTATCTTGTTTTATATAACTTCCCCTCTCTCTTCCTCTCTGTCCTCTGCTCTGTACTAGCATTATGGGTGTGAGTGAAGATTTAGCAGGCTGCTGTATTTTTTAAAGTCAGTCATTGGTTTGGATAGACAGTCAAAATCAAATGGAGGACAGTAAAGGTAAACACTTTTAGTTAAGGACATTTGCCCATAGAAAAACTAAGTTCAGTAGACATCTCATTTTTATATGCTAATGTCACAGATTCACATAATCAATTAGGTTGGATAAAACCTCTGAGATCATCAAATCCAACCTATGGCTGAACACTGCCTTGTTAACTAGACCATGGCCCCAAGTGCCACATCCAGTCTTTCCTTAAGCACCTCCATGGACAGTGCCTCCACCAACCCCCTGGGCAGCCCATTCCCGTCTCTAATCACTCTTGTGAAGAATTTTTTTAATGTCCAACCTAGACCTCCCCTGGCGTGGTTTAAGATTATGTCCTTTCATCCTGTCACTGGTTGCCTGGGAGAAGAGCCTGATCCCCACCTGGATACTCCCTCCTTTCAGGGGGTTGTAGAGAGTGAAAAGGTCTCCCCTGAGCCTCCTTTTCTCTTGGATAAACAAACCCAGCTCCCTCCGCTGCATCTCACAGGACTTGTGCTCCAGACCCTTCAGCAGCTTCATTGCCCTTCTATTGACCTTTCTCAGCACCTCATGGCCTTCCTGAATTGATGGGCCCAGAACTGGACACTTGAGGCGTGTACTTGAGGTGTGGCCTCACTAGTGCCAAGTACAGGAGAAGAATCACCTCCCTAGCCCTGCCAGCCACAATAGTCCTGATACAGGCTAGGGTTCCTTGGGCACACTGCTGGCTCATGTTCAGCCACTGTTGACCAGAAACCCCCAGATTCTTTCCCCCTTGGTCACTTTGCAGCCACAGTTCCCCCAGCCTGGGGAGGGGGGAAACCAGGGGAGGGTTTATGGCCAAAGTGTAAGACCTGATATTTGGTTGAACCTCATGCTACTGGTCTCCACCCATCTATCCATCCTGTTCAAGTCCCCCTGCAGGACCTTCCTAACCTTCAGCAAATTGACACTCTGACCCAACTTAGTGTCATCTGCATATATGCTAATGGTGGGCTCAATCTCTCATCCAAATCATCAGTAAAGAAATTAAGCAGGACAGCATCCAACACTGATCCCTGGGGGACATCACCAGTGGCTGGATGACAACTGGATGCAGCACCATTTCCCCCCACTCTCTGGGGCTGTTCCTAACCCAGCAAAGGTCCCATCTATCCAAGCTGTGGGGTTTCAGCTTTTCTAGGAGTGCTGTAGGAGATGGTGTTGAAGGCTTTGCTGAGGTCCAGGTAGACACATCCACAGCCTGTCCTTCATCCATCAGGTGGGTCACCTGCTCATAAAGGGAGATCAGGTTGGTCAGGAGCTGTCTTTCCTGAACCTATGCTGGCTGGATCTCATCCCTTGGTTGTCCTGTGGGTCTCGTGTGATCAAACTCAAGGTGATCTGTTCCATAACTTTGCTGGACACCAAGGTCATCTTAAAAGTAGTGCATTCTAACTCTCACAACTGATTGTGATTTTGCCAGTGGTTACTGGTGGACACTAAATTCCAGAAGAAATATACTCCTCTTATGGTTTACAATAATCTATGTTTTTCTGTCATCCTCATTCTTACTCTTTAGCATGAGCAGTTGTTCTTACTCCTTTCTTTATTACAAACATTTATTTTCTCTTTATAGAAAGTCACTGTGCCATCTTATTTTTGGTAGACCTAATAAATTGAACTCCAGTTTATCGGACAATGGATCAAAAAGCCTGGCTCTCCAAGATACCTCTGCATAGTGCCCTTGTTTTCAAATGTGTACATAGAACACAGTTAGAAGACTAGTCCCAAAGTGTAAATAACAGAGTTTATAAGCAGCTTTATTTTCATCTTGATTATGTTTTCTCCTAGTTTGATAAAATTAACAAAATACATTCTGTGTCAGTTTTGGGTTTCATTGTTTGTTTTGGGACATGTAGATTATCCCCTCAAGTAATATTCGAGCCCTTCCATCTTCACTGATGTTTGTTCTGCAAATGATCTGTAGTACATGCAATCGGTGAAAAAGTCTTGACAAGTTTGATTACTCAGAGTCAATTTAAATGGTGCTTATAGTTTTAAAAAATATCAGCAGTTTTCTGGAATAATGAACCTGTAGGGGCAAGTAGTGAATAGAACTAAAAGGACAAAGAAAGTATGGTCTGAGATAGACACATTGTTATTAGTCACAGCCTCATTTTGCCTTTAAATCTCTTCCTCAAAACTGATGGAATGGTTGTTCCTCTGTCCTTTACTCAGCTTCCATTTTCACACTCACATCTACAATACTTCTTACATATTTCTGCATGTGTATCCCTTCAGTTACATTTTTCTTGTACCTACCATGACAGACTTTCAGTTCAGCATGCTCCAAACTGTTTCTTCGTGTAACACTACAATGGGTAAGGAAATATGGCCAAGCCACACAGCAGAGCCACCAAAGTCCTCGGAACAGCTGTTAACATGGAATTGAAGTGCCTAACTTCATAAGGACAACTTATAAAATCAGCCTTATAGTTCATGGGCCTTTTGTCTGGACTGTTTGCATTTCTCATCCCCGCTAACTTGGCAACTTTGGCCTAGTATTATTCAGTGGCTTTTCCTCCTATTTCTAGACCAAGGAGGGTATAGTTCCTTTCTGGAACTATGTACTGCAATACATAGAACAGTATTCTACAGATAGATACCACAACCACACTCTCATCTGTTTTTAAAAGGCTAAACAGAGAGCACTGCTTATGCAAGAGCAAAAACAAAAAACAAAAACAAAACCCCACAAAAACCCACAAAACCCCCAAAACTGAAAACATTCCCCGCCCCCCCCTACCCCCCCCAAAGATACAAAACAAAACAACAAGCTCGTTTGAACATCTCATATTTTGAACTGCAGACTATGTAATTCTCTATTCCCTATTTATTGCAGAGTGAATCTAGCACTTAAATTAACACTGTGAGTCCTCCTTTTGGATCAGGCAATGTGTGTTTGTTAGGAGCCCATAATAAGAAACCTTTGCTGGTACTCTGTATTGGTTCTGCTGGGAAAGGAGCAGCATGCATGGTGCTGGGTTTCAGATTTGTGACTGAACCAGTGGTTGACCCAACTGACCAAAGAGACACCCCATTCCATGTGATGTTATGCTCAGCAATAAAAATGAGGTGGGGAGTAATCCGGCGCTGTGAGTCGGTGGATGATTGTCTTGGTGGTTTTTGTCTTGTATGTTTTTTCTTCATATATTCAACTTTATCTTGAAAAATGAGTCTCTCTTGCCTTTACCCTTCTGATTCTTTCCCCTAGCTTTCTGTGACTGGGTGGGGGTTTAGCTACTGACCAGGATCAGGCCTCTGCATAACCCTACCTGTGAAGGGGAACTGTCACAAATATATCACATTTTGTGTATTCCTGTTTAAAATGTGACATAGACCCATGACATGAAAAGTATGGCCTTGTGTCTAATGTACAACTTTTAATCAATGACTTACACTTAAGTGAGCACCTTGGTCATTCAGCATACATAGGGGTTAGGGAAAATACTCATCCTTCTGAATTCCTATCAGTTCTAGTAATGTAGGGAAGCTAATCAAAGGAATATATGGAGGTGTGAATCTAATTTTAATTATAAATGTGGTCAGATTGGGATGGGCTGCTACAATGGCAATAGGCCTTCCAGTAATCAGGAAGAAGAAAAGTAGTTTAGCAAGCCTATTTTATTACCTGAAACATACACTGTATGCTGAGAATTCTGTTGTTATTAGTAGTATGAGTCTCAAAGTGTTCATGTTTTCCATTTACAGTCCCAAGTGCTGAGGCACAAGGAAAAAAATCAAAATTTTAGGTTATCCTACTTAAAATATTAGCACATATTTGTTATGTTAAGTGATTTCTTCCCTTTCCACTGTGCATCCATACCTGGCAGGTGAAATATGTTGTTTATTACTAATGGTATTCTCTTCTGTATTTCAAATTCATGGTCCAACTCCACAGACTTATAAAGATAATTTAAAAGCCCAAACCTCCCAATTTTTTTATCCTATGGCACTTTTAAGATGCTTAGGCAAGTATTTTAATATGGCATGTTAATTCTGGTACATTACTGTTGTCAGAAGTAATGTCCCTCTTGATAGTCTTTGGGATCTGAAAATAGAATTGAGCAATGGCCCTTAATGTAAGAGTGACCAATGAATTTACCCCATTTTGGACATAAATAAGACATTACTCTTTTTATCACTGAAACAAGTGGAAGTCTTTTCTAGCTCACCTGTCAACAGTTATGGATGTACAAGTCCTAGCTTGCCCTTTGCTCTGTGCAAAATCTGGGGAAGTCTCCTCCACCATAAATTTAACCCTTTAAATTGCCTTCCTCTGTGTCTGTAGAGAAGGCCAGGATTTAGCCTTGATATTGTAGAAAAAACTTGTATAGGATTAAGAGAGTGGACACCTGGTTGTATTACTCAGTGCAGTGGTGATGGCTGTATTCTCAAGCATTCTGTGTGCTCTAGCCTACTTTGACACCTTTGGGTTGCTGGAAGGGTTTTTTAACATCATACAAATTAATCCAGCCTGGGGCTGGATTAGCTGTAATGGACAGCATATAAAGATTTTCAGGCACACAGCCATCCACACCTTGACAGGCTTGCTGCACTTCCAATAATTTAATAAATCTTTGACGAACTTTAAAAGAAACTGTCAAGATGTTTCATCACTTTTTTTCTTCTTATGCCATTTTTAGTAAATTTATTGCACATGAAAAAAATACATCCCTAGGCATAGCCCAGGAGCACTAGGACAAGTTTCCTCACTCTTCTGCCAACATGTTTCTGTCGTGCCCTGGAGGTAGCACCTGGATTGAGGATAGTTCTCTTCTCCATTTCTTTGGCCTCTCAGCTGACAGTATTAAACAGCTAATTAGTGAATAGTGATTTTTTTTTTTTCTTATGCAGAGAAATTTTACTTCAAAAATTTTGTCTTACAATTATTTATAATAGTCATTAGTATCTTACAACTGAAACTGTTTTTTTTCTTACCAGTGCATTCCACTTTATGAGTATAGTGTAATGTTTGTAAGTGTAACGCTCCTAGCAGAAGGAGGGCAATGTTGTCTGTTTTAGAGAAAAAAAACAAAACTCAAACATCTGGAGTGTTTGGGAACAAAAAGGGATCTGAAAAATTATACACATGGGTGAAAAGAGCAACACATCTGAGTTTACTGTACCGATCCTAACAACGTCTCTTTTTACTTCTAAACCGTGACTAGGTCCTGAGCATGTTCTCTTTCCCTGCGCACTTGAGGGTATTTTGCTAACAGAACTAAGAGCTGTTGCTGCTTGTGAAGCATTATTAACTTAGCTGACTTTGTAACCTTAGAATAAGTCCATGGTCTGATAATGTTACAGGGGAGAAGTTTTGGGTTTCTTATTCAACTTTTATTGTCTTTACCCAGAAAAGGCTGAAAAATGGAATGATGGTAACAAATTGCAGTCCTTTGTTTGCAGTGTCCTGCTATTTAAATTGAAATTAAAGCAGAATTCCTCACTGCTCTTTTCTCTTGGGAAACCTGGAAATTTACTTTTACCCTTATCAAAGTCAGAGGTTTTGGCTATTAATAGTTTGGGGCCATTAAGATTTGTTAATTGACTTTTAATATCTAAATCCTCTGTATGTTTCTATTTATCTAGAATTTTATTATTTTTTTGCTAAAGAAGTACAGTCCAGACAATAAAACATCATTGCTGTTGTCAGTAAAAAACTACAATTATTATAAAATGTTTTATACAAAGCAGTGAAAGTGTAGAGAGGAGTGGGAAGTTATAACACAGTTAATGTATTTATGTATCTTTTGCTGTGTACACATAAAAAAGAGAGCACATGCTTTTCCCTAATGTTCATACAATGCCTGGAGGCTGGAAAGCAAAAGAAGGGAGATAAATGAAGAGGGAAGGAAGAATGCAAATTGGCTGCAAGGCAAGTTGGTGGTTCATGATCCTTGCTTTGACTTTGATCTAGTCTCATTAATGAGCAATTTTGCAAAGCTGCAAGGCATTCTCTGGTTGCAGGATAAATTCAGCTTAGGTTGCCCATGCAGGTGTGCATGACACAAGAAGCCTTCCAGAATGTATGCATTCTTCCAAAAATGTGTTCATCATTTCATTTTAATAACTTAAACTGTTGTGGTTGAACATCACTTCAAGACATGAAGTATCAGATGTTAATGTAAGTAGTTTTGAAATGTACTGCTTAAATCAAAGGGGAGGAGAGAGTCCTGAATCCAATCCACTGTGAAATGAACAACTTTGCTGAGATGATGTAAACTGCTTCCCATTTATGATTACAGCTAATAAGTTATAAGCAGCTGGTATCACCATAATTCCTACAAGAATTTTGATCTCATTTGAGGGTGAGTTGTGTTACATGTACAGTACTCATTAGCTGTCTGTAGTCTTCCCTTACCTGGAAGAAAGGCATGCCAAAATCAGTTCCTCAAGTTGCTTAGTACTTTTTGACTAAAGTGCTGTACAGACCTTTGCTAGAAACTAAAAAATATCTCTTACTCTCTGCCCCTTAACTCTAAACAATATTACTCCTTCATGACATTAATTTTGAAGAAGCAAGAATCTGCATGTTTGTGAGATGGCCACGGAAAACTGAGAGAATTTTTCTGACCTTTAAGATTGGCACAAGACTGGAAAAGCAATCTGCAAAAATTTATCTGATTCAAGCAGAGGTGTAAGAGGTAGGTATCAGCATTTGCATCTATATATTTGACACAGGAATAGAGGAGTGAGTAAGTACAGTAATGGAATTTTCTGATGTTTGCTTGGGTTTTTTTGTTCATACAAATTAGCATAGTTAAATATTGAATTAATAAAAATATGTATGCCAAAAAAGACTCATTGTCAAAATTTCCTACACACAATCCAACATCTAAAAGCAAACAAGGCACAAATCCCAAAAACACAAAGGTTTTCATTGTACTGATCTGGTTTTCTCAGGTGGCCAGTACACTGCAAAAGAAAAGAAATTAAAAAAAAAAAAAAGATGTTATCGTCTAAAATTTTTAAGATGTTTTGTTATATAAAACTAAAGAAAAGATGTGTGATTGCAAAATACCAACTCTGGTAGCAGTTCTAACCCTGTTGTTTCTTAGCTTTCTAGTACATGAACTTAAGAATTATACCCTTTTTTTAACTATTCAAGTTATTCATACATACATACATACATACATAATACTAATATGTCTGCTTTCACCCTTTGAAACTTGGCATTTCTAAGGTGTCTTTTGTTTACTTGAGATTTGTACTGCACGCTCTTTATAGAGCCTCTTGTAGCTTTCTCTTAATCATCTGTAGTAAACTGACTAGTTGGACAGGTTAAATTAACATTTTTTATCAGACTGCTTCTTTTAGTTTTTCCAGAATTGCATAATTTAATCTGATTAATTATTTATTATAATATCAATATGAATTATATTCTTACTTATGTATCAATATAAAGCAAGTTAGTCTTCATTTGCCACCTAAAATAGGGTTTTCCTAGCAAGTAAGTGAGTTAGCAAGTATTGAATTCATGATGTTGTAGCTAGATAAACTTTTTAAAAAATTTATTCACTGATCCTTTCAAAGTAACCAACTGGATAGGAAGAAGGTGAGCAACTGATGTTTATGTTGAGCTATTATATGTACCTTAATTCTGCAGAAAGCTAAGGATCTTAACTATTTCATGTATTTAATTTAGATTTCACTGCTACAGGGAGACTATTGGGAAAACACAACCAGCTAAGTGACAAACATATAAACTGCATTCTTACAAAACTTTAAAACCACAGTATAAGGCTTTATTCATAAAGGAGCTTCTAAAATGCAGCTGTTGTCTTTGTGAAATTGAGCTGTAACGTCATTTGAATAGAGCACTTAATAGGTGACTGGGGCTACTGGAATATCAAACTGGAGCCTGGAGCTCTAAACCCTGCGTCTTTCACAGCAAGTAGGAACTGTTGAAGAAGGTCACTGAAATTATATACTTTGCACTCCACAGTAAGTGATGGAGCATGGAAAACCTTTAAACATTAGCTGATCACTTATGACCTAGATGGTGGCACATCAGTATTTGGAAACAATTTTAAAGGAGATCAGCAGATTTTCTAAACAAAAAGGTTAGAAACAAAAGGCAAGTGAATTATAAGGCGCTTCACCTTGCAGTCAGTCAGGAATGCACATTTCAAGTGAACAGCAGAACTGATACTTACACTTGCTGGGTTTTGGTCTCCTGATCATTCCCTGTTCCTAACGCCACCTGCTAGCAGGTCTGTGAATTGTACCCGGCAAGGACAGCGGGTGCTCCAGAGGACTTACTCCGAGACTAATGTCAGCAGGAAGAGTCACGGAGGCACACATAACTAGATATTTTGGATGAGAAAAATATTATATGAATCTGTGAATTAATATGGAACTACCCAAGACAGGCGGTGAGGCCAGTGAGGTGCTGATACATGGGACATGACATTCATGTTTTCTAGAACGAGTACCTGAGGGTCTTTGAGAAGAAATAGGAAAAATATCATACTAGATTTACTCAGCAGCTAAGGGTATTATTCTCAAGCTTGAATGAGATACAGTTAGCATAGTTCTCTCCTTCTTTATTTGTCTCAAATTTATTAATATAAAGTGTATTATATATGTAACACACATTAGTTCCCCAAACCTCAGTAAGATAATGGTTAATTACTGAATTTTCTCTTTTTTTCCCCTTCACATTTATTGCTAAAATTAAAAAATTACTTTTCCAGGCTTTTTGAATGAATCTGTCTTTAGAAAGAGGTGAAGAAGTTATCTCTGTTAATATAAAAAACTATCAGACTAAACACCACCATTGTAGGATGAGTTTCTTTTAAAAATATATTATTTGTTAATGTATCTCTTCCTAAATAGATTAATATTATCTTCCAAGCTATTATATTGTATTTTCAGTATGAAGAATCTCACAGAACCAAATACCAATACCAGACAACATCTCTTGAATTTATGGCACACTCTTGTTGTGCCATAAATGTATTGCTGTTATTAATCTTTATATGGAATCTGTAGAATTTAAATGCTTCTCTATGAAGGGTATAGATAATGTCTGCATCAGGAATGATTGACACACATCATAATCATTCTTAATAATATTAATAATTTATAATTTATTAATAATAAATCAATACAAAATTTAAATCATATCAATATTTGAATAATATTGAATTACAAAATAACTATTTTCTGGCCACTTTAGTGCCTTATGTGGGATAGAACTTCATTTTGGTGGAACAATATGGGCTTGGGGGAATAAAGGGCTGGCAAAGTCAGAAAACTAGTGGGGATCAGAAAACCAGGACTCTTCCTAATGGTGGTAGTCTGGGGTGATAGACTTCACTATGTAATTTATTTCAGGCCTAGTTCCTGAGCCTTTTTAGGTCTCTTTTGGTTTCCGCTGAAAGTATCTTAATTCAGTTAAATATGAGCCAATATCAAATGCATGGGATGATTGTACTTGGCCAAGTCCCAAAAGATGGTTTTTTAGTAAATTACAAGTTAAGAAATATGAGAAATTACCTCACCTGTTTAGGAAAAAAGACTAAAATTCTCATTATATTTTCCTTCGATTTTAAATTTCATGAGTGTCTGTACTCCCTCAGATGAAAAGAAAAGTGTGTTTGGATTTTAAGGACTGTATTCACCAGGTAATGAACTCTTCCAGCTTCTTGGCAAGAAGGATTTGTGAGAAACACTGATGGTAAAATAAGTTATCAGCTTACTATTTTTCCATTCATAGGTTAGTAAAATTTTAAAGTATATTTAGCTGTCTTTTCTGGTTCAGTAGATGTTAGGAAATACCATAATGTTTCCTCCAGATGTCCCTTACAAAATCTGTGTTAAACTTAGGTTGTGTTTAACACACTGACATGGAAAACATAGGATACCTCACAAACAGAAAGATAGATAGACCAATATGTGTCAGGGGATTTTCAGTTTCATTCTTTTAATGCAATGTGATGTGAAGTCCCAAGTTTCATTGACCAAAAATAGCTTTTCCACAATTTGGGATCAAAATTTTTTTTTTCTTCGTGTGGGTGTGGGGAGAAATACCTTTTATTTGATTAACAGGACAAATGGGAAGGCTCACTAAGACTGGTTGAATTCTTTAAATGCAGCTTCATTTTCTTTTAAAATATATCTATCCACCTGATGCAATATATTCTGTGTATAGAAGAACAGCATCTCACCCTCAGCATGTGCTTACCTCTCCCAAGGATTTGCACTTGAATATTTTCTATTAAATACTTTAGTAACCAGTTACTTTAAATGCTATCAGATTTGAGCAACACTGTGAATATTTGCTTTCAGTAGTGGGTAGAAACTACTTTTTAAAGATTTATTTTTTGATGATTTATAACAAGGTATATGAATCTCGCAGTTCTTTTGTGCATACACGTGTATGTGCATGTTTCAGTGCACTTGCATCCTGAAGGTTTGTTTAGGTTCTCCTAATCCTTAGTGAAAAGATATGGAAATATTAATTTATCAGTACCTTAAAAAATCCAGATATAGTGATTAGAATAAACATACACTACATTGTATTTATAAGACTACTCTTTTCCTACTGACCTATGAGATACCCCCATGTTTACAACATTAATTACTATCCCTTGTTGTGATAAAAAGTATTATTATGTTGATTATAAACCAAAGTATAATAGCACAAAAAAAAGATTTTTTTAAAATTAATTCCTAGACTTGTAAGTTACTCCCAGGTTTCTGTCTGTCAATTTACTTGGTTTGAATGAAATAAAATTATTTGAAGTAGGGCAAAAAGGTATACATACCCACAATAATGCCAGTTTTACAAAACAGAAAACTGAAGGCCAGGTCTCATTTTCCCCATTCGTGTGGCCCCAGGGGAAAATAAGAGGAAGCATCATTCTTCCTCATCAGTCACAAATAGAGGCAACACCCTCTCCCCAAAACTTGATATTTACCTTCCAATATTAGATATTTCTGACAAAGTATTGCCATAGACTTTTACTTTACAAGGTTTACTTTATTAAATATGATGTTTCTTTCTGGTTCCTGATATTTTCTTATTTTGATATAGTCCTTTAAAAATCATTTGGAAAGTGAAAAGTACTTCACTTCCTAACTAATTTCAGTAGAATTAAATTTATAGACCTGAATGATAATTAATTTCTAAGAAAACATACTTATAAAAATTCTCTAACACTATAAAAAAGTGCTTTTCATCATAAGTACCAATAATACAAATGTTTCTATTTCTTTCAATTACTAATGTTTGGTTTTTTTAATTTATTTTAATGTCTCATATTACTGATTTCACTTCGAATTTCAGTTCACAGTTTTCTCTGATGAGTGAAAAATAGCTTTTATTTTTTTTGTCTTTGCTTGCCCATTGATTATGTTGAGACTTATTTCTAAACAAAAAGAAATGCTTGCTGGAAACTTTCATGGGGAAAAAGAAGGTGCAGGCTTTCACATGTACTATTTTTGCATGTATTACACAGATGCTTTTGAACACGTCCTTACATTCATCACATGAGCTGATTTAGGGTTAATGCTGAATAGGCATCTTTTGGTGTTTCAGCTAAATATAATTGAACCTGTACCAAAGACAAAGTGCTGCATGCAGGGTGTGCATACAGTACAGCAGTTTATACAATCTGGCTTTATAGAGATTGATCTGATAAGAATAAAGGAAAATATGACTCAACTTCATTCCATCTCAGATAGAGAGAAATGTGGAAAGTTTAATGCCGAACTGTGAAAAGATTCAGTAAGTCACCACAAATCACTTCTACTAAGCCAAAACTGGGTAATTTACACAGCACTTTGTGATCTTCAAACAATTTGCAGTGTGCAATTATTCATGCCACAACATGGGGCCACGGCGTCCAAGCTGCCTGTTTATTCTACGGCTGAAGCAGAGGTGTTTGAAAACTGCAAGAGCCTACCAAAGGCCCAGAGATCATGGCTAATGTGACACCCCCAGGCCTAATCTTCTTAGAGCACTGGGATAAAATAAGTATCCATTACAAAATCAGCCTTCATCCTGCCCCCTTCTGTGCTCTGCCACTCTGATAGCCAACACGAAGACAATTGCATGATTCTGGGCTTAATCAGGTATTAGGAGCTAATGCAGTACGAGAAGAGGCTAATCTCCATATTTACTCCATCTGTACTTACGGACCCGACTTGCCTGCCCCCGATAGATCAAAAGGAATTGGCAAAAACCAGATTAGAGATGAAGAAAGGAGAGAGAGGTCCAAGAAGTGTAAGAGGCAAAATTCTCTGCTTTCCTCAGTTGTGTATATGTGTATTAAAGCCATGTGGTCTAATCCCATGGAAACACTTTCCATTGTATTTCTTTTTCTTCTTGTCCCTACCCCCAACCTCTGTCTCCATCTTTAAATATGGAAATTGCCATTGCAGTTAATATTATCTATAATATTATTACCACGCTGTTTCTAAGGGTCAACTTTTATACAATTAAATACACATATATATATGGTTTTTAATACAGATTTTGTCTCAGTTTATTATGGCATTTATTTATGATTGACACATGTAGAACTCTCTTCTGGATCCATTTTGAAATCTGATGAAAATCTCATAGCTAGGCAGAACTCATTAAATCCAGGTCTTTGTAAGTGCTCTTTGTAAGTACTACATAGACAATGTACCCTTCTGTGACCTTAAGTTAAAATGCGTGTGAGAAAAGAGAAGAAAAAAGTCTCTGGAAAATTAGCTATTTTCCTTTTAGTCGCTCAGAAGTAACTGGTTATCTTCTTTGTGTGTCTTATCATCTACAATATCTTGGCATTCTCTTCTGAGGCTTTTGCTCCAAGCAGATACTTATGATTCCAGAAACATGGACAGATGGGTAAGGAAAAGAGAGCAAAGGAAATTCACACACTCACCACTGTTGGCAGTCACCTGCTGTTTGTAAACAGTGACATGTGGTCACCAATAATGACCTTCAAGCTAGGAAATGCATGTACTAAACTAACTCAAAGGCTCTGGACACTTTGGGTTGGTGATGAACAAGTTTTATGAAGGTGGGATGCATTCCTTAGCAAGGGTGGAAGAAGCCTGTACTCAAAAGAGTGCTCAGGAAAGCTGAGGACACTTCAAAGGGTGCAGTGTCGTCCTTTTTTGGAAAGCTGACAGACTCACTATTTTTTTTGACTCCTTACAAACCCCAAGTGGTGCCAGAAGAGAGCTGTGTTGCTGCCGATTTTTGGCAATAGAGCTCACCTCATTAGAGTGGATTAAGTCATGATGCTGAGAAGGATAAAAGGTGAAAAGCAAAAACAGTGGATGGCGAACAGAGAAAGCTCCGAGTGTCATTTGTATGCTGACGCTATTATTGACTAGAGCCCATGTGGTTCACACTTTTCAATTACCGTCTGCTAGAAAGGTGGCCCATAATTGCAAAGGCTGATGCCAGTGCACCAAATGTCAAGGGAGCCTCCCTAACCCTCATCACCTTTTCTTGATGCTTGACTTGAGGATGTTCAAAGGCAAAAAGCCACAGCCTGCAGATCTCCCTGAGGAAGAAAAAGATGCCATTTAAAAAAAAAAAAAAAAAAAAGGATAAAGCCCCAACAACTCAACCTTCCTCATTTAAAAACCTAGAGTTAAATTCATTATCCTGTGACCTTGTCCTTTACCCTCTGTTTAGCTAGGACATCCACTGGCATTAGTGAGAATTATACTGTGAAGATCCAGGGTAGGATTGCATTTTTAGTTCTGTGGTGCTGAAGTCGCCCAGGTGCTGAACAGCACCAAACTGACAGAGATTGGCAGAGACGCTCTTTCACAGGATTTTTAAGAGGTAGAGAATGGCCAAACTTAGTTTTCCTCTAAACTCCAATAGATATTCTCACTAACAGCCCAGTGTCACTTTTAACTGAGATGCATTACTTAAGCTGGTATTATGCCATCCCTGCAGGTCCTAGAATAGCCTGTGCACTTTCACCCCCATTTATTTAAAAGCTCAAGTGCACTTTTTTGTACATCTTTATTTCGTTCTACATTATTTTTTTTACAGCTACAACTAAGGTAGTTATTGAATGAAAACAATGAACTGTAGCTAAAATATTTGACTCAAACATCCTCAGCAAACTCACAGCAGATCAAAAAAATTCAGATTATTTTTTCCATCATTAAAAATCTAGTGAATTTTACTGATGAGTATCACAATTTTTGTTATTTTAAACATTATTTTGATAATTACATTTCTTAGCAGAACTAAATGCTGGAAAATTATATATGGTATACTGTATTAGAAATTTATACACAAGTTAGATCAATTTTTACTGAAAAAACATTTCTATATTTATAAAAAATACTTTCCTGTGCTTTTTCAAATTCTTCAAAATATAATTATAATCTATGTCTTTTTTCTATTGAGACTTTTTAACATTTAACATTTTTTTTCTCTTTTTGGAAGTTATTTCAGTAATTGGACCAAATCCCTGAATCAGAAGAGAATTTAAGAGTTTAACATGTGAGCATTAGCATCTGGTTTTTACAAAAGTGGGATTCTTTGCCTTTGCAGTGGAAGAAAATATGAGAATGCCACATTAGGTAGATTTAGTTCCCAGTCATTAATCCAAAGTTATCTTCCAATCTTTTTTTCCCTTGAATTCATCAGTAAAATTCTGCTGGAAGAATACTTTTTTTGACTAAGTGTCATACTGAGATATCTTAGATCCTGATTTCAGATCCTAGAGACACCAAATCTGTTTTCTCTCCCAGTGAGAGAGTGAAAAAATTGATTCAGATCTTCCCTGATGAAGTCTTAAGTAGCTTAAATGGCAGTTTTGTTGTATTGAAATTAAATTGCGTTGAAATTTTCCTTGAGTTATGTAAGCAGCTGGAATTTTATTTTAACATCTTTTTTCTATAAATCAAAGCTAGTTTGTAATACTTTCTAAGATGATAATTCTACCATTATCCGAGAGTATAGCAGACAAAATCTTGCCACTCAGCTTTGTGTGACCTATGTTGCTGCCCCCATAGTCACGAGCGACTTTATTTTTGAGCTTTAAAATAAATTTAATTTTATTAACATGAAGAGGTTTTACTTAAACATGGTATTAGTATTGCATTTTAGTTTGCAATATTAGCTGCAGCTTGTATGTAAATTTACAAATATTTTAATTACCATAAAGGTTTAAATCTGTTCATCCAACCTTGAAGACTTTTATTTTACGGTGAGCTTGCTTGAAAATACTTTGTTTCAATTTCCCTCAAAAAGGAAAAAAATATTTTTAGACATAAAACTTCAATGGAGAACTTTCTGCAAATCCAATTGCATTGTCCAAAATTTTTGCTAATTAATTTATTTCATCTTCTTATTTCTCAGAAATTAATTGTTCAATATTTTGGGGAAATCACAGAATCTTAGCATCAAACTACTTCCCTGACCTTCTCAGACTTTGACCCTTACTACCAAGTCAATTCATCTCAAAGTTAACGACTGCTTTCTATCTGAGTAAAAGTTTTGCTCCTATAGTCTCTGCTCCTTGCTCCTTTACATCAACACCTCTGCAAATGGGCTAGAAATATAAAACAGTTTTACTTCTCTTATTTATGAGCAAATTGTGAGCCAATGCCTTATAAACTGCGTCATGGTAATATAATTTTGGAATATGGGTACTTTGAATTAGCCAGTAATGATGTTGTGATCAAATTATTTTTTTGAGTTAACTTTCAGAGAAGAAAAAATTCTGGGCAAGAAGGGAAAAACATGAGAAATTTTGTCTTCTCCCTTGGATATATGGTGGACAATATTAAAAAATACATGCAAGTTAAATATATACTGTGAAGTAGAACCCATATGTAAGGTGGAAGCTGAGCAGTGTCCTACTCTATTCTTATGTGATGCAGAGCAGCAGATGCAGCAGCTCCATGTACTAAGTCTCCATAAGAAGCAGATGAGGGAAAACTCTCAAAACTTGGGCAAATATTCAAAATTGGGAAAGTATTCAAAACTATGAGTCTTGTCACCAAAATTTTACTGTCTTCCCCAGGAAGGAAAATAATCTGGATATCAGGTCAGAATCTGGGTGCTCAGCTAAGCGTAAAACTTTTTTTTAATTTATATTTTGTTTTCAGTCTACACATTGAAATCTCATAATGATTGTCTCATTTCCATCTTTAAGTCTATCCCTCCTCAAATAAATGAATCTCTGCTTTAATATTGGACATTTCTCTTGAAAAGGAAACCAGTGGAAAAATTGCCAGGAAGCAATAAGTGCCAAATGGCTTTTATTTATTTATTTATTTATTTTTTTCCAAAAAGAATATTATTTAAATTTTGTCTCAGAATAATTTTTGTGATTAATGCTTGGTCTGTGACAAATGAAACAGAGTTTTGCTCTGAAGCTAGGCTTGATTGGACATACATATTATATTTATCTTTAAATGGTGATTATGGTACCTTGGATAACGTGTTAATTTTCTTATATACAGATATAAAAAATATTCCTAATCTAGGCTGGAAAATTGTCACTGCTCTGAGTATTAAAACCAGTGAATGACTGAAGACACATAAGACCAACGGTGACAGTTTAGCTAACTTAAAAGAATTCATCAAAAGTAAATCCTGTTGCTCTTTAAATAGAACTTCTTAGACTTACTTGAAGCACTATATCTTTTTTAGCTTTACACAATCAACTAGGCTAATAGCTTGCTCTTTCACTCTGTAAATTCTAGATTTTAAGTGCCCTGAAGTTTGATACTAAATATGTTTATTTACCAAGTGGTTTCGACTATTGGAGATGCTGTCTGCACTCAGAGGCTAGTGAATGCCAAGAGACAGAAATGAATTCAGAATTTCTAAGTCTGGAATGTTCCAAAGTTGTAGGGATTTGTGTCCCCCTATAGTCTGGAAAAATACCTCTGCTATTACGCTTCAAAGATGTAACTTCTGATCTTCAAAACCTTGTGAATAAGCAGTGATGACAAAATTTTGCAGAAAAATTCCAGTGAATAGGAAAGGACTAGATTTCCTTGGAAATCTAAAACATTTTCACTCAATTGCCCTATAAGTGGGCAATCGAGTGATAATAACAAATGAATTAAAATATGTGCTGTGTTTAAATTTAAAATTCTATTCTAAATTTCTCATTCAGTCCAATAGTATAGTTCAAAGAGTCTTTAAAAAGTTTATTTTACTTACAGCTTTTAATGTGGAAATTATTAGTATTGAAAACAGACCAAATTTCACTCTTCATTTTCTGAAGTCCCTGCTTATCCCTTTCAAATAATTAAAACTTATTTTGCTTTGAGATAGATACACTGATACTATGTGGATATGGAAAGGACATTTTCAAAGGCAAGTCATGGACACTAAGAAAAAAAGGTTTTCTGTTCCCTTTATTTGCCCCTAATATTTTCCCTTTTAGTTACTAGCAGCAGTGTCATATTAAATGACTTCCCCCTTTAAACTGTTAAGTGGTGCTAGTTCAGTTTTAGCGGTAAGTCGCCAGCAGACTCGGGGGACAAGTGCTATCTCCTATGGCCCTGAAAATTGATATTGAACATGGAAGAAAAAATCTCACAAGCTGATAGCAATTAGCTAAAAAGGATTTGCGACTCCATGATTCATCACACTAGGGGATCAAAGTCATTTACAGAGAGTGTTTCTACAGTCCCTGCCTGCTGCTCTAAGATATACCTCTGTTTATCTCTCACACTGCGGTGTGACATTTCCTTTTTTAAGAGCCCATTTTCTTAGAAACGTAGCACTGGGCTGCTGCAGCACAGGCAGTCTTTGATTCTCCACTGACTGCCTAAATGACACGATGGCTCTAATGGCACAGCTTTAGCAGGAGCTTGCAAAGGGAATTGGACTTATTATTTACATAAGTGGACTAACAGGTCAGGTCTGGTACTTGCTTGTAAAAACGAGGACAAGGTCCTCTCGTGGCAAGTGGTGTAAGGCAGGTCTCTTGGACCTCTGCAGAGCTTTCATGATTTTTTTTTTTGTGCACCAGGAACACTAACTTTCAAAATTAAGCCTCATTTTCTATATATGTTTTTAGAACAATCCTACAGCAGAATCCCACATAATTTTATCAGAGGATCAAAAGAGATCTACCTCAATACCAAAGACTTTCTGGGGGAATTTTTTTTTTTCCTAGAGGAGAATTATACTCTGTCCTTCCAAAATTCACTCTATGCTTTGAAAACTGCCTCATTGGTCAAAATGTAATTTTGCTTTTATAATAGAATGATATGAAAGAAAAAGAAGGAAAAAACCAGCAGATAACCATTGCATTTTGCCTCTAACAGGACCAAAGTTTCCCTTCCAACTCAGTACTAGGAATTAGATTTGTTTCTCAGAGCCACAACCTAAAATAATGGAGGTCTTATAACTGCTGCAGATTTTTTTTTTTTCACTAAGGCTGGAAACACTTAGCTCCTTAGCGGAAGGCAAAATGGTTGGAGCCCAGGGCAGGCGGAAAACACCTCAAACTGCCCTGGGGGGGGTCTGAAACCCTGGCAGAAACCTTGGCACAGACCCCAGGAAAGCACAGTCTTTGACCTTAGTCCATGGGAAAAGCTTCCAACACTTATAGATGAGTTAAGAAATAATAAAGATTTAAAACAGAGTTAGTTTAGTTTGTCACAGGGTGAAAAATTGTAGTTTTGGGGTTTTAGTATGGAAGTATATTGAAGCAAGATGGAGGATTTGGGGTGCTGTCTCATCTTCTTCTTCTTTGTCTACCCATCTGCTGTGACGGTAACACAAAGACATTGGTAGAATGAAATCGAGGTAGAAATTACATGTTTAGAATAAGTGATAGTAATTGGCACAAATATTGGCGTAAATATAGTACGTTTTTAGAGTTAATTGGATTAGAAATCTTTAAAACGACCTTGTGGTCATGCCTCCATGTTCTTGTAGCAAAGCTTCTCCTACTGCGTGGACACTCCTGTAAGACCTTGAGATAAGAAATAGAATAAACATCTCTGAAGACTGAGCTGCAAGATCCGTCTCATCTTTCAACCCTGGTATGGGACTCTGAGAGACAGAACACCCCTATTTAGAGGGAATGTTGGGGTGACAAACCCTCCCAACACAAAATGGCATTTATTCATTGATAATACTGTTAGAGCTTTTCTCAGGTTTATTTTGGTCAGAATTTTACGAAGGGGTGACATTTTCAGTAGCCTGATTTTAACTGCTGATTGTCTCACTCCTTTGATAGTGAGCACTAAATACGTATGAAAAGTCCACAGCGATGTGGCAGTATTTACTCTTAAGTGGCATCTTTTAATTAATACCTATTACTTTGTTGTGAATCCACCATTAGAAACAACAAATTTCCGAAGACTGAATGGGGGAGGGGATAACATCAGGCTTGTCTGTGGCAAAATTTGGGAGGACACACCAAGGTTTCTGGGTTGTTCTGCTAGCGAGGGACCTCAGCCTGTTGCAGTGAGCCTCAGAGGGTCTCCAGAGGTAATAGGAGACAGCAGAGAAGCTGCAGTGAAAAAACTTAAAGGTGTGTCCCTTTAAGAAGGTAACAAATTTGCAGAGGACAGCAAGCTGGTTGGTGTAGTTCACATGCCCTGAAAGATAGGATGCCACCCAAGGGGACCTGGACGAGCTCAAGAAATGGGCACTTGGGAATGTCATGTGGCTTAACAAGACCAAGAGCAACGTGCTGCACCTAGGTTGGGACAACCCCTGGTTATCAATACAAGCTGGGGGATGAACAGCATCAGATCAGCCCTGCCGAGAAGGACTTGGGGGTGCTGGTGGGTGAGATGCTGGATATGAGCCGGCTATGGATACTCCCAGCCCAGAAAGCCAAACATGTCCTGGGCTGCATCAAAAGCATTTTGACCAGCAGGGCAAGGGAGGTGATTCTGCCCCTCTGCTCTGCTCTCCTGAGATCCCAGCTGCTGTGCTGCATCTAGCTCTGGGGTTCTCAGCACACAGACCTTTTGGAGCAAGTCCAGATGGGGGACCACAAAAACACGTCTCCTACGAAGACAGGCTGAGAGGGCTGGGGTTGTTCAGCCTGGGGAACAAAAGAAGAAAAGGAGGAAAATAAGAAAAATTGTGGTCTTTCAGAGCTTAAAGGTAGCTTACAAGAAAGATGAGGACACACTTTTTTGGGAGGGCCTATTGTGATTGGACAAGAGGTGATGATTTTAAACTAGAAGAGGGTATGTTTAGATTGGATATAAAGCATGAATTTTGCATAATGAAGGGAATGAAATGCTGGAAAAGATTGCCCAAAGAAATGGTAGATGCCCATCCATGATAACATTCAAGACCAGGTTTCATGGACAAGGGTCAAGACCACCTGATCTAGGGGAATATCTAAGGGGAGTTGGACTAGATGACATTTAAAGGTCCCTTCCAACCTAAAACATTCTATGGTTCTATGAAAATATAACCTAGAAAATACAGCAGACCTAGAAAGACCATTCTTGTGTTGTTGAATGATTTCTGTTTAATTTAGTTTTCTGTCGCTGTGGAAACACTCTAAAAAGTGTGTGGGATATACACAAGGATGTAAATTTATTTACTTACCTTTCTAATAATCCAGTGGCTTAAACTAGGCCTATCCTAATACTTGCTGGAACATTTTGATATTTTGGAATTAATTCTTAGTAATTCTTCACGTACTTTCATGTGACAGGAACAAGTATACCCCAGTTCTTTGGTAACCTTTGTTTAGTTTATTTGCTTCTGACCCACCCTCCCCCGCCACCTTCCCAGAAAACAGCTTTGTAAGTGCACCCAAATATCTACAGGGACAATACATAGAGCCTACACCTGAAGGATCATGAGTATGTAGCTGATAGAAAAAAGGCCACAAGCAGAATTTTATTCCAGAGATGGAGATTTGTATTTTATTTTAGGTGTTGGTGCCAGTATCTGCTACTGTAAATTTTTGTTTGTTTGTTTGTTTTGTTTTGTTTTTTTTTTTGTTTGTGTAGACTGCCTCTGGTAGCTTCCTGCTTTGACCTTTTTTTCCAAGTAACATGTGGAAAGTGGTTTATTACAGCATTTTGTGTGTTAAAACCAATCTGCCTCAGGATCTCTTCTTACAGGGAAGAAATGTTCCTTTGGATTCAGTGCTGTAGCTTGCAGGTATCTTACACACTGTTACATGAAAATCTCAAAGTTTTTGGCACATACCTTGGAACCCAGTAGATAAACAATCATCTGTGCTCAAGAAAGGCATAAGGACAACAAACCCCAAACTCAGATTTCTTGTATTACAAAGGCAGAAATTGATCCCTCATCAGCTGGGGAAATGTAGTCCCACAAGAAGTGGCCATGTCCAGTCTCAGTCTGTTATCACATATGCTAAAACCAGCAGCATATTCCTGCAAGATGTTGATGTGACTCCTCTTTAGAGCAGCAGCAGAGTGCTCTTGACGGTGTTCCCCCAGAGTCACCCTGCCCTGCTACTGCCAGATGGTGCTCACATCAGTTGCACAGCCAGCACTAACCTGCTCTTCCCCAGCCTGTGCGAAGCCCTTGAAATGAGAGGCAGAGATTTTCCTTTGGCTCCTAGGCAGAGGAAAGCAAGATAATTTCTCTTCTTGGTGGCTGACTTGTTTGTTTCCAAGTAATTCCTGCCACTGAAATGGTTGTGCAAAGAGAGTGAAAACTGTTACTTAAAACTTATTCATCCTGACAAGCTAAGTAGGAGGGGGAAGTGACTTTTGAGGATATTCGTTGAGCACCATTTTTGTAAACTAAATGAGTATAGACTGAGAGGGTCTGGTGGACTAACAAGATACTGAACTCAATTACTAAAAAATTCAAGGTCTGAAGGAGTTAACGCATTAACTTCTGTGCTTCTGGTGCATTGGAAAGGGCATAATTATACAAGTAGTAGTTGGGAAAATAGGGTATGTGTTGCGGTGAGCTCATATTCAAGAGTGAACTAAGGATTCAGAATTAGTTTTTTCAAACTTTGACAGAGTTTGAAGGATAAGAAAATGTATCTCAGGAAAGCTCAAAATACTCAGCTAATACATTTCTGTTAAAAAAAAATACGAATTTAATTCTTGCAAAAAGAAAAATTGGTTGCTATATTTTTAGGATAATATTTTGCCATGTAGAAACCATTTTAGAAAAAGTTATTTATATATATATATTTTTTTAACAATTTGGTATTTCTGAGATTTATCATTGTAGTGGAACCTGGTAGACTTTAACATGTTTTATCTAAATTCATGAAAATATTTATCACTACAATAAGTTAATGATAAATTAAAATAGTTGATTCTGACTGAGTAACAGTCTTGAATGTACTCTAATTAAAAATTTCCAAACCCTAAAACCAGACCAGAAAGTGTTCTGTGTCAGTACTACAGCCTGGGAGAAAACAAATTAATTGTCTTGAGCATGTGAACTCCTAGAATCACAGAATATTTATTTTTAATCTGTCTGTATGAGGCATAAACATTAAAACAGGTGGTTGTGAAGCATCACGTAACTATCAAGCTCCACTCATTTACCTCAACTAAAAATGTGGCCTAGTAGCAGTGTATATGAATGCCTATATGAATTACTGAATTATGTGACCTATATAAACAGTTCCTGTCCTGTCCAAAATGATTTCTATTCAGTCTCAAAATACATTGCATTTCTGCATGTAACCAAAGTTCATGGCATGTTCATAAACATGTCCTCTTTGGGCTCCAGTCTTTTCAAGTGGACATTTAAGAGACCAAAGATTTCCTCAAGTAAATATTCAGGAAAGCAAATAATAAAGAGACCAAATGCAGTTAATGTGTTTGTCATAACTTACCCACATATGCCTGAAGCATCTCTTTTTGCTTAGACTGCACATATGCAAAATGGAAAAATATATATTTCCCACTCTTTATTTCTGGGCTCTCTGCATGTTAGAAATGATTTAACACTAAGACCAATTTATAAATTTGTTTTAAATTACTTCTGGTTACTTCCTCAATTAAAATTAATTTTTTATCTGTAAAATGTTTTCCTCCAATTATCTGCTTTTTTTTCTCTCTCCCTCCGGCATAAGGTAGTCCTATTTCCTTTAATATTTTGCAATTATTTCCCATCCTTGTAATACCATTTTTTCTTCTCCTGCTGTATCAATGGTGGCAATATGACTGCTTATGGGACTGCTACATTAATCAGGAAATCGCCAGTTTTGTCACCTAAGAAAATTTAGCATCAAACTGCACCCAATCTGTTTTTCTTTCATGCACACACATGCATAATTCTACTGAGGAAACAGGGAGATAAGAATCCTATGAAATTATTTTTCATCCTTGCCTTCATGTTTCATCTCAAAGAATGGCAATGGTTGTAATTATTGTGTCTTTTTTTTGCATTAGATTTGTTTTTCCAAGATTGTACTTTGATACTATGTCAATGAAAGAAAATTACTAAAATTAGTTATGCCAAAATCTAAACCTCCATTGAGAAAGTTTGTATATGAAACGTGTGTTTTATACTATCTTTTGCTGATTTTAAGATGAAATTTCATAATATTTTATTCAGAAAATTTAAAGAATAAAAATTGAGCCCAAAATGTTATACATTCAAATACAAGTGACAGAAATCTCTGAACTATTTTTGAAAGAAAACTGGGTTCTGTTTTTGTTGTGTGGCAGATGTAATTTGTTTGTATAAAAAGCTTTCCTGTCTTTCCTGATGGTTGATGTTCCTATGTCCAGGTACAGCTTATTATTTGACCACATTTTTATATACACAGTCAGTATAAGTCACTTCAGAGTGTGTTATTAGAGCTATTTCTTGCCTCTGGCTGATGTCCCAGAAGAAGATGATAAATCATTCGCTTATGCTACAGAAGGCGAAAAAAAAATCAATGTTCAAAACTTCCATGGTCAGCTTTACTCAGGACAACTAAACTGTACAGTGACAAAATACTGATGATGTCATCAATAAAGTAAATTAATGCTGTGAACAACTAAAAATTGTTAACTGCCTTGCAGCATGTTGTAGAGTATGAAGAAAAGTTTTTGAGAATTGAAGTTGCAAACTCTAGCTATTTTTGGACTCTTAGAGCAAGGTGAGATTCACCCTTAAAAGCCAGTGTCTGAGAATACAATTCACTTTTTTATAATCAGAACACACATGTAGGCAGCAACAGGATCAAGCCTTGGGATTTTGGCTCTTCTGCAGCCCACTGGTAAAGAGAGCTGGACCCCAACTACTACTAAACCAGTAGTTAGACATAGTTATGTATATGTGGTATTAGTCTGAATTCATAGAGGATTTCATGTACTTATCCCGGAACTGGATTTCAGCAAACAACCACTGAAAGATGTTTAATTAGCCAGCTTCAAAATCATGTATTCTGTATGAGGTCTTTACAAGAAGACAGGTTCACATACTGCTCATCAGAGTGACCCATTTTACATGTAGCTCCCCTGGCAATGGGCAGGGGATGATGGCCCAGACTGATTCCTTCTAAATATCCCCCCTGCCTTAATACTGGTGCCAGGAGTTTCTGCAAATGTCTTACCTGCTACTGAAAGCAAATGGGGCTTATAGATTGGCATGCCTACAAAACTCCTGCAGTCTAAGTTAGTCTCAGGTCTGGCTGGGAAATGAGTTAGTTCAAAAGGAATCCCAGTTCTAGCAAGAGCCAGGACAGCTGCAGCCAGCAAATATTACTTATTGAAGTGCACTTCATCAGCTCCAAAACTGAAGTGTCAGTAATTAATCAGGTCAATTTCATGTTATTAATTATGCTCACAGATTCAACATAGAGTAAAAAAGCACTGTTAAAAAAAAATCCAAAGAGTAATAACATTATTTGGGGAGATAAAAACAAGGCGTAAACTCCAAGGTGAGATTGTTTAAAGCAAGATGAACAATCACTATCTGACATACATCTAGGGACAACTGTATCCTGCAACAGAGAGGAACTCAGTAATATTTCCTTATCACTAGATATTGTAATCACGTTAGAACTCAACCTGGGAATCAAAATAAAATACCCTTTGTTAAATTAATAATGTTGAATGGAGCAATTAATCACGTGCACATTTATTTCATGCAGTAACTGAAAAGCTGTAGGTTATTTACCCTAGAGAAAAAGACAGTAAATTTAAGCCAGGAAAACAGCTGATATACTAAGTATGAAGCATGAGGAAAGTTGCTCCTCAAAGCAAATTTTAGCCTGCCAGGAACATGTGTCTTTGATTCAGGTGAGGGGCTGAAAGTACACCAGGAAGTGACAAAGGTGAAATCAAAATCTGCCCTGGGTGAAGTAAAAACACAGACGGAGGTTAGAGGAGGGAGAATATGAGTCTTTTAATCTGCTGTTTAGTTAAAAATGAGAGATATTTTTTTGTTCAGGGTACAGAGTGCATCAGCAGAAGAGGATCACTGTTACATCCTATCCTAGCATTAATCTGACGGATATTGGGAATTTGAGTAGCAGAAAGAGAGTGTGCTGCTCTGGAAAAATTCTGACAGCACATGAAAGGAAGGGAGTAAAACATCTGAAATAAGGAAGCTGGGTGATGGTCTTGATAAAGCTGTGCTAAACTGCTAGTTGTTAGCTTGTGAGCTTTTCAGGTAAACTGGAGTGATGTTCTTGATGTTAAAAATATTTTAATTCTGAACTAATTTAATTTACTGGAAAGGAAGAGAACTATTCAATTCTTTCAAGATTCAATAAACACAGAGGGAAAAAGAAATCTTGTTTTGAACTTAGTTGTTAGACTATCCCAGTTCGATACAGGATTTGAGATGATACAGACATATACCAATAAATTAATGAATTCAGTCTCTAGAATTTGATTGTTATTACTACATAAATGTCAGGTGTATCCCCACAATGGCTTTCACATTTTGGATGCTGGAACATCATCTTTCAACAACTTCCAGAGATGTCTTTGAAAATTTTTGTTATTTTCTTCCATGTTTCTTTTGGAAGGAGCAAGGGTTCAGAAAGGGAATTATGATGGAAAGATAAAATATGATTTTTCAGAGCTAAACTGAATAGGAATCAAAATGACTGAAAAAGCTTATTGTATTTAGGATTTTTTAACAGTATACAGGTAAATATTTATATGTGTAATATCAGTATCAAGGGCTATGTGTGTCTAAATTCTGGATATGAAAAAGACGTGTTAAGACAAGAGAAGAAGAGTTGATGTGTGAAAGAGTGGGAAAATTCTGGTTTGGTTTCTGCACAGAAGGAGTTTTTAGCAAGTTCTTTCAGGAGTTTTAAATGTGCTTTTGTCTTAATTTTTTTTCAGTACTTTGGATACCAGAATAGGCCTTTCTGCTCTGCAGTAACTAGGGTTAGTTCTTACAAAGGTGATTCAGTCATTTGCGAAGCTCATTTCCTCATTGTTTTTATACAAATTACATGATTTTGTCAGTCACATAGTCACTTAAGGTTTATTTGAACTCCAGAGTGGATGGTGTCCTGTCCCAGTGACAATAGTTCTGATTTGGTTTGTTCTTCTATGTCTCCCTGTGAGAGTGTTTGAACTTTGCTCTGGAAAGGTATTTTAAGAAAGCCTCCTACAAGTGAACAGTATAGTCTATACTTCCCTGTTCAAGTTACAAAACTCATTTCTTTCTGTGCTTGTGTACTTCTATGGAATCAGAAAGCTTCATGTGGCAAAGTTTTTTTGTTCACAAGATAGTTAAGTCTTTGGTTTACATGAAGACTTTGTAGATAGATTTTCACTGTTCAGTACTTGTTTTTCTTGGGGTATCCTATAATCAAACATAGGGTTTCTGCTTATATTGTCAACATTACCAAAAGCAGTCATTATGCTGAACCTAGTAGAGATCTAGAAGTCCTGCACCAACACACAAAAATTGCAGACAGAATTCCTGTGCTGGAAAATCAAATGATGTACGAGCTCTACTGAATGACCTGTCCCTAACCCTTTAGAGGAGGATGTGAACTCTTCCCTGCTCCCCCAAATTAGGCTCATCCCCTAGGTATTCCAAAGACTCACACTTTAGACCTAAGACCAATAAAAGAGATGCAGGCCTCCAAAGTACATGTGTTAAAGCTTTTCAAGTTTCATTGATCAGGGAAATACTGGAAGCTACATCTGCATGCTGAGGCTAAAGATATCTCTGTCTTCATTTGGTTGAAAGAGTTCTAATAAGATAACAAGAGGCTTGGAAGCTGCAGAACAATGGAGATAGAGATTCTTCTTTTTTCTGAAACTCCATCCTCTTTCTTGTCTTTTTCTCACAACTTTGAGGATTTCTGGGAGTGAGAGTTTTACCCCTGGGCACTTGGTTACCTGCTACTGCATGGGTTTCCTGTAGTGTGAGAGTGTGACTGTCCCAAAAAGACTTAAGGAAAATGTGGAAGTCAGTCATGCACACACTGAGTGTCAGAGAAGCCTAGTAATAGAGGGAAAAGAGCTGTTTCTGGGATGGAAGTCCACTGTGTTCTACAGGGAGAGTTTTTCTGTACTCTGTTAATTTTACTCAGCAGCCTTGACTCTCTACCACCTGCATCAAACCTTTTTAGAGCACCTCTCTGAGAACAAACACACCTAGTATTACTGCTGCTAAAACTCATATTTTCAATTAGTATTACTGCTGCTAAAACTCATATTTTCAGTGGTATTAATGGCAAACTAGATGAGCGGGGTTATATCAAAAGTAGCTAATTGAAATAATTAGTTAACATGAGGTCTTACCTCTTACCTTGAGGCACTAAGCCCTCAAGCTTATAGTAGTGGATTGTATTGCTTGAAACTGTCAAGAGAAACAGGGACTAGAAGCCCATTTTTTTGCAAATTATGTATGAGATCATATAATAATACCTCTGAGAAATAGTAATAATGTTGATAAGAAACTTTATCTTTTTGCAAAGGATGTGTAAAAATTAATGTGAGGACTGGGCCGCCAAGAATAGGTGCTGCCCCTTTCCTGTCTTGTTGAATGTCACTCCATAGCTTCCATAGCCAGACCTCCAGCAAATCCAAGGTAACATTTTATGTAGTAATGGTAGTAGTACTGCGTAACCTGGACTGGTGCTGAGTATTTTGTCTTGCCCAGCTTGTTTTGTCTTTCCTGAAGTGGTGGGATTTGGTTAAAGTTTGAGTAACATGGGAGAAAGGAGAAGAAATTACTTTGGTGTTAATGTCCTCTAAAACAGATTGGAAGCAGAAAAATGTCCTGAATTCCTGTAATTTTAATTTCATAGATCCATAGTTGAGGTACTTAAGACTACCAGAACATGCCCTGGCAAAACCTTTGTATTTTTCTACTATAAACTAAGCATAAATTCAGTTGTAGATGACAGATTACTTCATATACCATGCAAGCAAGCCTAGACAATAGCTTTAGCCATGACTGATTGCCTTGCTGTAACCCACTTTATGTTAAATGTATTCTTGCTGTTCAATTCCACAACCGTAATTTTGTTCTTCTGCACCGCTCAGCCCTCTGTGGACTAACCAGGTTCCTTCAGTAATGATTTCTTTTCTATTGTATTGTTTTCTGCATAATCAAGTTGGTAGGTAGGGGTTTAGGTGACACAGCCATCTGTCAAGTTCATTTGCTCTGAAAATGCAAGAAATAATGGCCTCTACAACTTGGGGCTATCTGTTATAAAGGAAGAATATCAGCTTTTACCCTGCACCATCTTCTCATCTTTTCAAATTATCATTTTTTCTACTTTCTATATAAAATACATAAGGTTCTCTTGACATGACTGATTGGTGAAAAAGAAAGCTATCGCATGTCCACCTTGTATTGCAATTTATGCAAGCAATCCAATTAAGGAGAAGCAGCTAACATCCAGACTAATGTGCCTGTCGTGAAACTAAAGAGTATGCTGCAGACTGCTCTGCTCAAGTATTATCACTGCTGGTTCTCTGACATGCTAACTGCTTTCTCCTTGAAGTTTGCATAATGTGTAAATGTTAGGGAGTTTGCATGCCACAAAGGAAAGGAAAAACAGTTATTAATTTCCCCTCCTCTAAAATAAAATGCTCATAATAATTCTTATAAGGAGCCTTTATCAAATTGTATCTTTTCGCTGAAATGACATGCACTTGATAGGAAAGACATAAAAAGCTGCCTGTGCATGCTTAACCTTTTTCAGACACAGTGGAAGCCATCTGGAATAATCCAGGGATTATTCCAGTTTTCTGTGTAAATGTATGGAGGGTGCAGAGTGATTTGTACAGCAGAACAACTTTTATCATGACAGTAGAGCCGGGAACATCCTTGTTGCTCTAGGTCAGAGGCACATCTACATCGGACCCATTTGCGATTGCCCCTCCTAAAATGCTGAATGCCAATTGCTCATACTGAGCATAGACCTCAAATGGTGTGGTTAGAAACAAAACCATTTCCAGATGCCATTATATGGTGCTAGTGAAACATGAAATTTTCTGCTTTTATGAAAACATAATTATTAAGTGGAATGTCACGCTTTTATCACACCTTTACCAAACCAATTCCCCCATCACCTGCCTCTTAGGGCCATTGACGGGTGATAAGACTCTGTTGGATGAGAGATTCCCTGACAGGGGAACAATTGCTGTTCACAGCAAGTCAAATAATGAACCTGAGCAGCAGGTGTAAAAAGTGATAAACCCATTAAGGAAATTAGTTAGCATCAGTAGCCACCTACTGAATATTTCCAAAATATCAAATCAGTCTTAAATTCTAAACAAAATACAGAAATATTGCAAAGAAGCTATTCTGCTTTGTATTTCTACCCCATGGGGCAGAATTTGATGTCCATTGTATCAGTTCTGTGTAACACATTTAATGCAGAATTGAAAATTTTTCTTCAAGTTGTCCATGGTATTCTATAAACTCTGCTCTGCCATTGTCACAGAATTTGAGCATGAAAAACCATGCTCACCCCATAAAGGATTAATTGTTCTATCCAAGCTTACCTCTAATCCAAATTTCATGTGCTGCTTCATCACAGAATAATGCTTTCAGGACCATATACATATATGTTTCATTAATGTTTCTTTTGGGAGACGCATTTTAAGCATTTTGGAACTTGATAAGTGTTGAACACTACGCAATGTGTAGTGCATTTATAAACAATTGCAAAGGTGATTTTTGAAGTAGAGTGTAAATGTGGTTAACATAATTAACATAACCTGCTAAAGTCTGGGCTGGTTACATACTGCTCTTTGGAATGTTCAGGAAAATTCCCTTTCCACGTGGGACCAGGCACGGTGCCTCAGATGTTTTCTGAAATTCATTTCCACTGGCTGAGCAAAAAGGTAGGTACCTGACTCAGTGCCATGCTTTGTTACTGTCTTCTGGATTTTGAGGCTTAATCTCAGAAAATATGAAGAAGTCACAAGTCAGTTCACAGGTGGAAATGAATGTCCACTGTTTCAGTGTTAAATGAATAAGCCTGGGAATAGAAAAGCATCGGCATCACATGTGTAAAGTCTCAAATCTCCCATGAGTTCTTTTTGTCTATCACTTACTTGTAAACCTTTTAAAGGTGTCTGCTTATACTGTTTATATAGTAGACCAAATCACATTTTTCCTATTGATCAGAATTTCAAGTTGAAGATGCCTTCTCAAATTTTGCAATTTAGACTTCAAATATTTGGAGAAAAACAAGATGCGATATAATATTGCTAAAACTAAAATGATAATTATGGGAAAAGTGTTATCCCCATCTTTATTTGGTGCACCATGAAACACGTACACATGCAAAGAGACACACAGCTCCCATGTAATAGGGCTATACTCTATGAAATTCAAACTAGTTAAAAGCAAGTTCACCTCCTGTCAGAATTTCTTTGATCTTGGTTATTAAAAGAGTCTTAAAAATAGAGAAAATAGACCAGGACTTAAAGAGATGTGAACTAGATCTGGGCTGAAACTGGCACAGAAAAATAGAACCAACTGTTAAAATACTGCAAGCAAACATGATGTCTGCAGAAAAAATGCCGCTTTCATAGAGAGTGTGCTAGACTGTTCTCATGAAAGTGACTGGATTTAAAGCTTGCAGTGGGGATTTTTAAGGAACATGAACAGCTAGTTGAAAGAGCAATAAGTGAATGACTAAGTGGATTAGTTATCTGGGAATTATTTGTTTTGGAATAGTTGGTAGAGCTCTACATGAGAAAATAGGATGCCCAAGAATCAGCAAGCGTCTGAGGATGAGTGTTCAAGCCATCATCACCTTGCCTTCAGGTGCTTGGGTAGATTTATAGCAGGGTCAGGTGAAAGAAGTGGAAACAGGACCAGCAAGTTAAAGTGGTGTTGTGAAAAAACAGGGATACAGAGCTTCAAGTCTGGATATAGACTGTCCAAAACCACCGAGGCCTTTCCACTCCTTGGGAAGACAATCCTTTCCTCAGCCTTAGAGACCACAAAGCTCAGCCTGGCTGTTCAAGTTACTTGTTCTTTCACAGGCAAAATTGCAAGCCTAATCTCAGACTATTTCTTTTCAGAGAGTTTAGTGGGCTTTGCTGAAAACCACTGATGTGGGCTTTGGCTTTTTACGTTACATAATCTGGAAACCTTTGCTCCCCGTTTTATGAAGAATTCAATTTAGGTATACATATATTATAGTTAGACTAAAGAACCACATTCTAAAAAACAGCATTCAGAATGACTCAAAATAGTTTATTATGCTATTAATACCTCATCTGGACTTCAGTGCACCATCATTTTCTCAGTATTAATTAAGTTATTGAGATAGTTTATTAAATGACAGCCCAAGTTTTTACTTTGATTCATATCCACAACTGAGAAAGTGAAATCCACAAAATATAAGGCATTTTAAAGGTATGGGATTTCTGAGAAAGTGCTGA
Source organism: Donacobius atricapilla (assembly GCA_013397315.1). Classification (NCBI taxonomy): domain Eukaryota; kingdom Metazoa; phylum Chordata; class Aves; order Passeriformes; family Mimidae; genus Donacobius; species Donacobius atricapilla. Next base: position 56,511 of record WBMY01003547.1, on the reverse strand, counting down.
GAGTCTTCCTGAAAAAACAGATGCTTTTCACCACCTTCTAGTTGAGCTGTGTAGTCACTTATTCCTTTTGATACTACTGGTTGCATAAAGTATTTATCTGCAAAACCCATGTCTAATCTACACAATTATTAACGTTGGATGTTGCATATATCCCTAGTACATAGACCAGATCCATGAATTCAAGTTTTGATTATTAGGATTATAATTTTAAAGAAGATTAAACCTAGAATGAGTTTAAAAGTTTATGATAGTTACATTCTCTAGCCAGCAGCTGGTACCAGATATAAGGTACTATAGGTTTCTAAGTTATTTTTTCTTTTTAGATAGAATACCTGCCTCTTCCCCACCTTCTAGCAACTTCATCTTCAAACATTTAATGAAAACATGACATCGAAAGTATATATTAATGTTTTCCTGGGACCTCAAAAAGCAACTATAAAGGTTGTAATAATTCATCCCATTTATACCAGTATCAGTTCTATCTTTACAGCTGTTTTATTATATTATCTGTTAGAAGACATAAATCTTATCTTTGCTAATAATATGCATTCAGTGGTATAATTACCACATGCCACTTTGATGTCCCATTAGAATTTTTGAAGTGAAATGAATTAACCCAAGGTAAACTGTGTTGTGCAAGTCTGACCACATAAAATATATATTTTGAAATGATTAAATTCAGTTAAATCCCAATCCAATGCTGTAAACAAAGAAAAACTTGTTTCTCACATCTGTTCTTAGTGGGGTGTTTAGGTCCAGTGGGACAAAAAGAAATAAAGCTGGGTGAGAATGAGGTCTTATATTACAGAGAAAAAGATTCCATTTTTTTTGTTTTTCTATAATGAAATGGAAAGATATTGTTAAATATTTTCTCTTAAAATGATTGAAATATATTGCTTCAGACTTATTTTTTAAATAATATGATATGAAATAAAATAAAGGCAATAAAATAGAAATAATTTTAAAATTACAAATTTCACTTTCAAAATAACATATTTCAAAGTCTGTTTTAATTTATTTTTTTTAAATGCAGTAGGTCATGAAGAAAAATATTTCCATGAAACACAATCTTTTGATGAATTTGTAAATAGGACTTACAGGGTTTACTTTTCAGAGTTTTAAATTTTCATTAAAATCTCAAAAGGGAAAAGTTTGTCATTTTTTACACATTAATACAAGAAAGATTTTTCTAACTATATGTTGTGGGAAAGAATAATTTTGACCAGTTTTATTTGAAACTTGGTACCTTCTGACCATCTGGACAGGGTTCTGTCCCTGGCATAAAAGTAATTTCTAGTAATGGTAAGCTGTGTTTTGCATTTGTGACCCACCCTCATAGAAGAACTGTCTCAGTGGGTCTTAGAATTATGTTCTGAACAGCAGATGTGTGGGCAAATTTTAATGTTTCAAGAGTGATACTCAAAGAATGGTTTGGATTGGAAGTGTTCTTGAAGATCATCCAATTCCACCCCCACTGCAACAGGAAGCAATGCCTTCCATGAAACCAGGTTGCTCAGAGCCCCATCCACAATGGCCCTGAACAATTCCAGGGGTGGGGCAACCACAACTTCTCGGAACAACACATTCCACTGCTGCATTGTCTTTTTCTAAATAGGAGATCAAGTTTATTGGCAGACAATGAATGTATTTCAGCATGCCCTTCTGCTCGAGAGAGAAGATGTAACTGGTCACTGTGATGTATTGCTTCTGTGCAAGACAGCAGGTCCTGGCTCTATTGGCTTCAAAATTTAGTGAGGACCAGGAAATGGGATCTGCTGCCATTCTCAGGAGGTCATGGCTTCCTGCCCAGTTGTGTTCATGAGAGTATCTGTGTGAGGTTTCTGGATCTGGCTGTGGATATAACACCTCAGGTTTGATTTCATGGTACGTCGATTTGGAAAAGTAAAATCTGAGATTTTCCGTGTTAAGTACTCTATTCTCAGATATATGATTAGCAATGTTATAAAGCCTCTCAGATTTATAAAATGGACAACTGTATCTCAAAGAACCAGGCCTTCAGAAACCAAATGAACACATTTTTGTCATGTCAAGAAACGGGTAATTCTGAAGACAGCAAATGACACTTCTCTGGCAATTGTGCATTCCAAGCCCAGCCACTCCAGGTGAAATCTAAACAGATATCTAAAAAAAAGTAAAAATAACTGAATTAATTTTGGGGAATGGTTGGAAAGTTTTCATTGAATCTTTCTATGAAAATTCAGCTCATGCCAAATAAGTATGATAAAAAAAATAATAACACTTTATTCAACAGCATCAAAAAATAAAAGCAGTAGTGTGTTACGGAGTTTTGACAGCTTCATTGTTGGTTCTGTATCTATGTATATGACAGCTTAGATCCTCTAATCAACAGGGCTCAAACATATATGGCAACTTTAATATAGCTTTCTCCTTTCCTTCTGTCACAACTTTTATTTCTTTTTTTTTTTTAATTGCAACAGCTTTATGTTTCTTTTCAATATTTTATATTTTGAAGCAGTCTTTAATTTTCCTTTCTACAAAAAGGGTTACCACAAGAAAGTATTCTATAAATTACAGTTTTAAAAATGAAAGGGGAAACAGTGAGAAAGAAAGAAGACAAATTCCATAAACTTTTGCATAATATTAACTCTCTGACACTTATTAAAGATTTTGGTTTAAATTCCTACCAGTGATAATCTGATATCCTAAGCTAAGATGCTTCTTAATGTCCTGTGTGGTTTATTTATGAGATATTTGTTTTCTGCTGTTTGGCTGTTAAAATACAATGGTTTTTTAGTGTCACCATTTAAAGTTTCCCTAATGAAAGCTGGAACAAAACATAACATCTCAGACTGCTTGGAAAATGTCATTTCATCAACCCTGTATCAAGAAAAAAATGAAATTAATTTACAGTGTTCCTCTTCAGATAAAATTCCCCTTTCTTTAAAGGAATAGCGAATTGCCAGAATAGTGAACAAAATGGCAAACAAGGTTTGTTCCCAGACATTCCTTTTTAAAATACAGCTTCTGTCTCCTTTTAATTTGGACACAGCCTCTTTGCACTGAAGTTTTCCATACCGTGTGTCTGATTTTTGCCAGACTTCTTTTTTTTTTCAACCAAGTTGGCCAGTTTAGGTTCTTTTTTCACTGTTAAAATTACCAACATCCTTCATTTCAGATGTTTTAGCAGCTTTGTGTTTTGGAAAATGGCTGGACATCAAATTTGTCTTGAATTAGTTGAATTTAGACAAGATACCATAAATAGCATGTTTTAAAACTTGAACAAATTGCATTTTGCAGGTTGATGACATCTCATTTAATCAAATAATGTTCTTCCTCCCCACAGCTTGGAATGCTGAGCACATTCTGCGTAAAATATCCCCACAGACTAAACCTATTCATTTGCTACTGGTGTCTGTGGGGTGCAGCGCTGTTGGAAAACCAACTGAGTTGAAGAAATCTGCTCACCTCTTCTGTCAGTGCCAAGGATTTACCATTGTAAACCACGAGAGAGGATAGAAGACCAAAATGGGGAAGATTGCACACCTGGGAAAAGAAGAAAAATTTGGCTAATGTTGGAAAGGAAACTGTCCAGGGAAATAGAAGGCAACTTTACGGGAAGAATGAGACTGAGAGTGGGGATATGCTGGACCAAGAACATAACAGGAATAGAGTAGGCAGACTAAAATTAGGAAAAGAAAAAAAAAGGAAATTAATTGCAAGGCACTTAGTAGAATACTGAGATCCCATTGCTAAGGGGAAGAGAATATGACTGCTTGGTTAAAGTGAGTAACATGAGGAGGCATAACAATGATGATGGTAAAATTGAGAAAAAATTGAATGCAGGTGGTTATCATTAGAAAATCTGAAGAGTAGAAGAAACAGCATATCCTGAAGATAACAAAAAGCCAAAGTAGATAAGGTATAAATACAGGCAAAATGAGTTTCATAATAATGAATCCCAAAATTAAAGCATAGGGAAGAAGAACAGAGAAAGCTACTCCTGTGTATATTCTTTCAAACATTGGAAAAACATGCTTGTTCCTTCCTATCAGATATCTGGAATCCATGCAAGAGGGAGAGTGTTGTTCATGAGGTGTATCCACCTATAAAATTTCAGAGTCACCATTAGTTAATCTATCAGCTCAAGATATTGCAGTTTGTGCTGGGAATTTAAACCTTCCTGCCTAGCAGACCTCTTTATGGTTTTTATTGCTTTAGATCTAGGAAATCACAGAAAATATGCATAGAAAAAGGATATATACCTGGTTCTCACAATCTTATTGTGGAAGGATCCTGCCAAAATACGTTATCACTGACCTCTCTTTACATCCTTCATTCTCTACTGCTCATGCAATGATGCCTATGATCTACACTGTTTTTCCAAGACAAGATTCAAAATAATTTTTCTTTGCTAAAAGCTCGTAACATACATTACCTACATTACCTACCTAATAGGTAAGCCTCCTAGAAAGAGGAATAATCAACCTGTATGGCTCATATTTGATTTTTATATCAATTATTTAGTAAGGGTGTAATTTAAATGGAAAGTTTTCATGATTCACATAGTTGCATGCTTATGAAAAATGTGAAAAATGCATAGCCACAAAGAGCTCTTTGTAAATGTTATCATAATAATGGCAGCAAGGGAGCCCTAATCTAAGCCGAGAAAAGATCTAATAGGTCACAGCACATGTTTGTGAGAAGAAAATATTTGCTGTGAACAGATTGAAAAATTTTTACTTTTTTATAAAACAGAAGGATAACATAATTCTGATTGTAGGACCCCTGAGAATATCTATTTTTGTTCACTGAGAAAAATCAATAAGCCTTTTTTGGAAAGATTGAGACCTAGAATAACATCTCTTTTTTTTTGTACAACAGTGTTGTTATACCGTGAAAACATGCCAAAAAGTCTTGGGGAGAGAGACAGAATCTATTACGAAAAACATTCATTTCTCTTTATTATTGGCATAACTTCTCTAGCAAAAGATGCAAAATTGTCAAATTATTTTATTTTCCTCACAAATTTACTTGAAGTTGGGTCATACCCAAATAACCTAGTAATCTCCCACCTGTAGAGCATTAATATAGTGTATAGAACACCAGATTTATGACTTGTTCCAAAGACAAGCATGAAACTATATCTTTTCCTTTTACTGAGAGGGTCTCTGCATGAGATGAACTAATACATTACTGTAGCCTAACATACTTGTTAGCTATTTTCCCTTCCTGAATTAAAAAATTGAATTATGTACACTCAGTCTAGTTACTGAACCTGTAAAGTTTATTAAAGTTTATCGACCATGTGTATACACTTCAGGATTTAGGTTCAATTGCTTCTTTCAAGCTGGAACATTGAATTAAGATGCAGTGCCTTGCTGTGGCTCTCATGGACTCCAACTGAGCTACAGGTAGCAAAAGTCTCCTTCAATTAGACATAATCATCACTCACAGTCAATAATTGTGCTAAAGGCTGCTTTCAAATCTGTGAGGGATTCGCATTTAATGTACTGATTCAGCTTGTCTGAGCCAAATTCACTGTGTACTGAAACCAAAGCAATTTAGTTCTTGCCTACGGCCTTTTTGGCAGTTCATCTAGTACTGAGCACTGTAAGGACTGTGAGATACAATTTAATCTGAGACATCTGTGCACAGACAGGACCTTTTCCGTAACAGAGAAAGACTAAGTAATGGCTAAGCTGTAGTTTTATGTGAAGAACCAAGTCTTATCTCTCCTCTGAAAAAAAAGCATTTAAGATATAGTAGAAAGCCAAATGAAAAACGAAAAAAAAAAAAGAAAAAAGGAATAAAAAAGTCCTTGGATTTATGAAATGCACACTGAGTCTACTAACAGCTTTCCTTGCTCCTAACCACATAAAGCACTTGAGCTGTGATCCTTGGATTAACCATTTAAAGATATTATACTTATCGTCAGCTGCAGCTGACTGGGAAGATCTTTATTAAAAATGAAAAAGGCTCACTGCTTGTGATTTTTGTGAAAATATCAAAATTTTCGTTGTACATATTTTTTCCTTTTGGCTCATGATATTATTGGGGAAAGTGCTGTAATATTTATATCTTGTATCATCCTCACTGTTAGAGGCTTGATATTTCCAGGAAAGGCTTAAAAGTCCTGTACTATATGTAATATTGCATGGGAAATTTTAAAGATAGTGAACCAAGTGCTGATAGTGTCTGCCAAGTTTTTCTGACTTACACCAGGTTTTCACCTTGAGTTGACACTCAGCTATGTTGTGATCTCTACTTGTCATTTTTCTTCAATAGTGGTAAAGCTCTTTATGATGAAAGAGCACTTCTCAGTATTTCTTCAAAACCAGTATCAAAACACTTGTTTATATGAAAGCAAGTCAGGGAGTGGGCTGGAAAGGTGAAGACAACTCTGTGATATTCACTAGTCACTGCCTTGTTGAAGGCCCTGCTTTTATGAAGCAAGAATCAACAGTCTTCCTTGGTCAATACCTGTTTGGCAAAAACATGACTAAGAAGGTGAAGTCCCATTCCAGAAAATAGTGAAAGCATACAGTATAACAGCTTTCCTGGTCAAATCTAATTGTAATAGAGGCTCTGAATTATTAGAGTGGCTGCAAAACACATCTTCAATTTCTTTGAGTGAGGTTATGTCCATCAGACCTTCAAATCTGTCACAAAATATTATTCAATATTTACATTTTTGGTCAAGACATGATGTTTTCAGTGGAATCAGAATTTGCTTTGTTGATTTCCCGCAACAAACAGAGCAGTCCATTGGCTTCTATGCATGTTATTTGGTACATCTCATGAGTCATGAGTCATACAGTGTAGGGACTATAGTACCTGGGCACCTAACATATTTCTGAATGTAGTAAACTGCAAGGATAGCATCCTGTAACATTTGGGATTATATCTGCATGCCTACCAACATGATCCATTAAATTTGGGAAAATGTTCATAATAGATGATGCCATATGCAAACAATAGAGGCAGAACAGAATGTCAGCCTAGAATATCTCTATTAAAGCTTTCAACTACCAACCTTCACTATTAAAATTGTTTTTCCCCTTGTCTCCATCTGGCTCTGAATTTTGCACTGCTGGCAGCTTGGATCTCCAGTTGAAGAGGAGATCATTCTGCCATCCTGCAGTTGGTCTGCCTTGAGAAGAAAGTCCTGAAAAATCACAGCATGTGTGGCTGTAGATAAACATTTTATCTGTAGGTGTCCTTGTCTGAGGAGTTTTGTGCACTTAGCAGAAAGAAGAAAACCCACACTCCACAGCTACATAAAATAGTGTTTATGTTCCTCTGTTGGGTCTGAACTTTAGTGCCTTGTGGCAGGCAATGACTTTTTTGTTCTTTATGCTAGCTGATGGTCACATAATGGATGGCTTATTCATGGCTAGACCTGCTACATATCAAATACATATATTGTTCTTGCTACTTGTTTTGATTACATTACAAATTTCCTACAAGGAGAACATGAAAGTATAAAAAAGCTTACTTGTTTCCCCTGATTCAATGAAGGCTGAAAAAGATTATATTTCTGTATTTTTATTGTGCTTGTTTATTCATCAGGACAGAAATAAATCAGGGGCAGAAGAGAGCTTTTTAAGCTAAACAATGAGCAGTATTAGCTCATGAATAAATTGCCCTAAGAAAATGCAGGTTGGAATTATAAGAAAGACCATCAAGAGGGAATGGTTCTAAATCAGCCTTTAAAATGGTATAAGAAAACAGCTATAAACCCCAGTTTGGAATCATCTTAAATGGACATTTGAAAGATGATATAGATGCACAACACTGAAGTCTCACCTTATACTACAGAAAGACAGTTTTTCACTCAGAAAATCCATTCCAATCCTGTGTTCCCAGAAGTGAGTCCCACAGGTGCTGCCTTGCGAAGCTGAAATTCCAGTAGAAGATTATTTACCCCAGTAAATTAATGCAATGTTACCTAAGGGCTTCTGACTTCCTAATTTTTGTTGCAGAGCTCTTTAGCGTCTCCTTTCAAAGGACACAGTGACTGCTTGAAAGGTATTGCATGTAAAAGATGTTTCAATGTCCAGCATTAACTTCATTTTTCTTAATATGCATTTTATTAATGTGGCTGTAATGTGTAACCTTTAGGTGATTCATAGGGCAGTTAGTGATCATGTGGACAGGTTGTGTCCTTGAGGTAAAAGTAGTATCTTTTGATGTTTCAGGCAGTTGGAGATTATAAACAGTACATGATAATGAAACGTTTGTTAAAAAAAGATTCCTCATGCACAGAAACTTTCCAATTTTTTTTAATTTGCAATATTAACTAGAAATTCTATATTAAAGTAATAAAACCCCAAATATAGAAATTCTTTATTAAAGTAATAAACCCCCAAATATATCAACTAATTATGTTAGTAGTATCTGCCTTATCAGACAAGCTTTTAGACATATGAAATTTCCTGTTACAGTTGACTTATATAGTCTCATTTTTGACATCTTCTTATATATTTTTCATTTCCAGAATCCTCTTATATTTTGAGTCTGTTATTATGTCTGCTCTAATTTTTAACAGGTAAGTTTTACGTGGCTTGACTTGGAATTGGATGACAACAGTAGGTAAGATGCCGTCCACATTCACCTCCATGTTTTTGAATGATAAAAAGTTTCAGTACAAAAAAGGAAACCTCAGATTCAATTCAGCAGTTTTTTGAAGTCAGTCATTCCATCTTCAGATGTGAAAATTATAAATTATTCTGTGCTGTTGTAAAAAAGAAAGGATAAAAGTGGGAAAATTCTAGGGGAAAATACTCACTGAACAGTTTATTCAGATAATATACATGTTTGTAGAGTAATATGTTCAATAAATGATATTATACCTATCATAAACCTAGTCAAATACAGAGAAGAAAAGTAATTTAATAATTTATTCAATGAAAGATGACAAAATTCACTGAATAATGTATTCACTGAACAGTATTTAGCTCTAATTTTTTTTCTTAAAATACGTAGAGAAATATTTCATTATGTTAAGGATGCTCTTTTGTCCTGCTTTACCCTGAAAATCAACACAATTCTGAGTTTAAAAACCTTAAATGCTAATGATAAAAAAAAAATCTTTCAAAGCTTCTCTGGCTTTGGTTTTTCTTCTTCATATGTTCTCCAGAATTTTTAGCTATGTTTAGTTGGCAAAAATGTCTGTAATCCTTCAGAATCTGTCCTCAACCTCATGAAATGTTACATACTAAATTTCTTATTAAAACCATAGTCCTGACATATATTGTTCAGAAAATGTCTTCTTACATGCTTACTAACACCAATCGTCACATCCTGTTAGTGCTAACAGTGCACAAACAATCCTTGTATTCCAAATGCAAAGGCAAATTCAAGTACAAAATTCAGTGCATTCAAAGAAACCCATTGGGTGCTAAATGTTAATCTCCCCCACAGTCCCCAGCTATTCTCATATCCAGCAAGAGAAAATGGAATGTCAGGCAGACACTTAGAGCTTAAGAAAGGGAAGACAGACAGGGCATGCCATGGGTCAATAATGGTTGCTGTTATCAGACAAGTGGGTCACAAACATTCGCTTGAAGATATTAAACTAATTCTACATAAGAAGTGAGTAGTTCACTGATAATTAGCTGCATTTTTATGATGCATATAATTTCCGTGATGCCACAACATCTGTGCTAACACTATCAAAAAGATGATAAAGATGAAAGTAGCTAACCTTCAGGTTAACTCTAATTGGAATACCCTTAAATTAGGGGAAATGACATCTACCTTTAATATGCAGTAACACCCTTATCTTTTCGGTCAGCTCCTGCTAATTTGTTTGTGTACTGTAAGTTTCAGTCATTTTTTAATTCTCTTGTGTGTTGCATGCTGTACCTTTTAGCTTTTGGATTAAATTTAATATCCAAACTTTACATTCTTAATGAAAAAAAAAATATTTTAATTACTCATTCTCTTATCACTGTCTGACATTTCTTCATTGGCATCTCCAGTCAAGAACCCCAGACCTATCTGCAATATGCTTTGTATTTAATAATTCACCCTGCATATTTTACACAGCAGTTAAGGATATAAGGTTGTCTGGACTTAAATAGCAAAGATAGGCCAAATGAAATGGAGAAACATGAAATAAGTTGACTGGTTTCTCTACAAGAGGAAAAGATCGATTCTAAACCAAGTTTCATTATCCAGAGATGCAGCAACCAGCGGTGGAGAGAGAATGATGTATTGTGTTATCTGCTCACACTTCTCAGGTGAAATCACTGATGAATCTTATTAGGATTTGTTATGGCATGATAATTCATAAAATGAAGAAATCCCACTCAGGAGTGGGATTAATCTCAGCTCACTTTTATTGTCCATAGGTTAGAAATCTATTTGGTCTGCTTTGGTCTAAGGTTTCTTTATCATCAATTAAAAGACACAGAAAAGGATATCAGATAACTAGGCTAGACTTAATGTTCAGCTCTCTATTCCTTGTTCTAGAATTATAGGAACTAGACCTAAAGTTCTAACTGCAGAACATCCATTCATTGCACAAAACTCTACTGTACTCCTCTGCTGGATAACTTTCCTGTTACAAGAGACATTTGGGGACGGTAATAAAATTTAGTTATTCTTTAGGCCATAAAGTTGGGTGCTCTACTGCACAAAACAAATTTTATCCAAGGATGACGAAAAGGTCCAGGTAATTAATGCTTTCTTTGACTCAGTTTCCAAAAGAAAGAACAGCTATCCTCAAGGCAGCCAGCCCCCTGAGCTGGCAGACAGGGAAAGGGAACAGACTGGAGTCCCTGCAATGCAGTTCTGGGCTTCTCACTTGAGAGATATTGAAGTCCTGAGGCATGCCCAGAGAAAGGCAATGAAGATGGTGAGGGGTCTGGAGAGTAAGTCATAGGAGGGATGTCTGAGAGAGCTGGGGCTGTTGAGCCTGGAGAAGAGGAGGTTCAGGGAAGGCCTCATCGCTCTCTACAACTGCCTGAAAGGAGGTTGTAGTAAGATGGGGTTTGGCTTATTCTCCCACACAGCTAGCAACAGGACATGAACAAATGGCCTCTGCACCAGGAGAGGTTCAGGTGGAATCAGAAAGAATTTTTTCACTGAAAGGGTTTTTAAGCATTGGAGTGGGCTGTCCAGGAAAGAAGTGGAGTCACTATCCCAGGAAGTGTTCAAGAAATGATTGGGTGGGGCACTTAGTGCTATGGTTTAGTCGACATGGTGGTGTTCAGTCAAAGGTTAGAGTTGATGATCTAGGAGGTCTTTTCCAATCTGAATGATTCTATGATTCTATGAAATGGGGAATAATGCCTTATGCTGTCTCCTGTGATATATAAAATATTTGTGTTTCACAGTCATAATCTGCCACCATTTTCTAGCATGACATAACTTCTCAAAATATTGAAATTACTCCATGTGTAAGTAAATGCTGAGATTTCTCATATTACTCTACAGCAAGGTGATTTACATTTTCAGCTCATGTAATTATTAACACGTTGCTGGAGGGAATATAAATATTTTCCATGTAAATATATAAAAATCTCTCCCATTTCCTTTATGAAAGTCACAAAACGATTAGCAAGTAGCTAGTTTAGAAACCAGTCTTATAGTTTCATTTAGAAGACTCAGCTGGAATTGGAGTCTGTGTTATTCAGGTGAGGTCTGATGGGCAAGTGATGCTGTCGGTTATGAAAAATAGTCATGCCATGACACAACACATTGATATATCAGAGTTGTCACTTTAGTTCACATTTCCTGAATATGTAAAGTGCAACTGTTAAGTAATTTAATATTATTCTGTTATTTTGTTCTCCTGGGACAAAAGAAAGAAATCATTAACTTAGAGTGTCTATATATGGTTTTCCCTGTAAGAAACATTATTGCTTCTTGAATATTTAAGTGAATACACTCATACATATATGTATACTTACATAAGATTTGTTCCAAATATATGGAACAAATATACATATGTATGTATATGTGTGTGTATATTTACATGTATAAATTATTCTGAATTAAAAATACACAGGAAACCTCCCTTTAGAAAATTAAAACCAGTGTTTTCACATGTTGAGTCACTGAATGCTATTTCTGTAAATACAGGCCCAAATTGCATTTTTTAAAGGAAAAAAAAAACCCTAGCAAATACCTAAGTTGAACCTTGCATTGCTGAGCCTAGACTTGGGCAAAACTGGGGTTTATATTTTTAATTTTAAATATATCTGAAACTATGTAATATTTTTGCTATGGTTTTGGAAATTCTAACCAAGTATCTGCCAATCACTTGACAAATTCCATGCTGTCTTTCTCAGAAATAAAGGTTTGAATAGCAGTCCTGCTGAGAATGGTAACTGTTTATGCATGTGCTTGAACATGTGGTGTAAACTGTGATCCTCTGTGTTGGTCTAATCTGATGCTATTCTTCCCAAAAGGAGAGTATTATAGCATCTCATAGATACAGAGGAGATAAGATTCAAAAGACACAAAGGATTACAGTTACACCTTAGTTCACTGACTCCTCAGATTACATCATATTGTAAGAAAAGGTCATCAGAACCTGGCATGCATTATGATGTTGGGAAATATTGCTGACTTTATTTCACATCTAAAAATGTGCTGCAAAAAGAAGCACTTCATATTAAACAGTGAAAGGGAAACCATTCCTAGTATATATATTCAGTTTATGTAAGCTGATAAATACGTATTGCAGCCTGGTTTTCAATTTCAGAAATGAATGAGAGATTAATTCATAAATAAATATCCCCATATTTTCTATTTAAAAGGTAAAGATGTGTTAGATGTGTCCATTCGGTTGAGCTTATCAGTGTGTATGGTCATAGAAATGTTCAAAGTTTTCAGGAAGCATAATTGCTGTGCAGTAGAAACAATTTTCCAGCACATCTTCCTGCAATACAATTTTTGAAATAAAATACACTGGAAATTAAGTATTATGAATAAACGGTACCACTTGCCAAATGGTCAATGCTTTCCCTTTATAAATCACAACGTTACTAAATCTGTCATAAGGCAGTACTGTATCACTGGCTCAACAATGAGACAACATAGTTATTAACCATGCCTATTGCTTTGCCGCCATGAGATTCTACAACTTTACCAAGGTGTGGTTGTTTAACCATTAACTAAGTACATTTGGAAATAAATTGTTTAAATAATTGTGGACTTTTGCTATGTAGTATGACTAGTTTCTGTTCTGCATTAGAACCACTTCCTCTTATTCTGATTAAAATATTTCATTTATGGCAGTTATTCTTACATAAATTCTGAAATTATTTATTATAGTGGACAAGAAAGAAAGGCTCTGAAATTTTACAAAAAAGTTTTGAATGACATTGATAAATACATAAAGATAATAAATGTTGGGTGGAATCTACCAAAATAGTCACTGTTATTAGATATTGGCCTTGCTTCTTATTTTCCTAAAAATTAGGTGTTCTTGTAATGTTATCAAGTTTTGTAAGCAAAGCAGGAGCACAATATGCATTTTTTATGTGAACCATAATGCTACTCAGTAATTTAGACTATTTGCAAAGAGTAGGACTTATGTTCAAAGAATCATTTATACAGTATATATATCTTTATGCCACATCTTGGTGGTAGTTCTTGTTTGTGTAACGTCCTGATGTGCCTTGCTTCTTCCATGCAGGTGTTTGCAAAGCTTCCACTGAAAAACAGTGAATTCAATTGTAAAATGGAGTACATTGCATATTTTAGGTTTCTTATGAATCTACTTAATCAACAGATAAAAAGAACATAAATGATGTGTTAATGTAAATCATGCCTACCTTGCTATCAATCTATGTCTAAATTAGTTTCATCATCTTGTCTTTAATGAAATCTTGACTGATTAATCTTGATTATCAAATTTTACCTCGATGTTTGATCATGCAATCTCTCTAAAGTTTGAATAGTTCCTTAAAACATGTAGCTTCACTGCAGAATTAGTATATAATTAGTTTATTTGAAGTGGGAAAAGTTTCTTGACTTTATAACTGGAGGTTCAGTGAAAAATAGTGTATTAAAAAAATAGTTCCAGACATACTTCTGATTCTGAGCTTTCCTTCCCGTCCCTTAGTGTCTCTTGCAAAGCCAGAAGCTAGACTAGCTTGAGATGACACTGGGAATACAGATGATATATTGTGCTTGCCTAGGGTACCACTATTTGTGCTCCCTAACACAGCTGGAAATGTCTTGCTTGTCAGTCGAGTTCTTAAAACATTTTTTTCTGATTTCTCAGCATCAGCATCTGAGTTAAGCTTGATGATAGTAATATTAAAGACCCAGAAATAGACTCAGTTTCTAGTGAACAAAGATGTAATCAGAATTGAAAAACATACTTGATAGAAAAAAAAAAAAGAACTCACTATCATAGCTGATTAATAAATCAACTATATTGTGTCATTGGTTCAGTTATTCTTTGGCTTTGTTTTGTTATCTTCCTGATAAAACTGGCTTTAGAGTGTTTACAGTTTATCTATAATAAACTAACAGGATGATGAGAAAAAAACCTCACTACATTATTTAGATGTTGTGTTAAATTTAAGAGACAAAAATGTTCTAATTCTTATACCAATCAGTACTTAGAAAGCATAATATACCAATAATTGTCACAGCAGTGGTATCTCAAAAAGTTAAAATGTTATTGCTTTTGCCTACAGATAATACATCTGGTATTTATGCCAGACATTGCAGCTGCTTGAATTTGAATCTCCAAAGTACTCTGGACTAGATAATAGTAATTTTATATGCATTTATCGCAATATAAGTGAGTACTTTCTTGGTGTTCTGTAAGAGGATCAAAACTTCGTGTGCAAACCATTATTAATACTCTTACTCTTCTTTCTTATACTAATCCAGACCACAACTATAAGAATATGATTTTAATATGATCTCAATTATAAGATTTTCTTTCAGATATTTCATCTTGTAGGTATGGGTTTATTGTGAAATAAGTTGAGAGCCTTAATTGACAAATCAAGATATTTCACTGTGTACATCCAATTATTCATGTTTAGCATCTGATTAAATCTCTGTGATAGGCTTTACCCAATGTGTTGAGTGATGTTCAGTTGAATTTTATTGTTATGTCCTGCTTCACACAGTATAGCTTCACACATAGCTATAAATGTAACCATCACATTTATTTCGGCTTCCTAGGATTATTTTACCAAAAACATGTTTAGTCCTAAGTTTGAGCAGACTGGGCAATATCAGATAGCTATCTCTGAATTTGGAATTTCAGGAATGAACATGAGCATGTTTTAGCATACATGAAATATAACAACAACAACAACAACAACAATAAAAATAGTAATGACAAAAAGCAGCAGAAGTTAAAATATAATTTCCTTCAGACCTTTTCGTACTTAAATGGCCAGTAAATATAGGACCAGTCATATATATATCCTAATTCTAGTAGTCCAATAAATAAGTTAGTATCATATGCTTCCTACATTGTGATGATTTTGAAAAAACATTAGCAGAAAAATGTCATAATTTCTTGTTTTGTAGTACATATCTTAATTTCTATGATTTCAGTAACACCATACCCTTAGAAGATGATCCCTAGAACTTAGTTACTCTGTGTAACTAGTCTATTTTTTATTGAGCTTATAAAAAAACCAAAGAAAATATTATTAAGTCCAGCTATCATCAGTTTAGGAGAGGATATGACTTCATGCTGGGATTCGTTCGACATAATAACAGGCCTTTTATTAAAGGAACATCCTGGAACACTAAGTAAACCACAATGTACAAAAATGCCACAAGGTAAAGAATTCTCTGAAGGTTCCTCTGCTAGCAATTGAGTTGTGGAACTGGCTATCTTTATCCTTGAGACAACATTTATTGCTTTCTGAAACCCTTCAGGAATTGTCACTGGATGTTCACTAGGTATTCCTAACTTGTAAACATGGTCACAGTCCTCTAAAAGCTTTTGTTTCTTTGCAAAAACCCAAATAGGTTGAATATACCCAAGCATGAACAAATGTCTGTATGAAGACATCCTTTGTACGAGTCTGTGCACAAAGTAATATATCCATGTATCTTAATTGCATAGTGGGAGGAAAGGGATCTGGAAAGTTGAAGGCAAAAGGATGCTTGCCTTAAATTCATTTAGCTGTGTTAGTATATAAAATACAACCCCTCACTCTTTTTTGTAATATTTTGCAAAAGATTAAAAAAAAAATTAAGTTAGTTTTAACTTGCATAAGACATTAAAACCACTCAATTTCAGCATCTGTTATTGGTAAGGATTTACAAGATGATTGTTTTGCTTTTCTTGTGGGGAGTTTTTTTATAACCATGTAATATTCATATTTTAATTACCAAAGGAATGTAAGGCTATTCACTGAATGTACAAGAATCCTAATCATAGAAATAGAGAACCATAGAATGGTTTGCATTGAAAGAAACCTTAGTTCAACCTCTCTGCTATGGGCAGGGACACTTTCCATTTGACCAGGCTGCTCAAAACACCATCCAACATAGCTTTGAAAATCTTCAGGGATAGGACATCCACAAATTCTCGGGGCAACTTGTTCCTGTGCCTTACCACCCTCACAGTAAAAAATTTCTTTCTAATTTCTAGCCTAAACATACTCTCGTTCAGTTTGAAACCATTCCCACTTGTCCTGTTACATTTTATACCCTAGCAAAAAGTCTCTCTCAATCTTTCTTGTAGGTTCCCTTTAGGTACTGAAAGGACAAAAATAGGTCACCCCATAGCCTTGTCTTTTTCAGGCTGAATAACCTCAATTCCCTGAGCCTTTCCTCCTAGGAGAGGTGCCCCATCTCTCTAATCATCTTTGAAGCCTCCTCTGGACTTAGTGCAGCAGGTCCATGTCCTTCTTGTGCTGAGAACCCCAGAGCTGGATGCAGTATTCCAGGTAGGGTCTCACCAAACAGGAGTACAGGGGGAGAATCACCTCCCTCAACCTGCTGGCCACACTGCTTTGGATGCAACCCAGATACAGATGGCTTTATGGTCTGCAAGCGCACATTGGCAGCTCATGTCCAGCCTCTCATCCACCAGCACTCCTAAATCTTCTCATAAGGGCAGCTCTTGACCTTTTTGTCCACCAGCCTGCATTGATAGTAAGGGTTGCACCAACCCGTGTGCAGCACCTTGCACTTGGTCCTGTGAAAACGTCATGAGATTCTTATGAGCCCGCTTCTCAAGCTTGTCCCAGGTCCCTCTGGATAGCATCCTGTCGTCCAGGACATGTCAGCTGCACCACTCAGATCAGTGTCATCTGCAAATTCGCTGAAGGTATGCTGAATCCCTTTATCTACGTCATTAATGAAGATATGAAATAACACCTGTCCCAATATGATGGACACCACTTGTCACTGATATCCACTGGGACTCTGAGTGTTGACCACTACCGTCTAGATGCAACTGTGAAACCAATTCCTTGTCCATCTAACAGTCCATCCACTGACTCCATTTCTCTCCAATTTAGAGAGAAGCAAATTGTGAGGGACCACGTCAAATGCTTTACAGCAGTCCAGATGAATGATGTCTGTAGCCCTTTCCTTGTTCACTGATGTATTCACTCCATCATGGAAGTCTGCTAGGTTGGTCAGGCAGGACTTGTCTTTGGCGAAGCTGTGCTGGCTGCCTCCAGCTACCTCCCTGTCCTCTGTGTGCCTCAGAATAGCTTCTAAGGACCTGTTCTCTGATCTTCCTGGGCACAGAGGTAAGGCTGACAGGTTGGTAGTTCCTAGGGTCTTACTTTCCACCCTTTTCTAAGATAGGCCCAATCTTTCCTTTTTTCCAGTCACCTGGAACTTCACCTGATTATGATGAGTTTACAACATACAACATATTACATATGAAGGGTATTGGACCCTACTTCAGAATGGAAGTCATGATTAAGCCACTCCATGCAAGGAAAGGATTAAGTTTAACTATGTTTAACCATATCTGTTGTTTTCATACTTATAATCTCATCAAAGATTACATGAAAACAATAAAACTGCAGCATTTTCTTTCTTTTTTTTAAAAATAAGTTTTCTTAATTCATCTAAAAGAAGCAAAGTCTATGGTGAAGGTATTGTCTATAATTAATGCTCTAGGTCCTACCTTTCTTCCAAGGAACTGCAAAGAAGTTCCCAAACTGAAACGTATACTTGCCTTTGTTGAAGGGTCGTGTCACTGAAAGTTGATGATAATGAAACAAGAATAAAGTAAAAGAGGAATTAGAGAAATTTTTGAATGATAAATTTCAGTCTTTTGTGCTGGAGATATTAAACTCAGATATAAAACTCCAAACATTCTGAATTCCAATTTGAAAAGCTGTTAATTTTTAAATTCATTCTCCACTATTGGAAGATTGTTTCAGAATCTGATTTCTTTTAAAACTATAAATCTAATTTAACACACACAAAGAAAAGGCTTCATTTAAAGTCCAGTTTACCTCAACACTGTCTTTTAATTTAAGTAACTGTCTTCCCTTTTTGTTCTTTCTATACTTCTAGGTAACACTCATGCCAGCTAACTCTTTCATTAGCTTAAAAAGCTTAGGAAAGTAAGTTTTACTTTTCTCCAAAAGATTTCCAATCACCCGACCAGACTTGTGCAGCAGTTGCTGTTTAAGCTTCTGTATGATGGGCAGTACTATTAACCTTTTAGACTTCCAAAAATTGTGGGTTAACTTCTCTGAATACAGTCTTATCACCTTACTGCGGTACTTTTAGATACAGTTAGTCAATATTACGTTTCTCACACTGGTAGTTTAGGATTTTCTGTTTTTCTGACTCATCTACCTGCTGTTTGATCAAAGTGCTGGCTCTGTTTTCCAGAGCCTTTTCACTGATTTTTTGAAATTTATATGTTCTCATGTCTATTTTCTTTTTCTCTATCCATTACTTAAGTAGCATTCTCTAAACCCAGAAGAAGAGGCACCATTTGATTAATTCTTATTTCTCATTCTATTTCTTTTTTAAATTATTCTTGTGGGTCACAGCCAGCCTGCCACTAAGAAAAACATGTACATATCCATGGATGTTTTGAATTGTCATCTCTATTACTGTTCTGTTTTGTCTTATTACTGTTTCCAACAAATTGTTCTTATCTTAACTTATAGTCTCTGCCTTTTGTGCCTTCCACTGTAGGGACAGGTAGGGGAGTGGTGCATGGTCTTTTTAGCTGGAGTACTAAATTTGGGAATACCATTCCTAAATCATGACAGAGCACCACTAAAGCACATTTTTTTCACTTGGTTTAATAATTACTGCACTGCAGTGAAAATTTTCTGGTGACACAGCCAAAGGATGACCAGCAGTATCTTTCACACTGACTGTTTTCAGGATGCTTTTCATGTTCATGAGCAGAGCCTTTGTGATTTTTGATGTGTGGGTGTTTTTGTTACATTTGTCAGTTCTTTTAAATGAGAAATTCACTGTTTATGTGGACCTGTCTATTCCTCAGGTTGGTCCACAACCTCTGTTCTCTCCCTTGCATCCTGCTTCTCATGTAGATTGATTTTCCTTCCCTTGTCGCTGTGACTACTCTGTGTACAAACTATTTTTCAGTACCAGCCCTAGCTAATTCAAGCTTTCCCCTTCTGTGCTTAAGAAGACAGTCACTCTTTTTCTCTGCTGTTTTGTCTTTGACCTTCAGTCTCTTTTTCCACTCTCCAGTGAGGCACACTTTTCTATTCTACATTTGCTTTTCTACTAGGCTTCTTCATAAAATCATAAAAATACTGGTTAGAAGGGAGCTCTGGAGATCATCTAGTCCCAGTGAAGGGATGAGTACTGCCAACACTAGATCGGGTCACCAAGTTTCCAGCCAAGTTTTGTGAACTTTCAAGGATGGAGATTCTACTATCCCTTTGGGCACCATTCTGCTGATCATTCTGTTTTAGTTTGACTCTATTGTCTTAGTGGAGAATGTTTTTTCTAATATGCAGTCTGAATATTCCCAAAGCATGACATGTGGTCATTTCTCCCTGTAATATCATTTGTCACTGCTGAAAAGCACCTGGCTCCATTATCCTCAGAACTGTCCTTCATCCAGGTGTAGGCTGCTCACAGATTCCCACCCTTGGACTCTTGTATTCTGGATTAAGCTTTACTCAGTATCTCCTTTTAGGCTGTACCATAGATTTATTAATACTGTTAATATTCTTGATAATTTGCTACTGGGCCCTTGTGAGTTTTTCAGCACCTCTTTTGCATTAGACTGGCCAAAACTAAACAGATATGGCATATACCATTTATGAAGAGAGGGTATTGTTAACTCCAGTTCTGTTTGATATCCATTGTAACCTCACGGCCTTTCATAAGGGCTGATATTAATTTTGTTGATTCTAAAATAATGCCTGCTTGCTGCAGGTGCAGAGCTTTGCATATCTCCTCACTGAACTCGAGGAAGTTTTTGGTGACCTAAACTTCAAATATCTCAGAATCACTTGGGACTAAAGCTCTATGGCTAATTTACATCCTTGTCTCCAGTTTAGTATCTACAAGCTTGCCTTTATCATACTGTTTTTTTAGTCAAGCAGCTGAGCAAGATCATTTCAGTATTGCTCATTGCTTGCTAGATAAATATTGAGCCATTGATTATTGTCCTTTGAGCCATGAAGTCCAGCCAGTTTTTGACTAGCCTCTTTTCAGACTTCTTTTAGCTTGGCATTGTGGTCACACACTCCCCCAAAACATGCTCTTTTAAAGCAAAGATCAGAACTCATATGGAGGTTTCTCATGAGTTCTTACAACAATGATTTGCTGATCAGTACACAGCAAAATGAAGTCCCATGTCAGCACTTTGAGGTAGCCCTCTTTACCAGGGAAAAGAAAAGCAAATGGGAAAAAAAAAGACTATGCCAGTTACCATACAGCTCTTAATTTCTCTGCCAAGAAGATCACAACCATACAAAAGCAAATGTTTTGCTCTAATACTTTTGTGATGGGAAGCTGCTAAATATTTGCATGTTCCATTGGGTATCAATGCAGCCTGGAAGATGGAAAATAAAAACCTCCCCTCAAAGTATTGCTTCTGATGAATTCCTACAGTTAGAAAAGCCCAACATGTTCGTAAGTCAAAACCAAATTACATACCAGACAAGTGAAATAATTTGTCTTTTCAATATTGTTTTCTCCCTCCCTCTCTGGCTCAACCGCACTCTCCAATGCACAGACACTCGCAGATGTCTGAGCCAACCTGCCAGCTGTAGCTTGGGAAGGAGTTCTGCATCAGGATGCTTTCATCTGCCACACCCTGCCCACAAGGACAGCTGTAGACAAATTAAAATATCTGGCAAACAAGTTTGGATTTCAACGCACTGACTTCTGAATTTAAACACATCATGAGGAGAGTTTGTGCCTTCTGCTTAGAGATGCAAGTCCTTACATTTCCATCAGCCAAGCAATCAAAAAGCTCAGAAGATAAAGCACTTATTTTTTAGGAGCAAGAATTAAAGTTTGGTTTGACAATAATGTTTTAGACTCCATTTTGGAGTGTCTTTTAGATCATGGCAGCTATCTTGCTGCAGTTTTCAAAGTACAACCCTGACCAGACTGTTCTCTCCAGGGAGAGTTTTTCTCAGAACTGGCCTTAGAGGTACAACCTATCCATGGTAGATTTCAAAGTCTCAAATATTTATGCATGTATTTACTTAAAACACATTTAAGTTTAAATTAAGATGACAATTATAAGAAAATTATAATTTAAGGTTAACTTAAAAACTTTGAGCATTGTGTAATTAACTGACTCTAAAATACAGTTGCTGTGCTTGTCTGGAACTTCTGTGTTTTGAAATTCCTGTGATGACATGAAGTCTCTGAATCACAATAACACATTACTTAGTACTGTTGTTCACCCTAATTGCTCTGCTATTGGAATTCACAAAAAAAAAGAAAAGCAAGATGTTTCCATACACTCAGAACATATTCATGGTGGTTTAAGGGAGGCTATTTGACATTTAAATCTCATTTAACTCTCATTTGATTCGATTTTGCATTTAGGATATCTTGGTTCAGTTGCTTTCTGTATAAGTGTGATGGGAAGCAGATTGTTCGGTGAATGCATTTTCTGAACGTCTACACTGTGCTGGGAGCATGGGATTCCCCTATAGTCAGCTTCTCATGGTCTTTACTCCATGAATTTGCAACATTTTATGATTGTCTGTGTTTCAGCTTAATTTTGAAAGATGCCCTTCTCCTCTTGTACCCCTACCTTCCACATTATTGTTTATGTGCTATATATCCATTTGTTTGCACTTATTGCAATAAATGTCTTTCAGCTTGCCAAATTGATATTGTTATTAAATGTTTTTTTTAATTGCTCATATGCTTATCTTTTGTGTCTGAATTTTTTGCATGCTATTTTTCAATTCTGAAAATGTATTAGAAAATCTGTTCAAGTATTTATGAGGGAGGGCAGGTAAAAGAAACCCATTTTTAATTCAAAATATTATTTTATATGTTGCCATACCCCCCAAACTGATATATAATTTTTAATGTTTTCCTTGGATTTTCCATATTTTGGATATTTGGATCTATTTATCCAAATTTTCCATATTTGGATATATTTATGCACAGGAGAAAGACAAACTATAACATCATTTTAATTTTTTACAGCTTGAATCCAATGAACACCTCTTTTACTGGATTTTTAAATGTTTTTAAATAAACCAATAAGCATTGTAACTAAAGTATTTCTAATAAAAAATGTTATGTTTTTCCAGTTTTTATGGTTGGAATAACTTAACCTTTTCTGAAATCTTGATGATATGAAGACACCACGGTTCTTCTGTGAGATTGTTGCACTTTGTAACAGTGAGATTGCAGTGAGAAAATGGAGTGCTTGCCAGCTACTCAAGCCCATAAGCCTTGAATTTTCTGCTTTATTTCATAGGGAAAATGAGGATACAAAGCCTTACACTAATATAATGTAAAGTTTACATATTTCAAGTCTTGGCAGATAAGCATGAAAGTTTAAATTGAAAACGAATCTTGATCCTTTTCCCGCAGCAAATGTTTAATTGTGTTTATTACTGCATAATTCTCTTGTAACAATTAGCCCACACATTTTTTCTCTCTTCAACAAAGGCCCCAATTCTTCAAATACTGCTGAACTGTTACTGGATGTTTCCTGGGACTGCACACAGAATGTAAAGTTAACTACATACATAAATTGTTACATGAAAAGGTGTAAACTAATTTCAGTTGGAAAAAAATTGAAACCTAAAGAAACAGCAAAAAAAAAAAGTCATCATTTTTATATGTGTTTATAAAACCTGAGTCTACCTGTGCTAATACTTATGAATGGTTCCAGAAGTAATTTGATAAATATTTCCATGGTGATGAACTTCTGTAATCTAACTTTTACCTCAGTGGATTAGTTCTGGTGGCACATCCCTCAGAACGAGGCAGCACCAGAACTGGAGGAAGATGGTACACTGTGTGTAGTAAACACACTGATTGTTTTATTCTGGGGTAGTAACATGTTTTTCCAGTGTCACTTTGCAGCAAGTAACCTACAAAATAGCTAGGTGACTGATTTATGTAAGCAGATATATGGAACAATAAATTCTTATTAAGATATATATTTTATATATCCTTCCCATCAGCAGGGAAAACATCTGTGATTTCCATAACTCTAATCTTTGAACTTGTATATAACTATATTGCATTTAGTTTTTTATCTTTGCCACATATTGCAGTTGTGTTTACTTTTAGTGTATTAACAGTCCCTTCAAATTCCTGGTAGAATAGTGAGCATCTACAATACCTCAGCCCTGCTATTAGCTCCTAACAAATAAAGTATTTAGCATTTGCCCTGGATAGCACACTGGAGTTAACACATCCTGATTTATTCGTTTCAGCCATTAGCGGCAAAACAAAATAACGTGGAAATGCTTTTGGTATCCTGTGGTTCCTCAATTTGTCTAGTTTCTGTCTTATGATTTATTTTTCCTAGATTCCATTGTCACCAGTCTCAGCGGCACCCTCCCAAATTCTGCAGTGACACTCTGGAGATAGGGAGGGCAGGCACAGCTTCCTCTTGGAGGCAGGAGGTCAGGCAGAGTGCTAGAAGGGCACCTTGGGGTCACAATAATACAGTAGGAGTACAGGGAGTACAGTTAGGTTAGCATATTGTTCTGGGGCTGGGAGCCTTTTTCAAACTCTGATCCATCTTCATCCTCGTAATTAGGTGGTCTGCACTTTCAAAGGAAGTGTTGCTATGAAACACGTTGGCAAATGAAGGCAAATTTGAGGCCTCCTCATTTAAGTGTTGGGTTCATTGTTCTTGGTGGTGTAATTGGTGATCAAGAAGGCAATAAAACGGCATGACCATTAAACGGGCTGAGCTGAAATTGAAAGGGAAGCATTTATATGGTGCAAGCGGCTGTGTGGAGGCTGTAACTTTCACCCTTACATGAACCAGAGTTTACGTAAAGGCCTGATGGCATGGCTCTTTTTTCACCTCCAGGAGGCGGGGAGAAAAGAAGGGAGGGAAAAAAAAAATCAAAACTAAATAGAATTAATGAGCCTTCACACATTGTCCTGTTTCTTTTGTAGTGAAAAAGCTGGGCAAAAATTAAGTTGGATAAGAGAGGGTGGCAAAGAAGCACCATTAATATCAGGTTGTAAATTCTACAAAACATTAACTTCATTACATGGCAATTACTGTCTGTAATTGGCAGAACGAAAGATTCCACTTTCTCATCAGTTACTAGTTGTATAGGACTCAGCATTTTTTTTTTTCTTGGCAAAGGTCACACCACTGCTATAAAGAATACCTTAATGTGAACTAAAAGTAAAACAGGTTCTTTTGTAAATAAGCAAGGGTGTAACTATTAATTGCTGCTAAATGTCTCACTCTGTTATTTTGTAACAAAACACAGCTCACAACTTAGAAAGATAACATTAATGATGAAAAAAGGAAAGCTTTTAGTGTTTCATGACTACTGGTCTTAATTTGTGAACAAAAGAAAAACATGAATTAGAAAGGGATAAGACTAGAAGAGAAACAATAGTTGCTTTTGAAAATAACTATCTCAAGAATTTCTTAAAATTAATTTTCAAGGGTGTGGATGACGAGAACTAATATGCTGTATGAAGAAGAATTATACTTTTTTTTTCCAATTTCTGTTATTATTACACCTTTGGATTTACTTTGCTTTTCATTTATCATTTACCTAGTGCATTTAAGAAAATATTCCACATATGCTGTGAACTGAATTGTGTTCTACCTCAGATTTATGTATGTAACTTCAGCTGAAGTTCGTGTCCTTAAGAAACATGTTCAATGTCTAGTGGATTTTGTTAGTCAGCTGTAGAGGAAGACATTTAATCTAAATCAGTCTTGAAATTTTCCAGAGGAAGTTTTTATTTCAAGAATTACATAGCAAAGGAATATTATGAGGGAAGAGATCCATTTTTCACGTAGACATGAAAAAATAAAGTTCCTTTTCTCTTTTTTAATCACAAATTAAGTCAAACAAGAGTCAAAATTTCAGAATTTCTGCCAATGAATTTCAACCTTCATCTTAAAACACCATAAATACAGAGTGAGGAACCATGCCTAATTTTATTTTAAAAAAAGGAATTATATAATTTGTTGATTTCTTATTAACAGAAAGCATTGAAACATCAGAGAGTCAAGATGTTTTCATTTCAGTTTTTGGATAGAAAACATTCCGTCCCTCCTGCACTTCACTGTAAGGCATGGTCTGGGTTGTGGAGCTGCTGGTTCCCACTGCTCTCTGCTCTTCAGACTTTTTCTTTCCACACCGAATGTCATTTCCAACATGCCAAACAGGGACCCACCAAGAAGCTTTGCCTTTGAGGGAGAAGAGCTTCTGGAGCCTGAGTGGTCAACATAACTTCTTTGGGAGGCAGATACAATGCTGATGTGAAAACAAAATCAGTTCAGTTTGCTCAATGCATTGAAATGATAAAAAATTCATATTATATTAATTCATAATAAATTCTTTCATATAAGCAGAATAATATTTCCTAATTAAATATTCAATATTTGTAAACAAATTTTTTACACTGAAAGTCACTTAACAATCACTTTCCAAGTAAGTCCTTATTTTTATTTTTTTTTACTTAGTTTTGCTCATTAGTTTTAATTTGATAAAAGATTTTTCTGATATTTCATCATATTACTGTTGGAATTCATGATCTTTGAAAAGTAAAGAATTCAGGAGACAAATACAGAGAAAGTATCTACTACAAAGTGAATACTGCAATCTCCCATGACAAAATAGCCAGAAAGGTTCAAGACCATATCAGTATAACAGAAAAAGGCCACAACAGGAATGCTTTCACCATGTTTAAACTGGTTGAAGGATGCAAAAACATAAGGTCTCCCTGAGGCTAATAGTCTGTAGTTTGGAATATGTGTAAAAAAGTGTGGATCTCTCTTGGTTTTTTTTCTGAGAAATATGAAACCCAGTGGTGAAGTGGAAAGGTGGATGAAATATATCTGAGGAAACTGTCAAGCAAAAAAATGGAGAAAGTAAAATATTCACTGCCAATGAGCCTTTGGTTGTCATGTATACATAGACCAGATTCTGGCCTGTGTCGAGTTGCATTTTGAACCATATTTGATCAACTGAAAAAGGGAATGTATTGATTCAGATCTATTGAGACATCTTGACACTCTCTCAACTGGTAAGTGTTAGAACAAGTTAAATTGTAATTGGACCACAATGTTTTCTCTATGGCTACTACAGCTATACAATGCCTATAGAACTGTACAAATAATTTTTCTTCATGGGAAACTTGCAAGAGCAAAATACCAGCCTGTTTTTTGTCAATGGTAACATCCACAACATATGAGAGGAAGTCACCCTGAACAGCAGGTCATCAGCTAATTTGATTTTACATCTGATATTTGCCAAGTCCAGCGCAAGTCCTCGGGTCTTGTGCCACTATTCGAAAGAAGCCCTTGCTGAAGAAGGAGAGCTGTGCAGTGTGATTCAGTGCAATGCAATGCAATGCAATGCTCTGACTGACCTGAAGATCAGCAGGCAGTAGAGACAGCTCAGTGTTGCACTCCTCACGGCCCAATTAGTTCTGCCTAAAAAGGACATGAATGAATATTCTTCCCTAGAGCTGCACTATTCAGCAAAATGAAACCACTCTGCCCAGTGAAGTGAGGACTTCGGCCGGCTCTTCAAGTCTGCCCCATCAGACAGCACCACACCATAGGACCTGTACCACACAGGCAGGAGCCAGATCCACCCTCCTTGGGAGAGGGTTATGCAACAAACAAACATGTACAGGCAGACAAGACTGATAGTGCTTTCATCAGCATCAAAATAGGAACAAATGGATGTACTACAACTGAGAAATATATCCTTTCCTAGTAAATTCTGATGCCACTTTGGATGTAAAAGTTATGTTTGAAAGATGGGGTTAGAATACTGGTTGTAAGTGGGATATATTTTGTGCTGAGAGAGAAGGTAAGATGAGGACCAAGAATATTTTTGTCAGGCTTCTACTTTTAGAAAACAATATTCTTTATTCTTTACAGTATTATTTCTCTTTAGAAATACATTTAATATGATCTTTTTATCTTAAATATGTTCCATAGATAGTATTACTTTTTTCAAAATGACCTTTAGGCTTTAGTCTTTTAGAAGAAAGCTTTAGACACTTTTCGAATTAGAATAAAGGAACAGGAAAAATTTTGCACAGCACAAATAGTCTGTTTTGTTACTGTTAGAAAAGTAGAACTGAAGGGAAATCCACTAGAGATTATCTAAATAACTTCTGTCATAACAGGAGGCAAAGAGTTTATAAAGGAGGAAGTTTTAAATTATGTAAAATCTAAATTTTCACAATTTAAACTATGTAAGGAAATACACATTTATTAATGTGTTGGTCTTTCTCACAGACTTTTGTTCCCAGCTGAATGAATAGATCCATCCAGTAATGTGCCTGCATTTGGTGCAGTTGTTCTTCACAACACACCCAACTCCAGTGGAACTGTCAAAGGTGCTTGACATACCTGCAGAATTAAGCGACTCTTTCATTCTTTAAGCATGACAATGCTGATTATCATCAGCAATCTTAAACTGCTTCAGCAGCCTGCACCCCTACTATTTACAGGGAAGAAAGAATCTGTTCTCAGTCCTGTTTAATCTTTGGCCTCTTTTCTTGGAACACCAGCCAGGACCCATATTCTGACAATTCCTATGTGCTGAAGAGTAAAACTCAAGTTACAACCTGAGTGTTGTCCCGTACATTCCATCTCAATACATTTTGAGAGATGGTGATCTTTAATTTGAATTCTGTGGCTGTACAGAATTACAGTTTAAATTAGTACAACTTTTCATCTGTAAACTGGAAAGGCTTTCTGTTTCTTAAGTATGTGAGAGATACCTTTTTTGCAAGTATCTCATACCTGTACCTGGCTTTAAATCTATACTTGTTTAGTAACAATGCAATGCATTTTTACCATTGTCACCAAAGATCTGGTGATAATTTACCAAAATATGTTTGCAGAGTAGGGTGTAAATACAGCAACCTCAGCCTCAGAAAATGCAGCAGTACCTCACATTGAGAAAAAGCCACAGAATTATAGATGTGATGTCATTAATTTAAGCCTACCAGTCAATCTAAGGAATACCAGAGATGTGGGACAGGTAGTTTCAGGGGATAGCTCAACTCAAAAGTAATATCTCAGCTACATTTTTTTTAATGTAGGTATCACTAGTATTTTCTGATGAGGCTAGAATTGAGTGACACTTAAAAGAAATCAGTGATTGAAAACGTTTGGGTCTCTCTTCAGAGTTCTGGGATGTAATAAGATTCATGCCAGTCCTGCAAGTCACATTTTTCTTTCTCTAGCTGGATGTGGGATTTATTCCAGGCAGAGGCCCAGGGAGTGATATGGCAATCCATCTTAGTATAATTATGTGAGTGCTGCCACATAAGATCTGATGCCCTCAGGACAGAGCATGCTTCCCACTGCTTTGTAAAATTATCTTAAATACTTCATCAGGGCAGTTCACATACCAGTTCCATAAGTGCTTCTTTCTAAAGCTTCACGGGGATGTAGGCAAGGGAATTAGTCCTCACCAAGCTCATTTTTGGCACATTGAAATACTTGTGTTGGTATGATACATCTCAGAGGATATATTACGTGATGAGATAGGAGTGCAAAATATAGAGTTTTGGAAGAGTCATAACTTTGCAGCAGATTAACCATTTCCTACTGTTCACATGGAAACATCTTTCCTTATTGAGTCCTACTGTATCCTGCACAGGCCTCCAATTTCCATTCCTTACTGCTTTTCATCTCTTAATCCTATTTACATTTTTCCTCTGAAGTCATATTAACTGTATGTCATGTTCTTACTTAAATAGCTGAATTGACTCTGCCTTTGCACTCATGTTTTGAAATTGAGTGCTGCTGTACCTGGCATGTACCTTTTCCAAAGATTTTTGCTTTTCAGATGAAAACCAGAACATGAACACCAAAAGACTGTAGAGGGAGTGGCTTTTATGTGACCAATTTTGAACCTTTTTTTGTAAAATTCACTTCATTTAACTGAGTGGTCACCAATGGAAAACTTAAGTTGAAAGTGAAACTCTCACACCCTCTATTAGCATGATTTACACCACTAAATATTCTATATGCTACATTTCCAAGTTTTTAAAATACATTTTTAATTTTTTTTCACTAGAAGTCATTACAACTTCGAATGAAAATGTAGTATGAAGTATGTTTCCATGAGAATTTATTAAAAAAAAAAATCTCTGAAACAGAATATTCTTCTACTACATGGTGTAGCAGCAGTAATTCCTGGCAGGCAAGCTAATGGCAAGTCACCCAGTTTAAGGAGTGATATACCAGACTGACCAGAGTGGTCAGACCCCTTTATTAGCATTGACATAAGTTTCTGTGTTATTACCATCAGAATGCATATTCCTCTTGACTATTTTCCCATTCCCATACCATCTTGACTGTTATCTAAAGTGTTGCAATTATACCAACAGTGGCTCCAATAGGATTTACTAATTTGTTCACTAGGTGGGAACCTAAAATCCTGTTCACTATTTTGTAGCTACTTTCTTCCTAGGCTTGCACAGGAATTATGAGAGCATGGAATATGGTACTGGAGGCAGAGAAAACCATAATCGTCAGAGTCACTGTAATTAATAAATCTGCCAAGAGAACAAAGAACACAGACATTCATAAGAGCTTTGAAAAAGACCAGGATGCAGCTCATCCACCAAGGCAAACCTGTATTTAGCAGAACTTTCATGAGATTCAGCCAAATGCTACCACAATTACCTGAACAATTGCTCTCTGTCTGAAAACCTGCCTGTCCCTGCATGGCTCAGTGTTGCAAATTCTTTTCTATCCTACAGGGTCCTCAGTGAACTCTGGTAGATGATGTATTGAGCTTCTTTCATTATAGTCCTTATCACTCAGCTGTTTGCATGCGCTCATCTCCTCCAGCACTTTGCTCAACTTTGCCTCTTCGCTCAACTGCCAAGCTGGTTTGCTAAGCTTCCCAACTTTGATGACACTTAAACTGTGTCATTCTCACTGCAAAACCCAATGCATACCAAAGAAAATGTTATTATTTAGTAACTTTTAGTAACTTGTCTCCAGTCATAAGCAACACCTTTGCCGATTCCCTGTTTTACAACTGCGCAATCATTTTGCAACCTCTTCCAGCAGAAGAGATCTCACAGTTGAGTCAGCTTTTTCCCTGCCAATAAGGCTGAGGTTTAGGACAATGAGAAGGCTGGATGTGCTGAGCTATTTTTTTATGCAGTATACGTAACTGTTGAAAGCCGATAGATTACTTCATTGACTTAAAAGCAACAAAGCTTCATTGTATATTTTTCAGACTTTCCCTGTAAGTTTTCCTTCCTGTCTTGACACCAATGCTTCTTCTAGTCCCTTCAGCCTCTTCCTTAGTTCACAGGCCACAGACATCCATAACCCTGCACTCCCTACCCGCTCCTTCTCGAGGGCCTTTTTTCAGAAGTGAAACGTGATGAAAAAAACAATACCAGAGAAGAGTTCCTCTCTTTGCATTTTAAAGCATCATTTCTTCTCACTTTTATTTAAATGATTTTTTAAAGTAAGACTTAAGGAAGAGAGAGGATGGGTTTGTTTTGAGTCCTCTGAAATGGTAATAATTCTGAGTTTTATGTTCAATTTATGCTTCAATTCATGCTTCAATTCCTTGGCTGGCTACAAAAGTAAGGAAAAGATCAGGATTTAAGATATAAACACATTCAAATACTGTCAAGAATGTCATCATTATCCTGAAATAGGGTTTTACAGAAAATAAAAAGACAAAAGAAACAACCTACCCTCATTCCTCCCTCTTTATTAATCAGTTTTCTAAATACTAATGTTACCTTTATTAAAGCTAGAATTGTCATACTAATTCTAAATATGTACTTTATCCCTTTTTAGAATATAATAGTTCATGGTAGCCGCTTATGATTTCTCCTGCAAAAACCTCTGAAAATGCCATGTCCACTAATGACAACAAATACTTATAAAAACTCTGATTCTGATGAGTAAATAACCATGAAAGTGAGACATTCATCTTGATAACACATTGTGTGAGGAATAATTTACTTTAATTGTAAATTTATGAGAATAGTCACTTTATTATTTCTTCCATATGAAATCAAGAAACCCCTTATGATTTGTTTTGTACCACCACTGGATAAACCTCATAATTATGCCCTAGAAGGAGAAAAATAAATCTCTGACTGTGGTTTAGGAAACAGGCATAAAGTAGTCAAGTCTATCCAACAAACTCTTTTTGAACTATGGGGTCATCTATGTGTCTCCTTTGCAATACAAATCCAAGCTAGCATAATTCCTTTTCTAGTCTAAATGGCCTAGATAGTAATGCATGTGATTAAAGTTCTTGTTATTTTAATGAGGAAAACGTACTTCATTTACTATATAAGTCATAAGCCAGAAAGTTGCATGTTTGTATTCCCACAGTGTGAGCTCATATTACACAATACACTTACTGTCAGGAATGAAGACAAGATAATTATGGTTTTAAGAAAGCATAAATCCACCCTTTCTGGAGCACAAATGAGTAATTAAAGAACTTGTAATTGGTTGTTGTATGAAGAGATTTTAAAATTATGACATTTACCAGCCAGTTCATGTGCCTCTTTCAGAATACAGATGCACTTTTAAAGAAAAGTTCACTCAGTCGCTGGAAACCACCTCACTGAAATTCTCTGCTTTTGTCATTCTACATCTTAACACATCTCTAAAAGTTTTCAAAATTTTGTTTAATCATAAAATGGATTTTATTTTCCCTTCTTATAAAGCATTACACATGTTAAAGCTGACAACTTCAGAAAGCAAGGTTTGAAGAACATACTTAAAATTACCCAAAAATGAAAAATATTACAATACTTAAGAGAGGTATTTTTATAAAACACAGAGCTGAATTATGATGGTTGACCACCTATATTAAAAATTAAAGTGATTGAACCCCCTGAATTTAACAGTATTCCTTTTTTTAATGGATGGGGAGGAAAACTTGGTGTCTGTTCTCTCTCCCATGCATGCAGGAGAAAAAAACAATCAAATGATTATGTCCAGGCTTTTTGACAACAAAACTCTGCATGTAAAAACAGCAAAAATATAATCACATATCAAATATCAAATAACATTTTCTACTGAGACACCAAGTCAAGAGGAGGGCAGTAATATCAAGGAATTTCTTTCAGTCAATGATATATTGTGACTAAAACAACAGCAAATATTTGGAGATACTTTGGCACATTTGAAATACTGTAATTTAATCTAATCTCATCAATACATCATATGAAATAGCTGTATTTGAGAATTGCTTTTAAAATTGCTGAAAATATTATCAAAATCAGTACATCTAGGAGAAGAAAAACATCATAAATACCTGTATTAATCATATACACCTACAGAAGTACATCATTTAATCTTATATAATAGGATGGTCATTTTAGCTTTGTCTGCCTTGCTATTTTTTTTTGTGTACACCCATTTCCTGCAGAATATAGATCATCATCCTACATTACTACACAGTTTTTTACTTTTCATCAGAGAAAAGTGGCCAAAGAAGCAAACAAACAACATCCCCCCAAACAAAACTAACTGGAATTTTTATTCTGGCCACAAAGTGGAGTTCCTCCAGTCAGGAGTAAATTATCAGGTCATACAAGTAATCCAGGAGCCTTGTTCATAGATAAAAACTTCCTAACCTCAAATCTCTGTGCCTGCATTCATTTGTAACGTGTTTGCAGTAAGGAACTGGTCTTGGCTGCCTTGACTACAGCACCGTGTGAGTAGACGAACTGGTGTTTACCATAATATATTTTGAAGAAATTTATCCCTTTCAAAGATGAGATTTCATTTACAATATCAAAGCAGTATATCTGCCTGGCGACTGCTCAGACAATTGCCCTCTGATCCTTAAAGGTGTCCAATAAACTGTGAAGTCTGCTGGATCTGCTGTGTGCTTAGGATAAAATGTATGTGATTTGATGTTATTTCATTTTTTTTTCACTAAAATAAAAATATTAAGGTTAGGAAATTTCAAGACACTGCAGTCCAACGCTGTGTAGTACATTCTTGCTTTAGAATATAACAGAAATGATGTAGAGATTTTGGTGGCCTAGGAAATGAAAGCCCAATGAAGTACTCCAGGAGATGCAATGGGTACTTCATATATCCAGATAAAATATTTGTATGAATTCAATGTACTTGAAACTTACTGAGAAGTATTTATGTTTTCTGTCCTAACAGATTTAGGGATCCAGTGTTGTACACAGATGTTCAAACAGTAAAAGCTGTGAAAAGAAAAGAAGGTATTTTTTCATTCACAAAGTTACCTCAAGGTCAGAATATAAAGAAAAAATTAAAAGAGCACTCTATAGCTGAGGCATGTGTAAAGAGGAAGCAGCACATTGGTAGCAGTAGATATTGCCAATGGAAGAGATTAATGCAATCTGTGAATACATTGCTGTTTCCATACTAAGATGCTTTTTTAAATGTTATTTACAGAAAAGTGATGAACCTGCAAGTTCTTGAACAACATTTTGATCCACAGAGCTAGCACACCAAAATCTTCTTATTTGCTGTAGGACAAAATCTTTAGAAGAGATTAGAAATGAGAATCTCACAGCCAGAACATGGCAGTGTTTCTTCACACAGTCTTTACCCCCGAGCTTGGGGCCAGGCCAGGCCAGGCATTTTTTTGGCTTGCAAGGTGACCACGACAGCGCAGCACTTAGTGCCCACTTTTGGCTGGAATGCCTTACAATCGGTGCTTGAGTCCTTGTGCCAGTACGTGATGTATTCCCAGCACGGCAGCTGCATGAGAATTGCTCAGCTGATGAAGCTGGCCAGTGCTGGTGCATAGCAATGGGGTAACCCAGAAAACACACTGTGCAGCCTAGCTCGAGTACTACATCAGAGTTGCTGCATTCCCTGCAGACAGTCACTTGTCTGGCAAAGAAACAAGGTTACAGATATAGAGAAGGCTCTCTAAGTGCTTAAGCTCCAGTTTGTGTTATGAACAGCAGCGCCACGTAATTCAGAACTGTCCCTGACTATGTCAAAATGTCACTAGTTTCCTAGCATATGAGGCCACAGTGCTGGCATTAGAAATAACATGTTTTCCTTTTGGCCTGAGGGCGAATTGAAATGCCTCTCTAAATAGACCTCACTTCTTGCCATAAACGCTATAGGACACGAGGATAAAAGCTTTTGACTGAAGGCAGCATTCTTTGTGGAATTAAAAAAGAGGAATGGAAAAAAAAAAAGAAGAAAAAGAACAATGTTGTTGTGTAAGAGCAGAGTTGTGTTCTGTGTTATCCATTGCAGAATGTACAGCAGCTGTGCAGGTTCACCAGCACAGAAAATAGCAATGAAGAAAAGAAATCCAAATGATATGAGTCTTTAAAAATATGAATATGAAATGTGTATCTATAATATGTATATATACACACATTCATATATACATGTGTATATATTTCCATGTAGTTAGCTAAAATAGTGTATATATATATATGTACACGCACATTTTAGCCATCATCCTGACCTTTTTTCTGGCTCACGAGTAAACTTATTATAAAGTTTAAATATTTAAAACAAAGATTAATTGCAAAGTATTTCTTTTTTTCTTAAATATCTTTAGAAAGTCCTTGATTTTATCCAAAGGCAGAGGTGAATTGAGAATAAAAACTCTTTTAAAAAATCAAGAGATTTTTTGTAATTACACAGAGGGTAAAAAATCCAGTTTGTCAGAGAATTAGTGAGCCAAGATTCAAATACTTATCCAGTCTGCATAAGCCAATAAACCAAATTAATTTTTGAAATATTTTGTGCTTTTGCACTTTTAAGTACAAAATATTGAGCTACAGGATGCATTTATGAAAAGATTATTCAGACATGTTAGGAATATACCTTCCATATAATGATCTGTTAACTTCCTTAGAGAACCACCCTCCACGGAGCTACATGGACAGCCTAGAGATCGGCTTAAAGGTCTCCCTATGATGGAAGAATACAAAAGGTTGACCATTTACCTATTCTGTTCTCAGTCTGTGCAAAGACTAACCATTTCAAGAAGAAGTAGAATTTCCTATCCCTGCTTCCCCGTTCTTATTTAAGAAGAAATCTGTGAACATTTTAAGTCATTCATCCCTTAGTACAGCAAACAGCAATGCTGTTTGCTAAACACTCATTTTTCCTTTAGAAATACCAGTCAGAGTGCCCGGTGGGCTCCCTGTGAGCCAGGACTACTGGGAGCTTTCCCAGGTCCATCAGGGCAGAGGTCATCCTGCTGCCTCAGCCAGGAGGAGGGCAGCAGAGGGAGCACTGAAGCAGACCCTGCCCCAGCCTCCAGCCACTTCCCTGGGAAAAAGGGTACCATGACTGCCTGGCATTGCAGAATTTGAAAACCTCTACATGCACTTCGCTGGGGATCTTTTTTTACCCAGTCAGGTTGAAGCCACATCCACAATGATATAATTATAAAATTATTCTTTGTTGAACTTAATTTGATTGAGGGTTAAATAATAGTTTAGATGGACTCCAGTAACTTGTGATATGATGTCATAATTTTTCATTAATGAAAGCAATATCAAACCTATTCTTTGTCATTTACATCTACTCATCTGTGTGACAACATGACAACAGGAGTTCCATAAGCACCAGCTTAATGCCAGTTTCTTATTTAAAGGCTGGTTTGCCTTTAAAGTAGAAAGAGAAATTCTCCAGCTGCAGAAAAACACTGTCCATTGCCCCCACCCAAACCCATGGCAACAATTCAAATTAATGTTGTAAGAAAAGAAAAAAGAAAAATGCCATGGCACTTGGACATGAGTATCAAAATAAACAGTCAAGTAGTTGTGAAGCTGATATTCAAAGCAAGGGGCATGAAGAGTGTAATTCATGGCCCCTAAATCACTGATTTATCTCTCCCCGAGGCAAGACATTTTGGAAAAAAAAAAAAAAAAGTAAAAAGTTCTAAAAGTTGCATATCCAAATCTATCAGTTACCTGTATGAATGCCATAGTTTCCAAAATTCTGGGTATTCTCATGTCCCACTGACTTCCTTATGAAAATGGACAAGTCAGAGGCTTTGAAAAAAGGCAGATTGCATATTTAAGAACCAGAGTGATTGAAACATATAGACATCTTGCAGATATTCAAGATTAAAACTACTTTCTTTAAGTATTGTTTTTCAGATCCTGTATCTTAATAGAGATGATAGCACAAAGAGACAGTTGTAAGTGCTTGTTAAACTGTACAAATATAAAGTATTAAGCATAAGAATGCTACTCATTATCAGGGAAAAAATAGAAAAAGAACGGGGTTTCAAATTTGGAAACTGTAATTATAGTCAATCTCCCATGCCTAATACTACTTAATCACAAACAATAAAAATACAAAAAAACAGTTCCTTTTAGAAAGCTAACAATATTTCCTGATATGAACCCACTATGAGTCTTGTTAATCACATCCTGATCCATTGCATGCTGTTACATATAGCAACTGGATTAGGCAAGTGGGGAAAAAAAGGCAAAGTAAAAAATCCGATCTCCGACCCACTCTTTTTTTTTTTTTTTTTCCTGTTGCACTGAGACAAACGATAAGCAGCAGCAGGTCATCTGCTTAACACAAACTTTTATAACATTGTTCTGGTTTAAGTGTTCATGTTTACTGTGAATAGAATCAAAACATCTTCCTTGTAACTGTTTGTTTTGCTTGTGCAGTCAGTAAAAGGGGCCAGAACTGTGGCAACGTCTTTTGCATGCACTTTACCGACTTTTGCTGAAATCACATGTGGTATGATCAATCCAAATCAAAGTAAATGGAAAACCTGCTCTAATTACCGACACCACAATATAATCAAAATCCTTAGCAGTGCCACAGAAGGTCTCTTATGTTTATAGTCTTTTAGTCACTTGTCCCAGTTAGAGAATAGCTGAGCAGCACAGCTTGTTGCCATTGCCATTATTTGTTGCCCATGGAATGCACATGGGAAGTTTCTAATGGGCACAACAGTGCACTTATGGGTAAATAACTTATGCGAGGTAAGAGTAACTAATTGATGAAAACAGCCAAGAATTCTTCAAATTCAGTAATAAATCCACTACATTTGTTTAGGAAGTAAAATATAACATAAATAGCAGTTTATTCTTTAGCTCCTTCTTTATGCCTAAACCCAACTCTTAATTTCATGTTTTACATTAAGAAAAAAAAAAGAATTCCTTAAAAGTAAATCGATCTTCAGTACAACAGATTTCATATTAGCAGATAGTATTTTGTAAAGCATATCCCAGAGCAAGTCCTCTCCCTCATTCATGGTTTCAAGGCCCCCAAGCAGCACCACACACAACGAGTCAAGGCTCTCACTTCACAGCTGCTCCGAGTCCTGCTGCTGCTAGCACAGCTGGCTGTGAGGAGACTGGGCTGTGAAGACTGCTTTAAGATCTCTGCACCAAACAGAAACAGGTGATGCATTCACTTTGGGTTTTTGAAATCTTCTGGCACTCGAAATGTACCCCTCAAATGTACCCCTCAAGTGTAGCCCTTTTTTGACTGTGCTATAGTGAAGGCAGCTCAAAGCTTTGAATTCACAGGACCAAATTAGCAGCTTTTCAGCACTTTTTATGAGATAAATGTAACTTCTTTTTTTCAATTAATTTAGCAAAAAAAAAAAAAAAAAATACTATTATTGGGAAAGAAAAAGCAGAGTTAACCCCATCAGAAGGGGTTCCAACGCATCTCCATTCACTGCTGTGCTTCTATTGATCTTCCTTAGAAAAAGAGATACTATGCCCCAGAAAGCAACAATCCTGACCTACACAAGGACTTGTACTACAGATGTCACTCAACCTGGACTCCAGTGCATTGATGGGAAAAAAAGGGTTAGTGTTATAATCCGTGTGAACAGGTGAAGAGCAAGCAGCACAAGAAATTGTTTGCACCTGACACTGCTTAAATTTCCTATTAAAATCCTGCACAGTGCACAAAAGAGGCAATTTTTAGAAGAGTGTTGAAATTGGAGATGATTCAGAAAAGACTTGCAAATATAATTTTATTGCTAAGGGAAGAGAAGGTTGAGAGGTGACTTGATTAGAATGTATCATTCATGATGAGAAACAACAGGTACAAATGAGCTTTTTAATCTGGTGGTGAAAGCCATAACAAAAATCAATGGCCTGACATGGAAGCCAGATAAACTCTTCATCATCGCAGGTCTTTGGGTCACTACGGAATGTCCTTTTATGTAGCAACATGAACTTCTGGTCTTGGCAGGGATTAGGGCCTGCACTCAAATGGTTGTTACAGGACTAAGCTAATCACTTTCCTCTCCTGCGAACTTAAGCATAGCAGGCAAAGCCTTCTCTTACCATTTGGTCATCTCACTGACTCAGATACAAGACAAGCAAGTTATTTGTGAGGTGTTTGGTGGGTAGGTAGTTCATAAAATCAAACCATCTGCCAGCACAGGAGGATGTGTATGTGTGACTATCCCTGTCAGAACCTCTTCTCGAAGAAAAGGATGTTGAGAGAGAATACCTTCATACAGGCACCATGATCGTGACATCCTTGTGGTTACAGAGCTGCATTTTGTTACTCCTCTCCATTAAGTTTTTTACAACTATAGGCCTTCATTGAGTTTTTGCAAGATAGAGATTTCTGTACCTCGAAAGTGCATTTTTGCTACTTCAAATTTTCTTTCCTTCTTTTTTCTTCCCCTGATTTCCTGCTCTCACACACAGGTAGAGTGACTCTCATTGAGCGTCCCATCTTACTGTGAAGGAATCATGAGCATGTGTAAAGCAATCAGACAGACAGTAATGGCAAATAGAATATTTCAGGAAACCAAGTGAGGTTCATGTTCTCTCTCTGGAATGATGTGGTGGTCATATATGACCCTCATTTTCTCAGCAGCTTCCTCAGACTAAGTACAAACAGGATAATTCTCCAAGTAATACAGTGAGACAGATGTCCAAAAATGCAGGTTTCTCTAACCTCTTCTCTGAAAAACACCTCTAGGAAATTTTTACTCTGTTTGAAACTCATGGCTCCTGGATGTTATTTCTCCCTTTGGTCATGGATTTTGCTTAGTTGTCTATTGCTTATTGAATTAATTGCCTCCTTATAGGTGGAGAAATATGGACAACATGGCAGTTGTGAAGATTTGCTTTAGAATGTCTGTGCAGCTCTAGGAATGGAGTTGTCTGATGAATACAAAGGACCAAAGTGAGTGATGGTGAAGAAAGAATGCTTTGCAGAATTTGGTGCTAATGACAGGAGCAGGTCACAGGATATTTGGAGGACAGATTTGTGAGAACTTTGTGAAAACAGAATCACAGAATTGAGAAATTAAGCTGGAAGAGACCTCTGGATGCCGTCAAGTCCAACCTCTTGCTCCAAGGCAAGAGATAATGTAGATTGCTCGGGTGTTCACATGAAAGGTCTTAATTGTGTGTGTAAACCTCCTATTTAAAATGAGAATAAGAGCTAAAGTCTTTTTTCTTTCTGACTCTTGTTATTGCTCTGAATCTCTGTGGACATAATTTTTCAACAGTTAACTGAAAAGATCAAATTTGTCTTCAAGCTGTTGGAGGTCAGAAGTTTGCTTGATAGTTGTTATTGGCACTACAATTACAATGACCTCCTGATTTATAACAAGTATTTGAATTGGTGTTTGAATTCAGGCTGGAAATTCCCAGTGAACTGTCTCCTGATATGTCTTAGATTTAGGTACCCAAATTGAGACTAGAAGATTCTTCTGAGTGTCAGAACATGGGCTTCCTTCACCCAGGTGAGAAGGCTTTTCGCTGGCAATAGATGAATGAGCGTTTAAGAGTGTAAGAACATGAGACTGGCAGCACCACGGGTACAGATATTACAGAATTCTTTCTGCAAATGGTGGGGTGGTGGGAAGGAACTGGATATTCTGAAAGAGATCCTTTTCTTGCTATCCTCTATTTGACCCTGTAATCAGATGGGCAAAGACTTTCTGAATCACAGGTCTCTCCCAGAGTCTCAATTGCCACAGAGAATCTATCATCCATGAATTTGCCTCCTTGAACTCATTTTCACTGAAAGATGGTCCTTCTGATCTAATTTTCAGTCATATATGGATGTGAAGCATCATAGTGTAGTCAGTCTGTCAGATCTTAGAAGCTGCTTCATATCATGATCATTCCTTTTTCCTTCTGCTTTTACTTTTGCTAGCAGCCCCAGACTATGCTCTCTCATCAGTTTGGACATGGCCTATAATGGTGAAATTTTGTCTATCATCGATGGAAAAATTTTGCAGATAAATCTCTGGCATAATGATACTTACTATTACTCCTGGAACTGATCTAATTCCCTCATTTAGCTTCCCATCTTACTGTGAAGGAATCATGAGCATGTGTAAAGCACTCAGGCAGACAGGCAGAAACTCCCTTTCCTATGTATATATGTGCTCCTGTCAGTAAGATCAGGGCTTCCTTTCATTCCTTCCTTTAACGTTCTGGTGTCATTAGCTACAAGAGTAGGCAGGATGTCCATGAGCCAAGCTGCTTTCTAGTCTCTCTTAATGGGGAGAGAGGAATTGCCTTGACTGCTGGCAAGCAAGGAGCAGGACGTGTATGAAGCAAAGGGTATTTACTGTTGGACTGCTATGGAGGGCAACAGTAGAGCTGTAGGAAATGTAGGAGACTGGAAAACAGATTCACCAAAAGGAAGCAGAGACAAAGAATAGTGCTGTTTATCCAGCTCAAGCAAGGATTGAATGATCCCCCCAAATGCTAGAGGGAATCAAGTGTGATGGGTCTCCCTAGAAAATGTTCCTGACTGAGTAGAGAAAAACCTTGCTGGGCTGTCAGGAAGACTGTCCAGACTGCAGCTGAGGAAGCAGATTTGGTGCCATCTACCCCTCTGAGCCCTTTCACTAACTGAAAGTGCTATAAGGAGAGTCATAAACTGTTTCCAGTTAGTCCTTCTTCAGTCTTTTGACTTCCATGTGCTGACTCAGCCCATAGGATCTTCCTGCTCCATTCTTTTGAATATTGCGGCTGATAATAAATATTTGCAGAAAAGGATCAGCTATTCTCCTCTCAAGCAGCTCATTGTTATGGGAGGCCAGGAATGCCAAAATGTAATAAGTTCAAAAAAGACAAATCCAGAGGGAAAAAATAAAACAAAACCAACCAACCAAACGAACAAACAAAACAAAGAAAACCAGTCAACCAATCAAGCAACCAGCCAAATGCAATACACCCAGAAAAGAACCCAAAAATTCCAAAAAACATCGGAAGACTGAATGAGAAAAACATTACTTCTGTTTTATTTCTCACACTTCTTTCACCCCTTAGAGTGTATTACTGTCTGGAATCAGGCTCAAAATGGCTTAAGGAGAAACACTTGCTATAACCCACTATAGATTTTATTACATGAAACATATTTATTATAATGAGCAGACAATGGTGAATAAGATCTTATAATACAAAGATGGACACAGGAGAAAAGAAGGTGAGCTCATTTTCAAATACCTGGAGTAAATATAACAACTTTAATTTTACAACAATGACGCTTAGCAAATTTAGGTTTTAAAATCTTTGGTAAAGATATAAAAAAAATGTTGAATACTCCTTATAAGTAATACAGCAGTAATACAGGTACTGATAAAATAAAACTTTAATCTAAATTAATGTTATAATTTCTATTGCTTTTTTAAAAATAAATAATTCACAAAGAGTTCCTTTAAATTCCTGGAATTCTTCAGGGTAATGCTTTTGCTCAGGATGATCTGTAGACACTTTGCAGTTAAAACTGAATATCTGCTTGGAGAAGTAAATTGCTTTAGAATTATGTGAAGAAAGGTCAAAAATGGAAGAAAATTATTTATTATCAGAAAGAAGTAGAATGGAGTCCTACAAGCTAAAACTAGTATGTAAGCATGTCACTATACTTTGTGTCACAATATATGAAGATAAAAAGTGGATTTTTTTTTCTTTTTCCTGGGAAACCATTTTAGGTGCTTTCTGTTACGTCTAAAATTTTTTGGCTTGGTGGGTCTGCCTTTTTTCTTTTTTCTTGTACCAGTGCATCTGTTCAGCACACTCTAGGAGACACCAGTCAAACACCTAGCTAGCCTTTTGCACGGTAGTTAGTTAATTAACCGGAAAGGAAATTCTAAAACACCAAAGAAACCGAGCGAAAGATAGTTCATTCTAAGAGTGAATGACAAGATTTTGTTTCCAGATGAAATTTGTTCATAAGTACTGTATACTCTATGTGCTGGCTTTCTCAGACATTGCTGAGAATTATTAATTTCCCATCAGCTGTTCCAGCCTTAATTTTCATAGATATTTTACCAGTTAAGCACTGCCTCATAATCCTCCCCTTTCCAGATGGAAATAAAGTAATTGCTGGCTAAGTTTCCCTCAGTGGACTGCCGACATGGAACTCCCAATATGTGTGCAGTGCTAACAGGAAAATTGCCCCCTTAGTG
This sequence comes from Donacobius atricapilla, assembly GCA_013397315.1. Lineage (NCBI taxonomy): Eukaryota > Metazoa > Chordata > Aves > Passeriformes > Mimidae > Donacobius > Donacobius atricapilla. Next base: position 13,543 of record WBMY01003547.1, on the reverse strand, counting down.
CTGTGAATAATTTTAACTTTAATATTCCTTCTTTATTTAACATAATATTTGCTCATATTTTTAAAGTAAGCTTGAACATTTGATTCCATCTTTTCTTTTCTGAATAACAACAGAGTCCTTAGAAAAACAACTCTTCATCTAAAGAAAAAGGTTCAGTAAGAGCTCACAAGGACTCTATTATAAGGAGACACTTGCAAAAGCCATTTGTGTGAGGTGGAAACTAGGATAAGTTTTGCCACCTGAGAATTGTGGGTTACTGTGCATACCCTTGGAGTGTTTTCATTAGTTTTATAAAAATAGCTGGGTTTATGATTTTGAATGGAAATAACCAAAAAAGAGAGCATTCTTGCATAAAAGGAAATTTTATTGAGCATGAAAACCACTGAAAATAAAACTAACTTGGTATGGTTAACCACTGGCTTGCCAGTGCATCTGGTAAAACTAGTCGTAAAGACATGAATCTCACACCTGAATGATGACAGGGAATTCAGATTAGGTTTTCTGGCTCCACTGCTACCCCTAGCTACTGTTTTGTCAGTAAAGTTCCTCTGACAAACTAAATCAGACCAGGGCATGGGGTTGAGCACTGGCATGCCATCATTTGCTATATTTACCTTTGAGCTTGCCCTGGCATGAGTTTGACCAGGTCAGCTGATACTCTTCCAGATAGTCCCCATGGCACAATTCTGGGGGCAGCATATACTGAAGAGATTTTCCAGTAAGAATCTGGGATGCAACCACCCTGTTCTGAGGGAGGGAGGGAGGGAGGAAGGTGGTGTGTTCAGCTCTGTGGAGGAAAGCTGGCTGTGCCTCCTGGTCTCAGGGCCTGAGGAGGCAGCCAGAGGCTCTGGAGCTGAGCTCATTCACAACAGTCACTGCCAAAGTCTGCACCTTCAAAGAGTCATGCACTGCCGCCCTGATGTTTTTCAGCCCTCTCTTCTCTTTCACAGTTTTTCATAGTTTGGGGTTTTTCTCACGCTCTGGTGTTGTAAACAGTAGCAAATGTTTTCATAAATTCAAGGGAAGTTTTCATTCCTGTTCTTAGCAATATGGACAGCAGGTGGACAGTTGTCTTGACCAATGGGATGGGGAAAGGTATCATCCTTCTCCCCCAATCCCAGGCCTTTGTAGAAATACTATAAAATAGAATGAGATCTTTTTAAATAAATAGTTCATGCCTTCTCACCAGTGTGTGTTTGTGTGTGTGTCTGTGTGATGAACAGCGTCAATGCACCTTTGTTGTTTTTTTTTTAAGTCTGAGATGGCATTTGTCATTTGCATGACATTTTGTTGTTTTGCTTATTGGTACTTACCTGGACTATGTGAGATTTAGGTTTAATAACCTCATCAGCTCAGCCTCAGGGTATCCAAAGCCAATAACTAATATAAAAATACAGAAGCTGTTCTTGAAGCGAGGAGTGGAATCTAGGTCTGCCCACTCCCAGATGAGTGCTGTAGGCACTAGGCCACAGTCATGTTCCCTCTTGCACTCCCTCTTACATCTTCCCTGGATATATTGCATTCTTTCTTCTGCTGACACAGGGTTTCAACAGGAGCAACCCCCTCCTTTCCCAGCTGTGTGGCTTGTGGTTAATGCAGTCTTCTGAGAGAGGAGAGCTGTGCCTCTTTATCTTTTCAGATGGAGGGTATTGACTGAGTCTCAAATACTTCAGCCACTAAGGAATATACAGAACGGGAGGTGATGGCACAGGCATTACCCTTATTTAGGAGGAGGACATCCTATCATGGTGTGGGACCCAGCAAAGTCCCTGCACACTTGTGTGGTGGCACAGAACTGCTGCTGCTCTCTGGGTACCTGTCAGAGCATGGCTGCACACACACAACTCCTTCTCGGATGGGGCAATTTCTGGGTGCTTCTCCCCAGGGACTTTCCAGTCAGGCACAGAGGGAGCCAGTTAACATCACTGATGGCTGGAAGGCAAGTATGGATTTCTGAGGCTAAGGTTTGGATCTGTGCCACGTCTGCCCAGGCTCTGCCCAGGAGACTTATGACTTGCTGCGGGATTATAGTCATTCCTCTTAAGGAGGTGGAGAAAAATATTCACATCCTGGCAAGTTGTTCTTGTTGCAGTTGTTCACATTTTTATAAATTTGCCTATTTCCTTTTTTGGGTTTGGTTTTGTTTGGGGTTTCGTTTTGTTTTGGGGTTTTCTGTGATTTTTTGTTGTTTTCGTTTGTTTGGTTCGTTGGTTTTGGGTTTGCTTGTTTAGTTTTTTTATTTGTTGTTTGTCTTATGTTGTATTCTTAAGAAGGCACTGTTTAACCAAAGAACCTTCTAATATCAGATATCTTCTCCTTGTACAGATGCTTGCAGCCAAGGATTAGTTCTGTTCTTAAATCTGGTCTACTTAAATGGATTCTGATCTGTAAGTGTTTCACTGTAAGACTTATTTCAAAGCCTGTGAATCCATCCCATACTGATTTCAACATGGTCAGCTCAGATTAAGTGGTTTAGGGTATGATTTCTTCTCAGATTTCTAGATTTATTTTATATAGTCAGGAGGTGGAATTGCCACAGTAAGAAATAACAGCTAAGCCTGGTTTTATTTTATATTATTTATTCTGTGAAACAATGTCTTCGGGTTTTCAGATGAAAATTAACAGAATTCTCCTATCTGTTGGGTTTTCAGGGCTTAACATGAAATTAGTAAGCAACAATTCAGTAGCTGGAAGGGGTTCCTGTAAAAAAAAATTCTCACAGAAACAATCATTTAACTGGTCACAGTTAGCTAAGAGCCCTGGCATCAAATGGGAACTGAAAGTGAATTGACCTCTTGCCCAATCAATTTTCTCTCTGGAGAATGATTTAAAGACAATGTTGATGAGGTGCAGAAAGATATGTTATCTCTGACAACAAGATCTTTCAGTGCAACACGTATCATACACAATATAATAGCAGTAGAAACCTATATATTCTCAATAAAACCTAAAATTTGTATACTTCATTGTGTGTGATGAAGTATGTTACTTAATACTTAACATATGCATTTTTAAAGGCATACTGAGTATTTACAATACATCCTGATGTATATTTTATTAGGTTTTTCTACTTAAAAGCTGGCATAACTACTTCCAGTTAATATACTTGAAAATTATAAATGCTTTACATTAGTTTGTTTGTTTTATTTAGGAACCACGCATATATAGACACATATATTTCTGTCCTAAATATCTGTTTGCTTTTTATGGTCACAGCACCCATTAGCTTGATAATGATGATTTTGAGTGTGCTTTTTGGACTGCCAAACCTCCTTCTGGTAAGAGGCAGGAATATGACTTTACTTTCTGCTTTGGAAACCTCACTCTGAACACAGAATCTGTGGTCACAAACACAAGATGCTGAAACATTTGTTTCCCAACTATAGATTTCTCTTAAAAGTACCGTGAAGAGAATATCTTGATCTTCTGTACCAGTGATTCAGGATCTTTCTTCACTGTATTTTAAGATGTGACATTTTAATTTAACAACAAAGTATGTTTTACAATACTTTTGTGCAGTCCAAAACTGCTTTGCAATACTTTTGTGCCCTCTTGGTTCCCTCCCCTTCTCATGATCTTTAATCTGTAAAAACTCTGTGGTAAACCACATAAAACCATTCAGTATGGAGAAGAATGGCCCACCACAAATGGCAAATAGTTGAAGAGAATGTCTTATCATGAAAACTTAGAACCTGCAAACAGCACCCAAGTAGTAACTCCCAAGTATTCACACCAATTTTTTGGGGGGGTGAAATTTATTTCTGAATTACACTGAAATGTATCTTTGTATTATTTGTGTGCTCATAACCTTTATATGAGGTCAGAGTTTTGTGAATCTTCCTGACTATCCTCAAGGAAACAGATTCAAAATTAAATTCTGGTGTTAAGCTATATTTTAATTCAGCTCCAGTGAAATTGAACCAAAGTAAGATGTTTGTTTATTCTTTAAAGGAAAATTGTAAACAGTGTTGGCACTAAAGTGAATACTACCTTAGTGTCCCATCAAAATATGTTTTATTGTAAAACTTCCAATTACCTCCAAAAAGATAACTATAGCAAGAGTGGTGTCAGAATTAAATTTCTGTGTACTCATTGATCACTAAGATGTCATCAACTTTCTTGGTCAGACATCTTAATTTAACCTGTCTGCTTTCTTTTATTCACTATGTATTTAACATATCTTGAAAATGAGTTTCCTGGGGCTTTTTTTGGTGAAAACCAGTAAAGAAAAAAGCCAGACTCAGGCTTTTAGAAATGGTTTAATCACGTTAAAGTTGATAACACTGCTGGATTTTCTTTTCCTCAAGATTTTCTTTTCCTCTAGCTTTCTCTGGTTTGCTCTGGCTAACTAATCTCTATCCTACATTCAAGAGAATGTCTGGAGTAGCAATATTATATGCTTAAAATGTCAGATTTAGGATCAAATTCCTTGCTAAGACAATCGGTTTTCAGTCATTACTGTGTGCTACTGAGAATCCTACCATGGAAATAACAGGATTGCATGATATAGTTGCCTTACTTCATCTTCACCAGGAAATTCAGCTTTATTAAATATATCACACTCAGGATGAGGTTTTAAAGAGACCTCAATCCAGCCTTGAATCTTCATCTATACTCTTAGACAAGTCACAAAACTCACTTGACACCACAATCTATGTAAGCAGCGCATGCAAACCTGGTAGGTAGATGCCTAAATTTTTAGTTGGTTGCATAAACCGGCTTGCCTTGTCAGGTTTAACTTCATATGTACACTTACTAAAGAGAACCATTTAAAAGCTTATTTTAAGAGTATATGCTTAAAAGTGAGAGCGTATTTGCTTTTTGACTTTCATGGTGTTAAAACACGATTATTTTTTCTACAGTTGAAATTAATGAATGTATACAATAGTAGAAACATTTATTTCAACTGTAAAAATTGACTTTACTATTGGTCAAGGCCTGTCAATCAAATTGACTTATTATGCACTTAAAACTCATTAGCAGTAGAATACTGTAGTTGTACATTTCAAATGACTGATGACTAGAACTGTGTGAAATTGCTGCAGAATTTGTCAATTATTGTGTGAAATGTTCATTGTAAAGATAGATTTTCACTCAAAAATCATGGCTTTAAAATAATCTCTAACAGTTCAAGGTTACCTCTTGTGATTATGGCATGTCCCTGTTTTGCCCTTTCTCTTTTTTCTGCTCCTTATCCTCTGAAGTCCCAATGGGACTTCTTTGTGTGGCAAGATGAAGGAATAAATTGATTTGCTGGGGACACTGTGGGACAGCAAAAATCAACTGCTTTTATATTTGGGGCACTTGGAAGGCTAACTGGACCACTGGATCAATCCTGGTGCACATTTTACTGATAAATGACCTTATGTAGTAGAAATCAGAACTGTGAATTTCACTAATGCAGAAGGAGCAGCTGCAAAAGAGCTTGTACCTTTGTTCTGAAATAGTCTTCTGGTCCTTTCTGGTCAGGATGAGTGGAGTAGGGTTTGAACTTTTTACTGAGCTAATGACTGATACAAATTCCAGTGTTTGCCATATTGCTCACTTCACAATTAATTAAATTCCCTTGGAGACAAATTGGAGAAGCATTGTACTTCTTGGCCACAGACAGTTTTGTGTGGCCAAAACAATAACAGTTCCTGTAATTTGTCTATGATAAAAATGAAATTAAGTGATTTAAATAAATTAAAAATGGACTGGATTCAGTTTTCAGTAATTACAAGTCACTGAAGGATTGATACAGCAGAAAATAGCCTATATGGCTGCTAGCCCAAGCAAGCTCGATGGGACTCTTACTTTTGTCTAGCAGGGATGAGCTGTGGCATCTGAGGAAGCTATATTCCATCTAGTTGGTGTAACACTCTAGGAACTGGGGACATGATAGTTGTCTTCTGAAAAAACCCAATGTTCAGTCGATGACACATAAAGAATGTAGAGGCAAATTCTTGGGAAATTTTCTCAGTAGATTTCCAACCTTATGTAGAGCCAGTTATTTCTTTCCTTACATTGAGATGCATGATTTGGGAAATGACTGTAGAAATCACTGCTGAAGGCATCTGTTTCCAGACAGCAGCCAAAAGAAGAATGGTTTCACTCCTTAAAACTAATCTTCCAGTCTGAAGGAAAGGTGGAAGCTGAGTGTACCAGAAGTGTTTCAACGTGTTGAATCCTCCTCCCCCACACGCCCATCTGATAGACAAGCAACTCTACTTTTCACATACAGTGTTAGCAACCTGTAGTATAAAATACTATACCATAAAATACTGTAGCTTACACTGAAATATTTTGGGGTGAGAACTAGAAATTTTCTGGCAGTGACTTTGTACTCTTATTCTGACTGCAAATCTTTTTTTGCCATAGTCATGATCCTAAGGAAGCCAAAAGTATTAACAGATTCAGAAAGGACACATTTATTCCAAATAAGCAGACTGAAGGACTTGTAAACATGTTGCATACACCGATCTGCCTCATCAAACCACTGGTTTCCAGTAGTACCACAGATAGAAGTTATCTCAGAGCTGGCTCATTTCTTTTCCTGAGCATCCCCAAGCCATTTTCAGAAACAAGATACTGCCACGGTCGCCACTCTATCAGAAACCACAAGAAACTTCTGCTGACACCAGGCTCATTGTTATTGTCTTGTTAATAGTTACAAGGGTGAACTACTTTACCACTGTAACAATTACAGGGATGTCAGCCTTAGTATGATATAGTTATTACTTATTCTGTAGAATCATTCTAATGTGAGTTTCTATTTAGACTAATTGTCTAAGAATATTTCTTCTTCTGGGGAAAAAAAGAGAACAAAACCAAAAACCAACCTACAAAAATGAGATAAAGAGTTTTATCCAGAATTCTTTTCAAGCAGGTCTCAAAACAACATCACATTTAATGAACGTAGTATAGCCAAGGAAAAATATTGCCATAGAAAAATTGAAATCTGGTAAATTGTACTGATATTTAGTTAAGTCTTATTTAACTAGTATGTTTCAGAATAGAAAAATACATCAGTGAACTCTCATATTTCATTTTTCAGTTTGTTTTTTAAACTCATTTTTGGGAAGGGACAGGAAGATTGAGAAAGCACACCTTTGCAGCACACCTTGGCTGAATTTTAGTTGGATATCACGCCAATTTTTAAGTGACATACATGATGAAACCAAGCAAAATTCTGGCGTGTACCACTGTTTACCTCAGCCACAATAACACTACTCTGCAGAGGAACGAGAAACTGTAGAGTTTCACAAAGTTCCCTCTTAAACTCTCAGGTACAGCTGTATTTTATACATATGACAGTATAAAGCAGTGCTACACCCAAAGACTTAGCTGGTTGAAAATGTAAGCACTCAGACTGGTCTATTTTGGGATTATGGGCTTGACTTAAGCACATATGTACAAACCCAGACACCGTGTATTCGGTGAATCACAATGATATAGGCTTCACTGACTGTAAACAGATCTACTCAGGATTTTAAGGCAAGGAACAGGAGGAACTGAGCAAGTGGAAGCCAGCCCCAGCCCCAGGCAGGGAAAAGGTCTGGGGGTTCCGGAGCTGTTGCCTCACTGCCCTCATTTGCTTTGCCCTCAATGGTGGCACTCCAGGTGGATGCCGTCTGCATGAGCTGTGCTTGTTCCTGGGCCAGGCAGTTCAGCACACAGGAGGATCCTCCCTCTGGAAGGCAAGGGTTACCCAGCAGCCATACCAGGACACCCGCCTGGTGTTGAACTTGTGACAGGGACCTCCCTGACATATCTGTGCTGCATTTGGAGGGGAGTCAGTGGTTAGGACCTTCCATCCTCGGTGTGCTGGTAGCCGAGGGCTGCTCCAGACATGCCCAAGCAGGCTGCTGTGGGCTGCCTGCAGGCTGGCCCTAGGCAACCTGGCAGGCAGGAGTGTGCTTGGGAGAGTACATGCGAGTCAGCTGCGCAGGTGCACTCCTGAGACGGCTTCCTAGCAGCAGTGTAGAAACAGCTAATGTAGGCAATTATAACAGGAGTGGATCTTCACCTCTCTGAAATGAAAAAAAAAAGACTCGAAGCAAATCTCAGATCTGAAGACTGACCTCTCTTTTCAGACTCTGGTAGGATGCTTTCCTACCTGCAAAGGATAATCACAACTAGCCAGAGAGAAAAGGTCTGACTGTGATGTTTAATACTCTACAGGGCCTGGTAGCCTCTAAAACAGGAGAAAAGAGTGAAAAAAAAGAGTTTTTTCTTTGAAATGAAAACCTCTAGCCCAGACCTAAAAAAACCAGAACTAATATTTTATGCTGAAATACTCTCATGAGGTGAGAGGCAAGCTGATTAAAAAAGCAAACCAAAAAAATACCCCAAACACAACTCAGCTCTCCAATATATGTATAATATACACATATTTGCCACTGTTTAAACTTTAGTGTGATTTTCAGTGTAGTTCTGCTTAAGTTGCTTTAAATGCTTCAAAGCAATAAATCAAAAGTATTTCCTCCCACTGAGAGGGTTCTTAGCATAAGAAAGAATAAGGAAATTAAAAAGTGTAACTAGGAAAAACACAGACATTACTTTTTACCTGTGCAAGAACAAGTGCCTACAAACAAGTACAAAAGGCAGCTTTTTTAATTTAAAAAAAAAAACAACAACAACATAATAAGCAATAATCAGTATCTTATAGCATGATAGCCAAAGGCAGTGACATTTGAACAGCATGTCTTCTCTAAGCTTAGCTAGCTTGGTAGTGCATATCTGCAAGTGCTTAGCCATGTTAACATAAACCCTCATTAGACAGGATTAGGCAAGAAACAGTGACAAACAGGGTGGACACTAACCCTCTAAGGAACCAATTCAGGCACTACACACTAATTATCCTTTTAAATTGCTTTAGGATTCGGGGAATGAATATCAGTCTATGTGTATATGACTACATGGGGAATTGTGTTTTACATACTACAACCTGTTTGTATTTCACAACAGTTTTGACGTTATTTCTCCCCCATAATACACTGTCAAAACCTAAAAGTGTTTATTCTTAGGAACTCCCGGGAAATGATGAATTAAATTAAGATATTTAGATGTTTTACCTTGTTCAGGAGAAACGCCCAGAAACTACTTCCTGTAAGTGCCTACTAGCAATCCATTTTGTAAAAGCAGTTTAGGTACAGCAATAATGCCAAGTTCAAATAATGTGAAGTTCAGTAGCTTTATCAATAGACTCCATTACTGGAATTCCTAAGTAAAGGTGACTTAAAGAAAAGAGGGAAACAAATGCTGAATCAGTGAATTGTATTTTGACTTTTGTTTGTTGATTTCTAACCTTCTTTTCAGGTGTCAAATTTATTATTTGTATTTTTAGTTATTGTAGTTATTTGTTGTTATTGCAGTTATTTGCTGAATTTGTCTCTAATATTTTCCTTCAAAGTAGAATTAATCCTCATACAGTTAGAAGGATTAGTGAAAGGGTTAGAAGTAACCCTCCTAAATTAACTCTCCTACAGTTCTCAAACTATCTTGCTGTCATGAAGGTAAGCTATCACAACAAACCACAATCATATTCTGGATCTATAATGTTGATTAGCCGATGTTTCTTTTTAAAGCAAATGATTATAAAAACTTTGGTTATACTGATGGTAAACATATCATATAAATTGTATTAAAATAACGTAATTAAAAGAAAAGTGATTGAAAGGTGATAGTGATAGAAAGGTGATAAAATAGTGAATTCTTCCTCTAGGTATTTGACAAAACCTAGTTTTTACATTTATTGTATTTTTATCTTTCCCTTTTACCTCTGACATTTTTTCTTAAAAATAATCTGAATTAAGTTATTTTGTGAATGCCATTTTGTGAATGACATTTCATCGAAAGTGTTAACAAAACAAATTTTAGATGTAAACTTTGACAGAAAAAGTTAATAGGGGCTTTGCTTTTAAGCAAAGCTCAAAATGCTTTTAAGCATTTTACTTTAGAGCAATACACTGTGCTCTTATTTGACTTCTTTGAACAGTAAAGAATAGTGCACCACAAAAGCTTTTACATCTAAAACTAAAGTTAAGCAATTAGTAATAATATTACTAAAATATGGCATCACTTTTTTATTGTATAACAATGGAAACATTTCAAAGTGCTTGCAGGTGCATAAGTATGGTCTTCATTTTTTTTTGTTACTAATTTCCATAAGTAAAATTTTCAAAGAAAGCTTGTTTTGGTTAATAAATATGAGTGAAAATATTTTTCCATGCTATTTGACTAATTTTATCATTTTAATTTCAGCGTAGATCTGCATTTCTTACATACAAATAAGTAACCAGAATTGGGCACAAAAATCTCGTACACTCGTTTCTGACTCCATTAACATAGAATGAAATTCTAATCTGCTCACTTCTGGCATAAGTGTTATTTGATATTTATCTTTTATAAAATCCATACTGCAAGCTGAAAGAAAAAGGACTGAGAAGGTTCCTTCTTTCAAAATCTGTTCTTTCAGTCAGCAAATGAATTTTAAAAACTTGTGTTTCTTACTCTTTCTGAATTAAGTAATGAATTTGACTTTACGGACCAGAAATTCAACAGAAATAAAATAGCAGCAACATATACACAGAGCCCAGTTATATACAAAGAAACAGAACCTCTTTTATTTCAGCCCAGTAGCTAGAAGGTAAAAGGCATTTATTAGTACTGACTGTAGAAGGCATGGCCCTTAGTCTAGCATCTGTAGGAATATTATGCATGACCATATCTCTGGGAGAGAGGAGAATCAGGATTAAAACATGGATGGAAAGGTGGTTGAAAATGAAAGAAGAAAAATGCAGAATGCCCTTTGGTAGAATCCATTATCCTAAACCCCAGTCTTGGGAACATGAGAACACCCTTGGCATAAACATTTGTGTTGAGGTCAAGTGGGATTAGAAGAATATATAGTTGGATGCCTGGGGCTGTGTCACAAAAAGAAAATATTAATTAAAAAAACAAGCTAGAGATTTTACTTGCCCTCAAACTACATTTTCTTTTAATACATTCTTTAGCTTTTTACAGTCAGTGGACTTGATTTTGATCTCACTTGTATAGGATTAAATCAGAATAAGTCCGTGTAAACCAGAACATTGTTCTGATATCAAATCAACCTAAACAAGGGGAGAGTCTTACTTTAAGTGTGTTGCTACAGTGCAGCTGGCTAAAACAAGGCTGCACTTGCATTTAGTGTAAGTTAGGATTTAATAGCATTAATCTGCCATGTGAAAAAGAGGCTGTTTGTAGGGCTGAATTTCATAAAGTGCTTGGTTCGGATTCAGGGCTGAGGCCTCTGGATCCCTGGGAGTGCTTGTAAAATTGAAGTCACCTCCAGGGCTTACCTGAGGCTTCAGGACAGGTTAACAATAGCAGGTGGGCATGTGCTAAACCTTAAGAATTTACTTTCTGGAGGACTTCTTCCCAGTTTGAAGCTAAGGATATACAAAGATTTTTGTGAATCAAACCTGCAGAGTTCAGTTAGAAACTCTGCTGAAGACAATGGCAACCTTTGATTTCATCGTCTGTCTAAATTAGGAAAAGATGTTGCTTATCTGACCTGACCTTTTCCTAATCTACATGTGATAACACAGTTACACATTTTCTCTCAGATGAGTTGGTCAAGATCAGTTAACCACCTGGCCCCAGCTCTGTTGCCACAGAACTCGTCATTTTCTCAGTTCCGAGATATGCTGCTGTGTGTTTGTGCTGGCTACTTAGAAGAGGCTTTAAAGAGCCACAGCAGATAAAACAACAGATTCTCTGGACAAAGGCTCTGGAGTGAACAGAAACAAATTAAGTTGCTGTGGGAGTTGAGCTGGGACAGGTCAAGGAACCAACCTGTTGTTTGCTGAAGAGGGAGAAGAAAAGATGAGAAAAAGAACCTTGATCAGAGACCTGCATCCGTTCATTTATTAAAGTTGAAAAAAGTATTTTTCTTTGCAAATGTAAAAATATATTTTATTGGTTTTGGTGTGATGTCAAAGCATGAGTTTTTATTGCTGTACTACTAAACAAAAATGTGCTTCCATTTGGTACCTGCTTAAAGCAACATCTTCCAACCTTTCCATCTCTTTAAGGATTTGCCTTATATTTCATAATGATTATTGGGAATAATAGGAAAACATATTCTGTTAACATTTTGTAGATTGTGCCAACTTATTTTAATGGTAAAGTATAATGATGCATCATTGGCTGAGGGGACTGCCTCAGGAGGAACAATGAAAGAAAAGATTTTAGTGCATTCTTGCACTACTTCCATTAAACAGGTTTGAACTAAATTCAACTTGAGTATCATTTGTTGAAAAAAGCTCATATTCTCAAGCTAGAGAAATTATAGTGCATTAAATAGATTAGTTGATCATTATTTAGAAATGAAATTGCTCAATAAACACTTCATTTTCTTAACAGAACTGATATTCAACTTGGCAATTTGTATAAACAATATGTATGTTCTTAATGTATATGTTTATCCACAATAGTAAACATAAGCAACCTTTTGCCTATCATATAATGCCCCTAAAGGCATTATGGGTTAACAGTGATTTAATCCCCTTATGCATGCATAATATGACAAGCTTTGCATAAATGATAATAAATAATTGGTATATATAAATAATTCATCATTTATTTTTGCAGTAGAAATAGAATTCGTAGACATATTTTAAACAAAGGGAATAGCAAACATGATCTCAATCAGAAAAGGGGTTAAATCACATTACACAAAACAATGTTTCAAATAATCAAGGCACAGGCATGCAACATATTTTTTTATTTCTTTCATTCTAGCATATTATATTGCCAACTTGTTCTCAAGTATGGAACAATACATATTTAGCACTATTGTAAAATAATGGAAGAAACAAATGCTATATTGGGCATTTAATCCAAAACAAGAGGGAATAATATGTCAGAAAAAATAAATGTATATGCTGTGCTCTCTAGAAAATTGGACATTTTAGTGGATTTTATTTTTCACCCTGGAATCAGTTCTGCTGTTTTAGGGAGATTCCTCTAGCCCATTCCAGTGCAGCTAATAGCTGATAAAATTCTAAAATGTAATTTTTAAAAATACTCATCTCTTATTTAAAAAAATTTCTGTGATTCCACAATAAATTGTTAATTGGATTATTTTTTTCATGACATGATATCCTTAAAAAGGGAAAAAAATACAGTGCTACTCTAAATAGGGAATAGTTTTAATAGTTGAATCATTAAGATTTCAGGATTCAGTGAGTACAACTGTGAATTAACTTTAAGAATGTAATGCCATCCTTATTCAGCAAAGCAGTCAAATATGCACTTAAGTTAAGCACATGCATCAATCTCATTGACTTTACATTATTCTCTCCAGAGTATATTTCTTTTCATTAGGAAGACACTGGCTCTTAACTACCATCAAACTGCCGACTCAACTTGCTTCAATAAGTCCCTGTGAAGCTCTTCAAAGTCTTCTCTAATTTTGACCAATATAAAGAGCACTGGCATTTGTAAATGTTGGCATGTCATTTCTTAACCCTTTCTACTAAAAACTGTGTTTGTAGATATATATACATATATATAT
>WBMY01003545.1:111758-146348 GCA_013397315.1 Donacobius atricapilla | reverse complement strand
CTGGAGGTGGGATGGGACCTGCAGGGATGTGGGGCTGGAGATGGGATGTGGGGCTGCAGGGATGTGGGGCTGGAGATGGGATGGGACCTGCAGGGATGTGGGGCTGGAGATGGGATGGGACCTGCAGGGATGTAGGACTGGAGATGGGATGGGACCTGCAGGGATGTGGGGCTGATGTCCTGACCAAGGAGGCACTTCCAGTTTGAGGGCTGAAATTCCAGTCAGTGTCCCAGTGGGAGCTCTGGATGCAGCTCCAGGAGGATCCATATCCTTCTGGAGTTATAAAGATCAACAAAGAGCCCCCAAACCAAACAGCCCCACCTGCCCCAGACCAGGCCCAGTTTCTCCTGGCGTTGTCAGCCCATGGAATTGGACACATCCTTGTTAAGGATTTGATCCCGAATTCCTGGGGTTCCTGGGAAGGCTGCAGGGCAGAGCAGCTGGCAGCACACCTGGCATGGTGGGGAAGGATGGATGGGGGACAGGACAGAATTCCCAGGGAGGGAAGGGAGGGAAGGGAACGTGTCCTGCCCTGGAGCTGGGGGGTGAGGAGGGACCCGTGGCTCCCCAGAGCAGCACCTGGGGGCTTACTGGGATGTCCTGGGTGCAGTGCCAGCCCGGGGGGCCTTTCTCATCCCGGGCAAGGCTGCTGTGGGATTTGCAACTCTGCTGCCAGATGGAGACTGCCAGGCTCCAAGTAAATCCCGGATTTATTGGGGTTTCCTGGCTGAGACGGGGCTGGAGGTGGTGCTGGGATGGGGATGGTGGGGATGGGCTCAGCCCCAGACTGGGACCCCCAGGAGGGGACAGGACCCTGCCGTGGTCACAGAACAGTGACAGGGAGTCCTGGAATGGTTGGGTGGGAAGGGACCCCAGAGCCCCCCTGCCATGGCAGGGACACCTCCCACTGCCCCAGGCTGCTCCCAGCCCCTGTGCCCAGCCTGGCCTTGGGCACTGCCAGGGATCCAGGGGCAGCCACAGCTGCTCTGGGCACCCTGTGCCAGGATTCTGGAACTCCAAAAAAGCCAGGTAGTGGGGGAGGGCTGTGTGACCTTGTTCAGGCCCGGGGGGAGCTCGCCTGGGTGTGTTTGTACCTGTGAGGAGCTCACCTGAGCAGCTGCTGCAGCTGCCCCCACGTGCAGTTCTTGTGTTTCTGTGTCCCGTTGGGTGTTTTTAATTGAACCATGGAATTGTTTGGGGTGGAAAATCCCTCTGAACCCATCCAATCCAACCGTTCCCCAGCACTGCCGAGGCCACCACTGACCATGTCCCCAAGTGCCACATCCACGGGGATTTTAAATCCCTCCAGGGATGAGCACTCCAAACCTCCCTGGGCAGCCCCTGCCAAGCCCTGACCCCCCTTTCCATGGGGAAATTCCTGCTGATGTCCACCCTGAGGCTGCCCTGACGCCGTTCCCTCTCCTCCTGTCCCTGTTCCCTGGGATTAGATCCCAAATCCCCCCGGCTGTCACCTCCTGGCAGGGAGCTGTGCAGAGCCACAAGGTCCCCCCTGATCCCCCTTTTCTCCAGGCTGAGCCCCTTCCCAGCTCCCTCAGCCCCTCCTGGGGCTGCAGCCCCTTCCCAGCTCCCTGGCAGTGTCCAGGGGGTTCTGCTGCCTCTCTGTTGCCTCAGGCCCCTGAAAGTGCCCAATTCCATTTAGGGAACATTCCTGCCAGCATCAGGTGCCAGTGCTGGGAGCAGAGCCGAGGCTTTGGCTCACAAGAATTCCCGGGATAACCTGGGATAAGTCCTCCTGAGCCACTCAAAGCTTGTCTGAGGGACAGTGCAGTGTCACCNCCTGGCCTTGGGCACTGCCAGGGATCCAGGGGCAGCCACAGCTGCTCTGGGCACCCTGTGCCAGGATTCTGGAACTCCAAAAAAGCCAGGTAGTGGGGGAGGGCTGTGTGACCTTGTTCAGGCCCGGGGGGAGCTCGCCTGGGTGTGTTTGTACCTGTGAGGAGCTCACCTGAGCAGCTGCTGCAGCTGCCCCCACGTGCAGTTCTTGTGTTTCTGTGTCCCGTTGGGTGTTTTTAATTGAACCATGGAATTGTTTGGGGTGGAAAATCCCTCTGAACCCATCCAATCCAACCGTTCCCCAGCACTGCCGAGGCCACCACTGACCATGTCCCCAAGTGCCACATCCACGGGGATTTTAAATCCCTCCAGGGATGAGCACTCCAAACCTCCCTGGGCAGCCCCTGCCAAGCCCTGACCCCCCTTTCCATGGGGAAATTCCTGCTGATGTCCACCCTGAGGCTGCCCTGAGGCCGTTCCCTCTCCTCCTGTCCCTGTTCCCTGGGATTAGATCCCAAATCCCCCCGGCTGTCACCTCCTGGCAGGGAGCTGTGCAGAGCCACAAGGTCCCCCCTGATCCCCCTTTTCTCCAGGCTGAGCCCCTTCCCAGCTCCCTCAGCCCCTCCTGGGGCTGCAGCCCCTTCCCAGCTCCCTGGCAGTGTCCAGGGGGTTCTGCTGCCTCTCTGTTGCCTCAGGCCCCTGAAAGTGCCCAATTCCATTTAGGGAACATTCCTGCCAGCATCAGGTGCCAGTGCTGGGAGCAGAGCCGAGGCTTTGGCTCACAAGAATTCCCGGGATAACCTGGGATAAGTCCTCCTGAGCCACTCAAAGCTTGTCTGAGGGACAGTGCAGTGTCACCAGCCAGGCTGGGGGAGCTGGGAATGTTCCCCTGGGGAAGAAAAAGCTCCAGGGAGAGCTTCCAGCACATTCCAGGGCCTAAAGGGGCTCCAGGAGAGCTGCAGAGGGACTGGGGACAGGGGATGGAGGGACAGGACACAGGGAATGGCTTCCCTCTTGTAGCTGTCCTGTTCTCTGTCCCTGAAATCATTTCAATAATATTGCACATTATTTTCCTTGGCTCTGCTGCCTTATCCCAGCCCGTGAGGGCTTTGGGGTTCATGGAATTTTCCAAGTGCTTGCATGGCTGGGAGTGCCAGAAGAAGGGGAACAAGGTGGGAATGTCACCGTGCAGCACCCCAAAAGCAAAATCCCATCTCCTGGCCCTGCCTTTGGGCAAAAGGAGGATGAGGAAGGAGCTCTGAGGGAGTGGGGAGAGTCAGAAGCTGCTCACAGCTCTTGGAGCTTTTCCCAGAAATGTTTGATGGAAAGTCTGGATCTTTCCCTCCGGGTCTGGAGCGAGGGACAGGGACATGGTGGGTTCATCCAGTGGAGTTCCGGTGCTCCTTGTCTCACTCTGGTCAGATTTGAGTCCTATTTGGGGCATTTTCCCCACTTTGCAGCTGGAGCAGGTATTCCTGTCAGGAGGCTCCGTGTCCTCCCTCCCTCTGGTGTGCACCCGGCACTCCTGGACGTGGGGCTGTGCCTCCGTCCCGAGCCACATCCCCCCCAAACCCTCCTGGCTCTGCTGTTTTCTCGAAGCCTTTTGGGATCAGTGGCGGGTTCCCATTCCCTGTGTGCTCACACCGGGCTGGCTCCGTGTTTCCAGCGGCCCCGAGCAGGCCTGGGATGTGTCTGTGGGATTTATCCCAGCCCTGGATTTACCCCAGCCCCGTGTGCCCACGCAGGGATTATCCCGAGGGCCTGCCGGGCGCTGGGAATGTCACTTCTGCTCTGGGATGGGGTCCTGTCCTTCCTCCCCCGAGCTCTGTGCATCCAAAACAGCCTTCATCCTTAATCCATGCCCAAGTTTGGAATGCTCACGGCGTGTTTGCCCGATTTTCTGGCCATTAGCCGGTGGTTTTGGGGGTTTTGGGTGTTTTTTCCTGGGCCTGGTGTGTCTGGGACCAGCTGTGCTGCTGAAATCCCCAGGGGAGGGGGTCAGCACGGACATCACTCAATATTCCTGAAAATCCAAGTGGGACAGGAAGCTGACGTTGGAGAAAACGTTTGAATTTTCGGTGTTTCTGTCGAATTTATCGTTAATTCCCTTTTTTTTTTTTGTATTTTTCAATAGTTCGTTGCTCATTTTTCCCTGACCTTTGCCTCACGTCTGACTTGGTTTTACCGCTCGTGTGTCGTCTCTGTGGTTTGGGGTTGTTTGTTTTATTGTTGAACTCTTTAAGGGTTGTTTTTTTTATCCAGCTTGGTGAATCTCAAGATGTTTTCCCTGCGTTTGGCTGAACGGGGGGTCAGTCACTTGGTTGACGGTTTGGAAAAACCTAAACCTACGCCAGAGAGGGAATTTATTTGGGTCAAATTCCAAGTGTTTTTTCCATTTCTGGGAAATCAGGGTTTTGCTGTGGGGAAAGTGAAGCTGTTTGGGGCAGAGATGTGGCCGTGGCCGAGCACGTGGGGCACTGGGAGGTGTCCCTGCCATGGCAGGGTGGCGCTGGAGGGGCTCTGGGGTCCCTTCCCACCCAACCATTCCAGGATTCCACGATTCTCAGTTTTTCTGGCAGAGCAGCAGCAGAGATGAATGTTTGCTCTCTCAGGTCTGTCATTCCAAGGCTGGAAGCTCCATGTGTGGAATGTGCCAGGCACATCCATGAGGAGCACTCCTGCTCCAGCTGGATTCTGCTCTCCTCCAGAGAACGGGGAATTCACCTTCCTGACTCCAGTGAGGCTTCCCTGTCTTCCTCAAAGTGATCCAAGGATTTCAGTTGAGTTCTTTCGGGAAATGGGGGACTTGAGGCTGGTGGAGATGGAGGAGCTCCTCCAGTCACATGGAACCCCTTCCAACCTTGTCCTCTGCTCCCCAGCATCCCCTTCCAGGGCGGCTCCCAGGGGTGAGGGCCCAGCCCCTGCCCAGCTCTGTTGGCTTTGGGTGGAGGAGCGGAGCTGTGTTTCCTTCTGGGAAGGATCCCGTGGAGCTGCGTTTCCCAGCCCTTCCCATCAAACAGAGCCTCTGCCCCTGGCCCAGGTGTGGGTGTGCCTCAGGCTCAGGGAATGCTGGAATGGTTGGGTGGGAAGGGACCCCAGAGCCCCCCCAGTGCCCCCCCTGCCATGGCAGGGACACCTCCCACTGCCCCAGGCTGCTCCCAGCCCCAGGGTCCAGCCCGGCCTTGGGCACTGCCAGGGATCCAGGGGCAGCCACAGCTGCTCTGGCAATCCCAGCCCAGGCAGGAATTCCTGCCCAATCTCCCATCCAGCGCTGCCCTCTGGCACTGGGAAGCCATTCCCTGTGTGCTGTCCCTGCAGCCTTGTCCCCAGTCCCTCTGCACTTGGCAAACTGTTTTCTCCAGGAACTTCCACTAAAATGGGTGATTTTGAGTCATATTTTATACTGATTTCTTCCCAATATCCCATCCAGATCTCCCCTCTTTGGCTCAAACCCCTGGGACAAGGGCCCCGTGTCCTGCTGATCTCCGGAGCCGCTGGCCCCGGTTCTGGCACAGCCGGACCCGAGCAGTGTCGGCAGCGGGGTCGGGCTGGGAGCAGCTCCAGGGACAGGTCTGCCGGTGGCACCTGGAATCCTGGGACATCCTGAGCTGTCGGGCCCCGCAGGGATCGTGGATCCAGCTCCTGGCCCTGCCCAGACCCCCAGCAATCCCAGCCTGGCATCCCTGGCAGCCTCGGGGCTGTGCCTGTTCCCCCGGGGAGCCCAGGCAGGGCCAGCGCCCTCTGGGGAAGAACCACTCATCCCAGCCTGTCCCAGACAATCCATGTGGGGGAATGAGCGGGGTTTGGGGGGCTTGGGTGTCGGTGGGGTCCATTGGGATCAGTGGCAGGAGCTGCTGGGAATGCGCTAATCCCGGTAATCCCCTGGCCGGGCTCGGAGCTGGCAGCACTCCCTGGTGTTCCCTTTGCCATCTCCCTGCTCATTCCCAAGGATTAGAGGTGAGGAGCTGCTCCAGGTCACTGGGACAGGAGTGGGACCACGGCTGGACCCTCTGGGCTCATGTGCCATGGGGTCTGGGGGGAGCGGGGATTGGCATTCCCGAGCCTGGGCAGAGCAGGGCTCCTCTCCAGGCTGTGGCGTCAGGCTGAGGGACAGCTCCAGGCTCTGGGTGCTCCATGGAAGCTGTACCTGCTTCTGAAAAGTCCCTGCTGCTCTGGGAAATGCCGATGAGGAAGCTGAGGGTTCCAGGGCAGAGTTATTTCCCCATCCCAGAGCAGTCTGTGGTCAGTGGGGTTTCAGTTCCCCTTGGCTTCAGTCTCTTCCTCCTCCTGCACCCTCCGCTGTTCCTGGTGCCCCGGCAGAGTCAGATCCCTGGGGAGGGCCCTCCCTCATGGAGGGGATTCCCTCCTGCAGCGCAGGTCCTGCGAGGAGCTGGGACAGGGGCTCAGCCTGGAGAAAAGGGGGCTCAGGGGAGACCTTGTGGCTCTGCACAGCTCCCTGCCAGGAGGGGACAGCCGGGGGGGATTTGGGATCTAATCCCAGGGAGCAGGGACAGGAGGAGAGGGAACGGCCTCAGGCTGGGCCAGGGGAGCCTCAGGGTGGATTTTGGGGAATTCCCTCCTGGAAAGGCTGTGCAGCCCTGGGCAGTGCTGGAGTCCCCATCCCTGCAGGGATTTCAGAGCCCTGTGGATGTGGCACTTGGGGACAGGGTCAGTGGTGTTTTCAGGGAATTCTCAAACTTCCCATATTGATGGGACGTCTCCCATTTCAGTTCTGGTGGCTCCAGCGCTGCCGAGGCCCCTGTGGAACCTGCCCCAATTCCCACTTCTCCATTCCTGCCAGATCATTCCTGTAGCTGTCCCTCCCTGCAGGGCTCCCCCGCTGCGAGTGCCACGCAGCCTGTGTGGGACGCGGGGAACAAAAGCTCCTTCTGCCCCTGTGGGAGATGTTGATGCTGGCAGAGGCTGGGTGGAAATGATCCCTGCAGGGTCGAGACAAACGGAGGCAGGGCTTGGATCGTTCCCCGTGCCCTGGCAGGACGGAGCTCGGAGGGATGTGGACACACCCACGTGTGCTCCGTGAGGAACTGCCCTGGCTGGCATTTGGGGTTGGGGTTTCCCTCTGTCCTTGGCTGCTCTGAGGGAATTGCCCGGCACGGATGGGACCGGGGCTGGCACTGAGGCCTTTTGTCCTGGAGCTTGGAGCTGCTGTGTGGCTGTGGCTGGATCCTGTCCCACTGTCCCTCTGCGTCCCTTTGCCAGTTGGGAACAGCTCTGCTCCAGAGCCAGGCTGGGAGAGCTGGGAATGTTCACCTGGGGAGGAGAAGTTTCAGGGAAACCTCAGAGCTCCTGCCAGGGCCCAAAGGGGCACCAGGAGAGCTGCAGAGGGACTGGGGACAAGGCTGCAGGGACAGCACACAGGGAATGGCTTCCTACTGCCAGAGGGTAGCGCTGGATGGGAGATTGGGCAGGAATTCCTGCCTGGGCTGGGATTGCCAGAGCAGCTGTGGCTGCCCCTGGATCCCTGGCAGTGCCCAGGGCCAGGCTGGACCCTGGGGCTGGGAGCAGCCTGGGGCAGGGGGAGGTGTCCCTGCCATGGCAGGGGGGCACTGGGGGGCTCTGGGGTCTCTTCCATCCCAAACCATTTTGTAATTCCCACATATTTTTTCCCACAGGGTAGGAGGGGCCATGGGAGCAGCCCAAGGCTGTTTTTAGGCCACGGGTAAATGTTGGCAGCTCCATAATTATCACCCGGGGTGCCAGTGGAGCTGGGAATGGCTCCTCAGGGAAGCAGCTGGAATTTGGCATCAGGTAAAAATAGCAGAGGTTCATCCCCAAAACACTTTTAGCCGCTCTGGCCACGGGACCACAGCGCTCCCGATGGACACTGCGATCTTCCTTCCCCAGGGAACTGAGCCACAGAACCCACCCGGCTCCAGGTCATGGAATCAGGGAGGCATGGAATGGGTGGGTGGGAAGGGACCCCAGAGCCCCCCCAGTGCCCCCCTGCCATGGCAGGGACACCTCCCACTGCCCCAGGCTGCTCCCAGCCCCAGTGTCCAGCCTGGCCCTGGGCACTGCCAGGGATCCAGGGGCAGCCACAGCTGCTCTGGCAATCCCAGCCCAGGCAGGAATTCCTGCCCAATCTCCCATCCAGCGCTGCCCTCTGGCAGTGGGAAGCCATTCCCTGTGTGCTGTCCCTGCAGCCTTGTCCCCAGTCCCTCGGCAGCTCTCCTTGAGCTCCTCCTGCACATTCTCCCCTCCAGCCGGGTGTCACTGTCACCTGGCTGCTCCTGGGTGAATCCCAGAGGGTGTGAGATCCCGAGGGACCTTCAGAGGTCACCTGGGGTCCCTTAAAGCCGCTCCTGGGCCCTCACAGCGTCCAGTTTTCCTGGAGGGCTCCTCCAAAGGGACCTCTGACTCCTGCCCTGTGTGGGTGCTGGTTTGAGATGGTTTGAGGTGGTTTGAGGGGTTGTGGGGCCGTGTCCCCCGGGATTTATGGACAAACTTCCCCTGCAGCTGCGGCTGAGGGCTGCAGTGGCAGCTGCGGGGCCGTGTCCGTGTGCCCTGCCAGGAACGCTCCGGGCCGGCAGCGCTTTCCTGCGCCCGGCTCTCGGAAGCAGGCGGGGTTTTTTAATTTAATTACTTCCTCTTCTGCTTTAATGTTTCCAAAGATAAACACGGCTCTCCCTTGGAACGGGGTCAGGGAACAGCCGGGCTCTAGCCAGCCCCAGCTTGGTGTGGAGATGGTGGGAATCTCCCAGGATCTGTTCCCCTGCCAGGACAGGCTATTCCAGGCAGGGCTGCTCCCTCTTCACCCACCTGGCATCTTCCCTGGCCCCTGGGGCACGTGCTGAGTGCCATCCCAAAAGTGTGGGCAGGATCCGAGTGCATCTTCCTGCAGCATCTGGGGCGCTGGGAGAGCGGAGAACCCCCCACATTCCACAGGCTGCCGGGGTTTTCCAGCCGCGCTCAGTGCCGAGGATTTGCCAGCGTTCCTGATCCCTGGGAGTCTGCACCCGCAGGTCCTGGCAGGGCTCAGGGGGAGATGGCTCTCTCCAGCATTTCTCCTGAGCTGAGAGGGATTAGGGAGAGGTTGAGAGGGATTAGGGAGAGGTTGAGGACTAATGACATCCCGGGACAGGACTGGTGTGAGCCGGGGTGAGGGGGATCAGTGCTGGCCCCTCCTTGAGCCGCCTCCCTTCAGCTCCCTGCAAACAGCCCTTTGTGGGGCCCATCCAGAGCCTCCCAAAGCCATTGCTCCCGGAATTCCGTAGGGAATGAGAGCCGTGCTCCTCGTGTGCCATGCTGGCAGTGCCCCGGCTCCCAGGCACTGACGCCCTGCTGCTGCTCCGGGACGTGTCTGGGAGTGAGTGACCCCGGCCTGGCGGGGTTTGCCTCCCATGGGAAGCGTTCCATGGCTGGATGGAGTTTTTCCAGCCTGGAATTGCATGCAGACAGTTTGCTCCCTCACCCAGCTCCGTGTCCCAGGCTCTGGGTGATCCTTATCTTCCCTGTGTCCGGCAGGCCAAGTACATCCTCAGACCTCACCGAGCTGGAATGAAGTGCTTATTCCTACGTTTTCCCCCTTTTTTAGCTGCACTCAGGGCAGGAATTGCTGTTCCAGGTGTGACTTTGTGGAGACCTTTGCCCTAAATCCCCTCCAAATCCTTTTGGCTGAGCCAGAGGTGTCCCTGTCACGCTGCTCCTGTCTCAAAAGGGCTTTGTCATTCCTCCTCGTCCCATGGAATTGCACTAAAGCGTGGAGAGAACCACGAGTGGGATATTATTCCTTGGGATTTTACGTTTGCTTGTCCCATTCTGGGGGGCACAGCAGCCATGCCACAAGGGGGATGTGGCCTTGGGGACGGCTGGAGGGGACACTGAGGGTCCAGTAAGTGCCGCTCCAGGAAGAATTTCTCAATGGAACCGGGATTCCATTGCCCAGGGAGGGTTGGAGTGCCCATTCCTGGTGGTATCCAGGGAATTGTGGATGTGGCACTCAGGGCTCTGGGCTGGGGATGGGGTGATCCCAGAGGGCTTTTCCAGCCTCAGCGATCCCGGGATTGGCACAGGGAGCTGCCAGCACCTGCCGCTGGTGCTGGTGGGGACAGGGGTGGTGGCCAGCAGTGGGGACAGGGACCATGTGCTTGCCCTGGGCCGGGTGGGCTTTCCCGGCCACCCCCAGCCCCACAAACAGCCCCTTTGTTCCCTCCATAGAAAAGCCATTCTCCGTGCCCCCGGCGGGGACACGTCACCGGGAACAGAGGCTCCTTTGTCCCCCTGCAGACACTCGGNGGACCCTGGGGCTGGGAGCAGCCTGAGGCAGTGGGAGGTGTCCCTGCCATGGCAGGGGGGCACTGGAGGGGCTCTGGAGTCCCTTCTATCCCAAATCATTCTGGGATTTTGGTGCAGGTGTGGGAAAGGGGATATGCAGCTCCTGGACATGACTGGAGGGGCAGCAGGAGATGGTCACAGGGGCTTGGGGACGGGACAGGATGGGATGGGACCAGGATGGGGTGGGATGGGATGGAATGGGATGTGTGTCCCCCTCCCAGCCATCATCCCCCTGGTGGGGCACAGCCCGTGGCTGGGAGTGTGGGTACCCTGGGAGCTCCCTGCCAGCCTCAGGCTTTTCCTGCCC
The DNA here is from genome assembly GCA_013397315.1 of Donacobius atricapilla. Taxonomy (NCBI): domain Eukaryota; kingdom Metazoa; phylum Chordata; class Aves; order Passeriformes; family Mimidae; genus Donacobius; species Donacobius atricapilla. Next base: position 135,952 of record WBMY01003545.1, on the reverse strand, counting down.
CCGGCGCTTCCTGCCCGGTGCCGGTACCATGCGGGCGGGTGCCACAGCCCAGCCTGGCTCGGGCCCAGCTCCGGGGGCTGTGCTGAGCACGTGCTGCTCCTGGATCCTGGGGAATTCCAGGGGGAGCTGCCGGAGGCTCAGGGCCAGGCTTTGATCCCGACGTGGCCCCCTCGGTTTGTCCCCGCAGCTGGAGGTGGCAGGTTTGGCCCTCAGTCCCCGGTTCCAGCCCACCTGGGCTGGCAGCGGCTCCTGGTGCCAAATCCCGCCGGCTCCATCGGCGTGGGAACGTCCTGCACGGGCCTTCCCTGGGGACAGGGCTGTTTTCTTCTGACACCGTGGGTTTGTGGAGTCAGTCAGGTTGGAAAAGCCCTCCCGGACCATTGAATCCAACCATTCCCAGCGCTGCCAAGGCCACCACTGACCCTGTCCCCAAGTGCCACATCCGCACAGGTTTGAAATCCCTGCAATGATGGGCACTCCACCCCTGTGCCAGGGCTGCGCTGCCCTTTCCAGGAGGAATTTCCCCACTATCCACCCTGAGCCTTCCCAAGACCGTTCCTCTCCTCCTGTCCCTGTTCCGTGGGATTAGATCCCAAATCCCCCTGGCTGTCCCCTCCTGGCAGGGAGTTGTGCAGAGCCACAAGGTCCCCCCTGATCCTCCTTTTCTCCAGGCTCAGCCCCTTCCCAGCCCCCTCAGCCCCTCCTGGGGCTCCAGCCCCTTCCCAGCTCCATTCCCTGGACACACTCCAACCCCTCCAGGGCTCTCCAGAGCTGCCCCCGGGATTCCAGGGGGGTCCCTCGGCGCAGGGGACAGCTCACAGGCTGCCAGCCCTGCAGTGCCTCCCTGCCCTGGCTGTGTCCCACGGCCTGGCAGGAGCCACCACTCAGAGCACAGGTAAGGACAGAGCGTGGCTGGAGGATCAGGGAGTCCCAGAGTTGTTCGGGTGGGAAGGGACCCCAGAGCTCCTCCAGTGCCACCCCTGCCGTGTCAGGGACACCTCCCACCGTCCCGGGGTGCTGCCAGCCCTGTCCAGCCTGGCCTGGAGTGCTCTCAGGTGCCAGGGCTTGCTGGCACCGCTCCCCGCTGCGTTGGTTGGCGTTGGTTGATGCAATCGCTCCCAGGGCTTGCGGGGCATTTCCCAACCCCTGTTTGATGCTGCTGCGGGGATTCATGGCTCTGCCTCCTGCCAAGAGCCCCATCAGCATCCTGCTCCATGCCGGGGCTGGGGCTCTTTGCCTGTGCTGCAGCAGCCCCGGGCTGGGTCAGGATCAGAGCTCGGCTCTGGTGCCCTTGGCAGCAGCTCCAGGTCCTGGCAGGTTGTGTGGCCTTGTGCCTGCTCTGTCCCTGCTTTTGCAGGAGCCACCCTGGGGATCCAGGCTGGGCTTTGGGGCACCAAGGATTTTCTGGTGCTTTACAGCTGCTGAGTTTATAAATAATTCCTGCAGCGTGAAGCTCTCAGAAGCCTCAGCTGACGCTTCCAGGTAGGGATGAGGCTTCCCCCAATCCCAGGGGGAGCTGGAGAATTATTCATGGTGTGAAATGGATGTTTCTGGAATAATTTAAGGTATCTGAGTTACCTAGATGTTTCTGAAGTGATTGCACACTGTCTCCTGGCTGGACATTGCCTCCAGGCTGGAGGCTGGGGGGAAGGAGGGCTGGAACAGCTCTGGCTCCTTTGGGGAGGACTTGGAATTGTGGCGTGGTTTGGGTGGGGAGGACCTTAAGTCTCATCCAGTTCCATGGCAGGGACACCTCCCACTGTCCCAGGCTGCTCCAAGCCCTGTCCAGCCCGGCCTCGCGCACTGCCAGGGATCCAGGGGCATTCCCTGGGCACCCTGTGCCAGCTCCCCGGCTGAGCTGTGTTGTCCGAGCTTTGTGTGCCCCTGAATGATTTCATCCCGAATTTCTGAGGTTCAGGGGTGTGGGAGTCGTGTCCCAGCCTGCTGAGGAGCCGTTCCTTGGGACTGGCCGGACCAGTGGTCCCGTGCTGGTGGTGAAACACCTTCAGTCACCTGGGAGCGGAGGTGTAGGGTGAGAGGGGTGGGACAGGGCTTGTTCCAAACCAGCTCCTTAGCCTCAAATCCCCGTGAAAATTCCCTTTGTCCCCTCTCTGTCCTCCTCAGGGCTGCAGGGCTGGTTCCCTGCCCAGACTCCGTGGTCCCCCAGAGCAGCACCTGGCTGTGGGGCTGGGATGGGCTGGGGCTGCCGTGCTCCACCCGGGGATTTTCCAGAGAAGGTGGGCACGTCCTGCAGGGTCTGGGAGCGCTCCAGGCCCGGGAGACAGAGGCCTGGCTGCTGTCTGTGCAGGGCTGAGGCCCAGCTCCTGCTGTCCCGGCGTTTAGGGGACAGTGGCAGCGAGGGACGGCGCTGGCATGTCCGTGACCCCTGCCCCGGCTGTTCCCGGCAGCGTCCCGGCGTGCCAGCGCTCCCAGCCGGGGTCATCCCGTGCCGTGGCTCAGCCCCGTGTTTAACTCCGGGCTTATTTAGGATTTCCTGTATCACAACAACATCCCGTGACCTTCCCAGCGCCGCCAGGCTCCCCCAGGTGTCCCCAGCGCCGCAGGAAGGAGGGAGGGAGCAGCAGCAGCTGCCTGGAGGCCGAGGTTCGCAGGCACACCTGCTTTCCCAGGAATCTCGAGCTCTCCTGGGTCTCTCGGGGGGTTGGCAGGAGAATGGCCTGGGCAGGTCCCACTCTCTGGCAGGAAGGGACCGATGCTGCAGCCCCGTGCGGAGCTGGACGCTGGGAAGTGGGGAGCTGGGCTCAGGCTGCCCCAGGGGCGGCTGAGGGAAGTGCTGGGGGTGTCCAGGAGTCCTGAGTCAGGCTGTTGGTGACAGTCCCTAAAATCAGGAGGCTTCACCCACACGTGGCTGGAGGGTGGCAGCTCCTGGCTCTGGGAAAACCCCAGGAGTCGAGATTCCTGGGAAGGCAGGTGTGCCTTGGGATGATTCTTGTTTGTGCTGAGGATGATGAGCCTGAGACCCCCAGGGGCTGGGCTGAGCCCAGTGGGCAGCAGGGGAGGAGGGGGGACCCTGCCCCTGTGCCCAGGTGAGGCCCCACCTGCAGAGCTGCCCCAGCCCCGGGACACAGCAGCAGCACCTGGAGCTGCTGCAGAGCCCAGAGGAATCCATGGAGCTGCTCCAGGGCTGGAGCCCCTCAGCTCCCAGGGAGCCACGCTGGGAGAGCTGGGGCTGCTCACCTGGAGAGGAGAAGGCTCCAGGGAGAGCTTCCAGCACATTCCAGGGCCCGAAGGGGCTCCAGGAGAGCTGCAGAGGGACTGGGGACAAGGCTGCAGGGACAGCACACAGGGAATGGCTTCCCACTGCCAGAGGGCAGCGCTGGATGGGAGATTGGGCAGGAATTCCTGCCTGGGCTGGGATTGCCAGAGCAGCTGTGGCTGCCCCTGCATCCCTGGCAGTGCCAAGGCCAGGCTGGACACTGGGGCTGGGAGCAGCCTGGGGCAGTGGGAGGTGTCCCTGCCATGACTGGGGGGCTCTGGGGTCCCTTCCTACCCAACCATTCCAGGATTTTGTGATCTTGTATCGTTTCCCTTTAACTGAGGATATTCCAGCGACGCTGTGGCAGGGCTGGATGTGGAGGGCACAGCCCACAGCCGTCGGAGCTGTAATCCTGACGTGTGGATCTCAAGGGATTTTCCTGTCTGGAACTTGAGCCAAGCCCTTAGCACGGGGAGTGAGCAGCCTTTGGCCAGGGCTGGGAGCACTCGGAGCCAGGGGTGGCTCCAGAGGGATGTGGTGACAGAGCAGGGACGTGGTGTGGGAGCAGGGACGTGGTGTGGGAGCACGCAGCCAGGCAGGATCTGGTTGACCCAATCCCTGTTGATGTTTAGTGCCCAGTTTGGCTCCAGCCTTTCCATTTTGGGCCCAGGGCTATAAATGGCCCCTTTCCCTCTCCTGCTCCTGCTAAATCCAGCTGTGGTGAGCAGGACCCTGGGGACGTGTCCTGGCTCCCAAAATAGCCCTTCCCTGGTGCTCCTCCTGCTTTCCCAGCCCCATTCCGTGGCCAGGACCCAGCTCCCGGGGTGGGAGAGGCCCTGGGTGGTCCCTGGAAGCGCAGTAATCCCTCAGCAGCTCTGGACGGAGCTGGAATATGCCCCCTGTCCCCATCACGGGGCTGCCTGCCTTCGTGGCTGGGCCAGGATCCTCGGGATTTGTGATTCCCAGCTGGATCCAGGGGCGGCTGTGTCTCTGGGAGGACGTGGGAGCCCTTCCCAGCCTGGCAGGGCCCATGACAGGAGCAGTTGGTGCCGCTGTCACCTCGGGCTGTCCCAGAGCTGGCTGCTCTTGCAGTGCTGCCTGCCCTGCTGAGCCTTTTCCAGGCTGTCCAGGGAAACAGCGGGATTTGGGGTCTGGAATGGGGGAGGCTGTGGGGCAGAGAGTCTGGAGTGCTCCCGGTGCCCCATAAAGCCCTGGAGAAGCAGGAGCTGTTGGGAACCCAAAAGCAAATCCCGGGCAGGGTTTTTTGTGCAAAGGCCAGCAGGGAGATGAGGAGCAGGGACTGCAGCTCAGAGTGCTGTCCGTGCTGGGATCTCAGGGAAGGAAGTTCTGGCTGGAGAGGGAGATGAGGAGCAGGGACGGCAGCTCAGAGTGCTGTCCGTGCTGGGATTTCAGGGAAGGAAGTTCTGGCTGGAGAGGGAGATGAGGAGCAGGGCCAGAAGCTCAGGGTTCTGTCCGTGCTGGGATTTCAGGGAAGGAAGTTCTGGCCGGAGAGGGAGCGGAGCTGCTGCTCCAGTACCGTTCCCACCCCCAGAGAAGGCTCTGGGAGCTGTTTGCTCAAGATTTGCTCCAGGATTCCTTGGGGTCTCCGCCGTTCCCTGCTGGGCTGGGCAGCGCTGCTGGGGCTGTGGGAGGGGCTGGGGTCTCTCCCCTGCTGCCCCATCCAGGGGGAGCTGCAGCATCCCGGTGTTCCAGCCCGGCATTCCGGCCCTGGGGGGAACCTGCTGCCCTCTAACGCTGTCTTGTCTCCACAGGGAGCGGGGATGGGCAGGGACAGATCCTGCAGCGCTTCCCGGAGAAGGATTGGGAGGACAACCCCTTCCCACAAGGCATCGAGCTGGTGAGTGGCCAGGGGGACACCGGGGGTGACACGGGGACATGTCCCTCGGGGTCTGACTGCGGGGCCCTGAGGCAGCGCTTCCCACCTGCCCCAGGTGCAGCTCCAGAGCTCTCCAGGAGCGCTGGGATCCGGCGTGCTGGTTCCTCTCCCGGCCCCTCTTTGCTCCTCCTTTTCTGGGCTCAGATGCTGGAATGCCTCCTGGAGGAGCCATGGATGCAGCCTGAGTGTCCAGAGAGCCTGCAGGAGCATGGCCAGGCCTTTCCCAGGGCCCTGCCCCAGGCTGGATCCCGGGGCCAGGGTCTGGATGCCCCCCAGCCCTCTGGGGGGATCCCGAGGTGTTTGCTGATCTTTGGGATCAGCTGGGAGCTGGGACATTCCCGGGATGTGGTGCTGTGGGCATCCTCCAGACCAGCTCCAGCTAGTCCAGGGGAGTGGGATTTTTCCCCTCATTGCTGAACCGGAGTGGGAGCTCTTCCCAGTCCCTCCCTGTGCCCTGGAGCTCCAGGGACCCTGAGGGAGGAGCTGGAGCTCCATTCCCACTGAAAAGGATGGGCTGGGACAGAACCCCCAGGCTGAGCCTTCTGAAAGCTGCTCCATTCCCCCTGGAGTTCACGGGATCACGGATTTATTTGGGTTGCAAAATCCCTCTGAGCCCATTGAGTGCCATCAGAAGTGCCAAGGCCACCACTGCCCACGTCCCCAAGTGCCACATCCACATGGCTTGGAAATCCCTGCAGGGATGGAGACTCCAGCACTGCCCTGGGAAGCCCTTTTAGGTGGGATCTTGGGAGGGAATTCCTGGCCGGGCTGGAATTGCCAGAGCAGCTGTGGCTGCCTCTGGATCCATGGCAGTGCCCAAGGCCGGGCTGGGCACTGGGAGCAGCCTGGGGCAGCAGGAGGTGTCCCTGCCCATCCTCACTGGGGTTGCTGGCTCCTCGTCCTATTGTCACTGGGACTGGCAGTGTCCAGCTCCTCTTCCCATCGCGTGTCCCCTGAAATTCCAGCGCAGTTTGGGACCTTTCTGTGCTGTTTTATCTGAGGCAAAAGCACACGTTTATTTTTATTTTTCTGCTCCGAGTTTCCTGGTGTCTGCAGGGACTTGGGAACTGTCCCAAGCAGGAGCAAAGCTGCTTTCTTTTTCCCAAGGGTCAAACTGTCCAGCCAAAAAATCCCTGGAATTTAAACAATTGGAGCCCTGTGCTGTTGGGAGCCAGGGGTGGCTCTGGGGCTTCCCACAAGCTCTCCGAGTGTCCTGGGGGAGCAGCACCAGGGGCAGATCCGAGGGCAGCTCGGGAAATCCACGGGAGCCCTTCCTGGGGGTCAGCTGGGATGTGCACTGTGGTCAGGGCTGATCCTCCTTGACAGCTTTTCGGGGAAAAAAGCGTTCCCAGGGTGTGCAGGGAGGTGGAATTCGGAGCTCCTGGCCGTGCGGCAGTTCCCAACAGAAATATCTCGTTTTAATGGATCGAGTTCCTCTGGGGACGGGCACAGGATGCGGATAAATCACCCTGGGAGCCTCTCCCTGCCTGCCCAGAGCTGTTCCCTGCCTGGTGAAGGCATTCCCGGGGTGAGGGCATTCCCAGGGGAGCCGCTGGAGAGCCTGGGATCCTGGTGGGAATGGAGATTCCTGGAAATCCAGGGGTTCCCTCTGCTCCAGCGGGGCTCAGGGCCATGCCCACTCTCCCTTCTGGATCTTTCCTCAGCACAGGGCTTCAAGACCTTCCATGCCGTGATCCCACAGGCCTGCTGGCCTCAGTTTGGGATTTTCCATGTCCTGAGGCGGCTCTGGGATGGTTTTGGCACCCGCTGGTTGTGCCCAGGCCTCCAGACCTGCTCCACCTCTGCCAACATTCCGGGACATCCAGCACATTCCAGGGCCTGAAGGGGCTCCAGGAGAGCTGCAGAGGGACTGGGGACAAGGCTGCAGGGACAGCACACAGGGAATGGCTTCAGATTGGAAAAGGGGAAATTTGGGTGGGATCTTGGGCAGGAATTCCTGCCTGGGCTGGGATTGCCAGAGCAGCTGTGGCTGCCCCTGGATCCCTGGCAGTGCCCAAGGCCAGGCTGGACCCTGGGGCTGGGAGCAGCCTGGGGCAGTGGGAGGTGTCCCTGCCATGGCAGGGGGGCACTGGGGGGCTCTGGGGTCCCTTCCCAGTGAAGCATTCCAGCATTCCCTGGTGACATGAGCGCAGGGGTGTCCAAGGTTTGCTCCCTGGGGCCAGCACAGAGGTGTCTGTAGGAAAACGCTGTGTCCCAGCCCCGACCGAAGGGGATTGCTGGGACAGGCTCCACAGGCTGGGAGTCCCCACTTCCAGAGGATGGGAATGTTGCTGGCAGGAAGCTTCCCCTGCTGGTTGGATTTGGGCACCGGTGGCTGAGCCTCGCCCGCTGTGTCCATGGAATCCTGGAATGGTTGGGTGGGAAGGGACCCCCGAGCCCCTCCAGTGCCAGCCCTGCCATGGCAGGGACACCTCCCACTGCCCCAGGCTGCTCCCAGCCCCAGTGTCCAGCCTGGCCATCCCAATCCCCAGAGGTTTCCCTCCCCTGGCAGGGTGGATCCGGGGTGGGCAGCCGCAGCCGAGCCCTCAGAGCCTGCAGCTGTTTTGGGAACACTCCAGAGGGAGGAGAGGCACCACCACACTCCCCCTTGGGGGATCAGCAGGAAAAATAAATGACCAGGAGCATGGCTCGGGTCGTCACAGGCGGGATCCTTGCAAAATGAATCCTTGGGAAAGGCTGTGGAGTAACTGGGGGAAAAACTGGTGAAGGAGAGTGGGAGTCGCGCTCTGCTCCCAGGAACAGGGACAGGAGGAGAGGGAATGGCCTCAGGCTGGGCCAGGGGAGGCTCAGGGTGGATTTTGGGGAATTTCCTTCTGGGAAGGGCTGTGGAGCCCTGGCACAGGGGTGGAGTGCCCATCCCTGCAGGGATTTCAAAGCCCTCTGGATGTGGCACTTGGGGACGGGGTCAGTGGTGGCCTTGGCAGTGCTGGGGACAGTTGGGCTTGGCTGGCTCAGAAGGCTTTTCCACCCAAACAATTCCATGATCCTCCTGTCCATGGGGGTCTCTGTGTTTGTGCTTCCCTTCAGCTGGGGCACCTCAGGGTGGCCGAGCAGCAGGTGCCACCATGGGTCAGGTCGGGCTGACTCAGGGGACTGTCCTGCCCCTGCCAGCCCTGCCCATTCCCGTGGTTTTCCTTCCTGGAGGATCCTGGGGAGGTGGGGCAGTGGGGCTCCTGCTGGATGTGTTCTCCAGGTGGGATCCAGCCAGCTCAGACTGGGCTGGGAGCGACTCCGGCATTTCCGTGTGCTCCCACGGCATCACCTGATCCCGGTGTCACCTGCTGCTGGTGGAGGTGACCCGTCCTCTCAGCAGGTGCTGCTTTTAGGAAGCTGGCTCTGTATCCCATAGGGGGAGAATTCCCCCGTGGCCTGGTGGGTTTTTGGGGGCTCCCACCCCTCCTGTCTCTCGGGGAAGGGTGACACTCTGCTCCTGGAGTGCATCCCTGTCTGGGATGTGGCAGTGGGAGTGCTGGGTGGGACCCAGGACAAGGAGGAAGGGTTTAAAACTAAAAGAGGGGAAATTTAGGTGGGATCTTGGGAAGGAATTGCTGCCTGGGCTGGAATTGCCAGAGCAGCCGTGGCTGCCCCTGGATCCCTGGCAGTGCCCAAGGCCAGGCTGGACACTGGGGCTGGGAACAGCCTGGGGCAGTGGGAGGTGTCCCTGCCATGGCAGGGGGGCACTGGGGGGGCTCTGGGGTCCCTTCCCACCCAACCATTCCAGCATTCCTGACCCAGGCTCTGGGCTCCTCATTCCCGCAGTGCCAGGAGATCTGTGGGCAGGGCTGGGAGCAGGGAGGGGTCAGTGACACCAGGGCAGTGACACCGTGTGCTCATCCCGGGTTCTGCTGAGCCAAACCTTCCCCTCTGCTCCGATGGGAGCCGGCAGGAGGCCCCGGGATGGAGAGGGCTGGAGTGGAGAGGCTTTGGGATGGAGACACCCAGGATGGAGAGGCCCTGGATGCTGCTTTACAGGGACACAGAATCTGGGAAGCAGCTCCTGGGGTGCTTTTTCCTCCCATCCCTCCTGCTGCCATCCCAAGAATCTGGACAAAGCCGAGCTCCTGGCTCTTCCCAGGGAGGACGGGAGGATCCATGGGCGCTGTGAGCTTGGCGAGTGGTGAACAGCAGGGAAACTCCCAGGTGGAATCCACCTTGGGTTCCTGAGGGAGCTGGAGCTCGTCAGGCCCTGGTGCCACCTTGTTCTCCTCCCGGGATTTGTTGAATTCCCGTGTCCTCAGCCCTGGAAGGAGCCGGGCTGAAAGGAGCTGGGCTGTCCCACGCCCAGGGAATTTTCCACAGCTCCTCCGCAGCCAAATGCAGGAAATAAAGAAAACCCCCTGAGACCCGGGGCCCAGGGGGAGTCCTGGGGCCACTGGCTGGACTGACCCCGGCCCTGGGAGGGGCTTTGGGAAGTGCCAGGAGCTGGTGCAGTGACAGTGGCACAGCCGGGCCCGTGTTTGTGCCAGGGGAGTGGTGCCACCTCCTGGAGACACTCCAGAGCCCGTGTCCCATGTGTCCCCTTCCCTTCTGCGCTCTGTGGTGCTGGCATGGGCTGTCTGGCCCACGGTGGGCTCAGAGGGTGTGCAGATTTGGGGTCTCTGTGCCATGGGGGTGTGCAGAGTTTGGAATCTCTGTGTCATGGGGGATGTGTGCAGAGTTTGGGGTTTCTGTGCATGGGGGTGTGTAGAGTTTGGGGTCTCTGTGCATGGGGGTGTGCAGAGTTTGGGGTCTCTGTGCCATAGGGGTGTGCAGAGTTTGGGGTTTCTGTGCATGGGGGTGTGCAGAGTTTGGGATCTCTGTGCCATGGGGGTGTGCAGAGTTTGGGGTCTCAGTGCATGGGGGGAGCCTGGGGGCTCCGGCCTGGCCGGGCTGTCCCATCACAACTCCTCCCAGTGTGGGGTTCTGCAGGCAGCTCCTGCTGTCCCTGCGGGCAGGAGGGGACAGCCCTGGCCCTGCTTCCCTGCAGAGGGAACTTTGGGAATTCCCAGCGGGGCCAGGAGGTTCCAGGAGCCTGGGGGGCTCTGTCCCGTGCCCTCCTGCTCCCGGCCCGGGGAGCTGCCCTGCCCCACACGCTCCGTGGGCAGTGTGGGGCTGGGGTCAGGGCTGGGTGAGGGCTGCCAGCCCCTGAGCCCTGCCCGGGGGTGGTGTGGGGTGCAGCCCCTGATCCCCCGCCGTCCCACCGCAGTTCTGCCAGCCCAGCGGGTGGCAGCTCTTCCCCGAGAGGAACCCCCCCACCTTCTTCGTGGCCGTGCTGACCGACATCAACTCGGAGCGGCACTACTGCGCCTGCTTCACCTTCTGGGAGGCCCTGGAGAGCCCGCAGGTACCGGGGACACCGGGACACCACGGGGACATGGGGATGCCGTGGGGACAGAGGGAAACGAGGACACCATGGGGACATGGGGACAGAGGGAAACGGGGACACCAAGGGGACATGGGGGCAGAGGGACACAGGGGCACCATGGGGACATGGGGGACACCATGGGGACATGGGGACACGGGGACTGGGGGCACAGGGATTGGGGACACAGGGACTTGGGGACACGGGTACACAAAGACATGGGGACAGAGGGAGATGGGGACACGGGGCACAGGGGACACGGGGACTTAGGGACAGGGTCTGGCAGCACTGACAAGGAAGCACCCAGCTGCCTTTGGCTCTGGCCAGGAGTCCATGCCTTCCCTGTGCCACAGGAATCCGGACCCTGGCACTGGGAGCATCCCTTGGCCCCCAGCCCCGGCTGCTTTGTGTCTCCGCAGCCCCAGAGCCACACCAGGAATGGAGAGGGCGAGGAGGAGGAGGAGGAGGAGGCCTCGTCCCCGGCGCAGCCTGCGCAGCTCTTTGCTCCCAAGAGCCTGGTGCTGGTGTCGCGGCTGGACCACGCCGAGGTGTTCCGGGTGAGCCGGGATGCTGCTCGGGGGACAGGGGAGCTGGGCTGGGAAAACCTTCCCGGCTGTGGGAGTGGGAGCAGGCTGGCACAGCCCCGTGGGAGCAGAGTCCTGCCCTTGGCACCCTGGGGCTCCGGGGCTGGCAGCTGCTGCCGATGGCGGCCGCAGGACACAGAGCAGCTGCCGGCCCCGCTGATGGAACCCGTGAGGAACAGCCCGTTCCTGGGAGCACGGTCTGTGCCAGAGCTGCTGGCTCCAGGGGTGCTGCATTGTGTGCTGGGGAGGGCTTGGGAGGGCTGGGAGCTGGACGGGTTGTATCCATGGGGATGAGAGCGTCCAGCCTGGAGAGGAGAAGCTCCAGGGAGAGCTTCCAGCACATTCCAGGGCCCAAAGGGGCTCCAGGAGAGCTGCAGAGGGACTGGGGACGAGGCTGCAGGGACAGCACACAGGGAATGGCTTCCCAGTGCCAGAGGGCAGCGCTGGATGGGAGATTGGGCAGGAATTCCTGCCTGGGCTGGGATTGCCAGAGCAGCTGTGGCTGCCCCTGGATCCCTGGCAGTGCCCAAGGCCAGGCTGGGCACTGGGGCTGGGAGCAGCCTGGGACAGTGGGAGCTGTCCCTGGTCTTCTGTGGAGTGAGAATTCTCTGAAATCCAGGATCTGTTTTCCTAAGCCTGGCACAGCAGGGTGGGGTCCTGCCAGGCAAAAGCTGGTGCAGCTCCAGGGGCCAGGGTCACCTCCCTTGTTCCCAAAGACGGAGGGGTCCTGCCAGCTGCTCCCCTGGGGCTGCACAGAAGCAGTTCCCAGCTCCTCATCCCAGTGCCCAGGAACCTGATGCTCATCTTCCCTCCTTATTCCAGCGGGCAGGGGTTTATCCTGCTCTTCCCTCATTATTCCAGTGTGCCACAGTGTGCCTGGCCCTGCTCTCTAAGTCCCAGTGTCTGTGTTTTCCCTTTTCCTCGGTGCCATGGGGAGATGGTTGGAAAACAACACGCCGAAGGTGTCTGGAACACGAATTCCTCAAATCCCTCATTCCCAGCTTGTCTTGAGGGCTGCCCTGTGCTGGTGCCCCCAGAGTCCCTCTGAGCTGGGATTCTGTTGCTTCCCAGTTGGAATGGGCTGTTCTTGTGGGAAGAGGCCCACAGTGACCACCCAGGGCTGACCAGAGTCCAGGTGTGCTGTCAAGGGCATCACCCAAATTTTGGGTATCTCAGCCAGCCCTCGCTGGGAAAGGATCTCCTCCCCTCCCTTCCTTGGGGTTTGTGTGGGGCTGGCAGTGCTGGGAGGCTGGAGCAGCCCAGCTGCCCGGGTCAGCTCTGCTCCTGGAGCTTTGGGAAGCCCCTCAGCGCTGCTCCCATGGAGCTCCGGCCTTGGGGACACGTCTCTTGCTCCGCCGGGGTCGGTGCAGGGATGGGGCCGTGCTCCTGGCTGGAATATCCCATCCCTGTGGACGAGGAAGACCTGGGGCTGGCATTCCCAGGGTGTGTTTGTGGCCGGGGACAAGCCCTGGGAGTGTCCCCAGCTCCTGGCCCTGCTCATCCGTGCTCTGCTCCCCTCTCCAGAACAGCCTGGGGCTGATCTACACCATCTACGTGGACGGGCTGAGTGTGTCCCTGGAGAACGTCATCGGGAACCTGCTGACCTGCACCATCCCCATCACGGGGGGAGCACAGGTGGGTGTCCTGCTGCCCTGTCCTCGCTCTGTCCCCTCAGAGCCGAGCCCCAGTCCTGCTCCCCGTGCCAGGAGAGCCCAGTGGGCCCCATGGGCAGGGTCTGGCTCCGTGCCCCGCTGCCTTCCCGAGTGCTTCCGAGCACAAATCCCGCTCAGATCCTCAATTAGCCAAGGAGCTCCTGCTGCAGCTTCCGTGTGCTGGCTCCTGCTGCCCTGGGAGGGAGCACCAGGGGCTTGGCCAGCAGCTCACGTGGGTGCTGGCCAATCCATGCAAGCATTCCCTGGTCCGTGGGTGCTCCCGGGGTCTGGCTCTGCATTCAGCCCTGTGGAGAGCTGCTCCAGAGCGCAGTGCTCACGGGCCATCTGTGAGAGCAGGGCTGGGACAGCTGCAGGGACACGGGCCAGCAGGGCCAGCAGTGCCAGGACAGCAGCCTGGAGCTCTCCTCGGGGCACTGGCCTGGTGCTGTGCCTGTGTCTGTGCCAGGTCCTGTGCCCATGCCTGTGCCAAGTCCTGTGTCTGTGTCCGTGCTGGGTCCTGTGCCAGGTCCTGTGTCTGTATCCGTGCTGAGTTCTGTGCCAGGTCCTGTGCCAGGTTCTGTGTCTGTGTCCGTGCTGGGTCCTGTGCCAGGTCCTCTGCCAGGTTCTGTGTCTGTGCCAGGTCCTGTGCCAGGTCCTGTGTCTGTGTCCGCGCTGGGTCCTGTGCACAGGGGCCTGAGGAGCAGCAGCTTCTCCTGGAGCTAAGCCCCCCTTGCTGTCCCCTCGGAGCCATGTGTCCCTCCAGCCTGCCCTGCTCCGGGCCAGCTGGGCTCAGCACATGGAGCTGGGGGGCTCCTTGGGGATGGCAGAGAGGGAGAGCCCAGCTGGAACCCTTGGCAGGAGGTTGGGGACAGCAGCGTTGTGCCCTGGAGCTCTCCTGCCCTGCTGGCCCCTGGGGTGTCCCTGTGGGTGTGTGCTCGTGTCCTGATGTGCCTTCCCTCGGCTGAGCTCCCCTTCTCCCAGCACAGAGTGCCAGGAATGATCCCACAGCCGGGCTGATCCAATGGAGGGGCCTTGGCCAGGCTGGGACAGCACTGGGACAGCAGCACGGGGCACTGGGACAGCTCCGTAGGGCATTGGGACAGCACTGCAGGACACTGGGACAGCAGCACAGGGCACTGGGACAGCACTGCAGGACACTGGGACAGCAGCACGGGGCACTGGTGTCCCCACAGGGGTTTCCCTGATCCCGGATCACAGCGGGATTTGGGGCAGGTGCTGTGGCTCCCTCTGCCCCCAGAGCCACATGGATCCAAGGAGAAGCCGGCAGTGCTCCCAGGATTTGTGGGGCAGGGCTGGAGCCAGGCCTGTCTGGGCGCTCTGCAGGCAGAGCGAGGTGCTGCCCATGGCAGGGGTGTGCCAGGCACCCGGGTTTGCTGTCCCTTCCCATGGGATCTGCCGGGATCCGGCTGCTCCCGGCGGGACCAGGAGCGGCTGCCAGAGCAGGACGGCTTGTCCTGCCACCATGGCTCGCTGAGCTTGGCACGGATCCGTCCCCCCAGCTGGGCCAGGGTGGCTCTGTGCCGTGGGAACAGGGGCTGTGTGATGGGGGGCACAGTTTGGTGGTGGCGCTTCCCTTTCCATGGTTTTCCTGCTCTCCTGCCGTGTCCAGTGCTCCTTCCTGGTGCCATAGGCTTTGCTTTCACTCCGTGTCTGTGTCTGTGTGAGCTCCTCTCCTGCTGTCCCTGCTGCTGTCCCTGTCCCTGTCTGTGGGCTCCTCTCCTGCTGTCCCTGCTGGTGGCCCTGTCCCCGCTGTCCCTGTCTGTGTGTCCTAACTGACTGTGCTCTCTGTCTGTCCCACCTCAGCCTGACGTGGAGGACGAAGCCGTGGTACGAACTCCTTTTCTTTCCCACCTTCTTTTTCCCACCTTTTCTCTCTCCTGCTCTGGGTCTGTCCCCTCGTTAGCAGCCTCTCTGTTAATTGGTGTGACCCAGGTGTATCCCACCCGAGGGCGGCCAGGAGGTGTCCCCGGGCTCTGGGAAGGGGATGAATTCCAGGCGCACCTCTCTGGGTGTCCTCCTGAGCTTGTGACGAGCCAGCTGAGGGCTCTGGCTCTACTCAGCAGTGGATTTTGGGGCTGCTCTGGCAGGAGCCTTTGCAGGGAGGTGGGAATGCCGTGGGTACATTGGGAGCTCTGGCAGGAGCGCTTTCTCTGGAGAGGAGTGGAAGGAGGAGGAGAGGGGCCTGGAGGCAGCCTGGGGACGTGTGAGTGTCCCCGTGTCCCTGGGAATGAGCTCAGGGCTGGGAATATTCAGTGGTGTCAGGAAGAAGCACCGATCCTGTGCCAGGGCGTCTGTCCCTTCCCCCAGGATATTTCCCAGGTTTTCCTTCCGCTGGAGAGGCCGCAGAGCTGGGGCTGCTGCTGGGCACAGCCAGGCTGGGACAGGGGAGCTGCTCCCTCAGCTCCAAGGGCATAGCAGAGGCTCCAATTCCCCTGCAGTTCTGGGGGGCCCTCATGGCCTGGAGAGCCCTCAAATCCTGTGGAGTCCTCAAATCCTGGGGAGCCCTCATGACCTGAAGCCTCCTCAAGTTCTGGGGACCCCTCATGTCCTGGAGAGCCCTCAGATCCTGGGGAACCCTCATGACCTGAAGCCTCCTCAGGTTCTGGGGACCCCTCGTCCTGGTGAGACCTCGAGTCCTGTGGAGTCCTCAAATCCTGGGGAGCCCTCGTGTCCCGGAGAGCCAGGGTGTCCCACATCTCCATGTGGATCTCGGGGCCCTTGGGACATTGCTGGTGCTGGCTGGGGATGTTGCAGGAGGTGCCCTCCTTCCCCTCAGCCCAGGGAGCCAGTCAAGCACCCAGTGGGTGCTGTGGCAACCTCTTCTTTTCTCTTTCCCTCTTTCCCTTCTCTTTCCCTCTTTCCATCTTCCTGCAGCAGACAGGGGTTGTGCTGGGGCACTGTGGCCCTTGCCCTGTGCCCAGGGGGGTCTGGCTGCCCCTGCCCTGTGCCCAGGGGGGTCTGGCTGCCCCTGCCCTGTCGCGGTCCCTCTCTGGGTGGCCCTGGTGACTGGGGGTGTGTTGCCTTGCAGAGGACGATCTCGCTGGGAGCAGGGGACAGGCAGGTGATCCAGACCCCCATCAGTGACTCGCTGCCCGTCAGCAGCTGCAGCGTGGCCCTGCTGTTCCGCCAGCTCGGTGAGACGTGTCCCCAGCCTGCCCTGGTGGCACCCAAGGGTCCCCACGGGTCACCTCCCGCACGTGGCTCCCAGCGCTGGCCCGGCTGAGCCTCCCTGCTGGAGCCATGCCGTGCCAGCCCTTTTCCAGGAGGGTGGGATTGGGGCCGGGCTCTGGAGGAGCAGCCCGGGGCTCGCACTGGCCTTGTGCCCCCCCAGGGAAGGCCACCAGCCCCCAGGAGGGACGGAGCAGCTCCGAGCAGGGGGAGCACACCTGGCAGTGAGCAGAACCAGGAGGGGCTCTCGGGGGGATGCTGAGCAGGGGGAGTGGGATCAGGGGTCTCCGAGGGGTGTCAGAGGGACGCCCCCCGATTCCTGAGCCCCTGCTGTGCCCTGCCCAGGCATCACCAATGTGCTGTTCCTGTTCTGCGCGGCGCTGACCGAGCACAAGATCCTGTTCCTCTCCAGCAGCTACCAGAGGCTGACGGACGCCTGCCGGGCCCCAGGGGCTCTCATGTTCCCCCTTAAGTACAGGTGAGGGTTCCTGAGCCTCCAGCTGTGCCAGCTGTGCCCCTGTCCCACCCTTGGTGCCTCCCAGGGTCTGGGGAATAACTGGGAATCTCCCAGCCCTGCCAAGCAGAGCGGGCTCTGGCACCGGAGAAAGTGCTGGAAAATGTTCTCTCCTTCCCGGTGAGCAGGGGCAGACCCGGGGACCGGCCGGAGCTGTGCCAGGGGAGGGAGAGGATGGAGAGCAGGAAAGGCTCTTCCCCAGAGGGTGCTGGCACTGCCCGGGCTCCGCGGGGAACGGGCACGGCCCCAGAGCTCCAGGAGCCTTTGGGCAGCGCTGCCAGGGATGCCAGGCTGGGAGTGTTGGGGGTCAGAGCAGGGCCAGCAGCTGCCTCCATGATCCCCGTGGGGCCCTGCAGCTCGGGAGATGCCGTGGTTCTGTGAGCAGGGGTGAGGCGTTCCCAGCAGTGTCTGTGCTGCCGGTGGCCGAGGCACTGTGGTGAATCCTGTGCGATGGCTGGAACCCCACTCACCTCGGGGGGCTGGGAATGTCCCCCAGGGATTGGGAACACAGCCCTGGCAGCACTGGGGCTCCTGGCAGCTCTGCCAGGGCCGGGCTGGGACAGATGGGCTGAGGTTCCTGGCCAGCTCCTGTCTCCAGGCTGGCCTGGCCTCCCCAGGCTGCAGAGAGGCTGTTGGTGTCCCAGAGGAACCTTCCTTTCCACAGCTGGGGAATCCCTGAGCTTGGAAAAGTCCTCCAGGGTCACTGAGTCCAAGCTGTTCCCAATCCCCTCCTTGTCCCCAGCCCAGAGCTCTGAGTGCTACATCCAGGAATTCCATGGACATCTCCAGGGATGGGGACTCCAAACCTCCCTGGGCAGACCCTGCCAAGGACTGAGCACCCTTTCTGTGGAGAATTTTTTCCTGAAATTCTTCTTTTGGAGTTAATAGCTCTGCTGGAAACCTTTTCCTTGGTCAGACTTCGCTAATAACCTGAAGGCCAGACAGGGATCATATCATGGAATCCCTGGATAATTTGGATGGGAAGGGACCTCAGAGCCCCTCCAGTGCCCCCATGCCATGGCAGGGACACCTCCCACTGTCCCAGGCTGCTCCCAGCCCCAGTGCCCAGCCTGGCCCTGGGCACTGCCAGGGATCCAGGGGCAGCCCCAGCTGCTCTGGCAATCCCAGCCCAGGCAGGAATTCCTGCCCAATCTCCCATCCAGCGCTGCCCTCTGGCAGTGGGAAGCCATTCCCTGTGTGCTGTCCCTACAGCCTTGTCCCCAGTCCCTCTGCAGAGCCAGGCTCGTGTCTGGGTGTGCCAGGACGGGGCTGGGATGTGGGGCAGGGCTGGGATGTGGGGCAGGGCTGGGACGGCCACAGCGGGGCTGTGCCTGGGGCTGCTTTTGAGGCTCTTTCTGGTTGCAGTTTCACCTACGTGCCCATCCTGCCTGCCCAGCTCCTGGAGGTGCTGAGCACCCCCACTCCCTTCATCATCGGCGTCCACTCCATCTTCCAGTCGGAGACCCAGGAGCTGGTGAGAGGCCACAACCCCTGTCCTGCTGCCAGGGGGACAGGCACGAGCTGCGTGGGTGTTGCGCCCTTGGGTGACAGCTCGATCCATCCTGGGGGTGCCAAGGGCCCCAGGCTCCATGTGCTCAGCCCGGGATGCATCCAGGTGTCCCACAGGAGCCAGGGGGAATGGCCAGGTCCCTCTCCTCCAGGTGTCCCCCTGTCCCCTCCGTGAGGGGTCCCAGTGTGTCCTTGGATTTGGGGACGGGATGGGACACAGGGACTGCCGAGCGCTCAGGGAAGATGGGGAGGAGGCAGAGCCTGCTCGCAGCCCTTCCCTGCGCTCACCTGGATAGCTCCTCATCACCTGGGGGCTGCGGGATTGGGATGTGGGACTGGGGCCGTGTCCCACTCCTGCCCTGCCCTCCCAGCTGGACGTGGTGATCGCCGACCTGGACGGCGGCACGGTGAACGTCCCGGAGTGCGTGCACATCTCCCTGCTCCCCGAGCCCCTGCTGCAGCAGACTCGGGAGGCCCTGTCCATGGTGAGCCATCCCCCTTCCCCACGGCACCCCTGGCGTGCCAGCACCCTTCCCTGGGAATGGCACGAGTCTGGGGAGCTGGGGGTGGAGCTGGGGAGCAGGATTGCTCTGGGAGTCCTCTGCGAGCAGGATTCCTGCCTTGGGGTCCTGTCCATTCCTTGGGGCCCTGTCCATTCTTTGGGATCCTGTCCATTCTTTGGGATCCTGTCCATTCCTTGGGGCCCTGTCCATTCTTTGGGATCCTGTCCATTCTTTGGGATCCTGTCTATGCCTTGGGGCTTTGTCCATTCCTTGGGGCCCTGTCCATTCCATGGGATCCTGTCCTTGCCTCGGGCCCTGTCCATGCCTTGTGGTCCTGTCACAGGGACCATTCTTCATCCAGTGGCCTTGGGAATAACACATTTCCCTGGGAGTGGAGCTGCAGGGATTCCTCTGTGTAATTCCTGCCTTGGAGTGCTGCTGCCCCTCTCACAGTGGCCATTCCAATCCCTGCCCTCTGATGGCCGGCAGTGCCAGAGTGGGGTTCCTTTGGCTAAGGTTTCTGGGAATGGGGTGCTGGCTCCTGGCAGGAAGCAGCTGTGGCCTGGCTGCTCCTGTGTTCCCAAGGCACTGCTGGAGCAGCTCCTGCTCCTCCTGGGGGCACTGGGGGGGTGAAGGTGTCCCGGGCAGGGCAGGAAGGGCTCCCCCTTCCCTGGCATCCCAGTGCCAGCCGTGCTCCCCAAGGCAGGGTCAGGCCCAACAGAGCATTCCTGATCCCCCGTGGTTTGTCTCCAAGCCCCTCAGACCTTTTCCACGGGGGCTGTGGGGGCTCTGGGGAAATCTCCTTGGCTTCTCCAGCCAGGATAGGACCTGAGCTGAGTGTCCTCCCTGGGCAGGTCCTGGACCCGGAGCTGGAGGTGGCCGACCTCGCCTTCCCCCCTTCCACCATTTCTGCCTCTTCCCTCAAGATGCAGGTGAGTGGTGGGAGGGGTATTGTCCCTGGGTGAGGGGCTGTTCCCCAGGGACACCCAGGCCAGCAGGGGGATTGTCCCTGGGTGAGGGGCTGTTCCTCAGGGACACCCAGGGCAGCAGGGGGATTGTCCCTGGGTGAGGGGCTGTTCCTCAGGGACCCGCAGGGCAGCAGGGGGATTGTCCCTGGGTGAGGGCTGTTCCCCAGGGCCATCCCAGCTCTCACACACCATTCCAGCCCTGTGTCCATCCGAGGCCACTGCTCCCAGCCGTGGCTGGATCCTGCAGTGCCGTGGGCTCCAGATTCATGGCCAGGCTGGAGCAGGCAGGGAATGTTTGGGCTTGCAGCATTCCCGGAGCTGTAGAGCTCCCTCTCCTCCCTATGCAGCTCAGGGGGGCAGAGCAGTGAACCCTGGCTGCCGTGTCCCTTTTCCCTGGACCCTCAGCCGTGTTTCCTGCCCCGGGGGCTGCCCTGTGCACACCCCGTGCCCCACCAGCCCGGGCTTTGCTTCCCTGTTGCAGGACAAGGAGATCCGGGCTGTGTTCCTGCGCCTGTTTGCTCAGCTGCTGCAGGGCTACCGCTGGTGCCTGCACATCATCCGCATCCACCCCGAGCCCGTCATCCGCTTCCACAAGGTGAGGGCCTCGCCCGGGCGGGGCTGAGGGCAGGAGACAATCCAGGCTTTGCAGGCAGTGACCTCCCCGCCGTCCCTGCCCTGCCCCTGCGTCCCGTGTTTGTCCCCCGGGCCGGCAGCACTGCCCTGCTCGAGCAGGGAGTGTCCGGGTACTCTGCACAGCTCAGCCAGGAGGGAGCAGGCCTGGGCCTGGGGGTTTGGGGGGATACTGGTGCTGCTGAGGGATTGCCTGCAGTCCTCTGGCCCTGTGTCCCTGGATGCCTCTGTCCTTGTACTCCTGTGCCCCTCTATCCTTGTACTCCTGTGCCCCTCTGTCCTGGTATTCCTGTGCCCCTGTGTCCTTGTATTCCTGTGCCGCTCTATCCTTGTACTCCTGTGCCCCTGTGTCCTTGTATTCCTGTGCCCCTGTGTCCTTGTTTTCCTGTGTCCCTGTGTCCTTGTATTCCTGTGCCCCTCTGTCCCTGTATTCCTGTGCCCCTCTATCCCTGTATTCCTGTGCCCCTCTGTCCTTGTATTTCTGTGCCCCTCTATCCCTGTATTCCTATGCCCCTCTGGCCCTGTGTCCCTGAGTCCCTCTGGCCCTGTGTCCCTGAGTCCCCATGTCCCTGTATTCCTCTGTCCCTGAATTCCTGTATTGCTCTGTCCCTGAATTCNTATCCCTGTATTCCTGTGCCCCGCTATCCCTGTATTCCTGTGCCCCTGTGTCCCTGTATTTCTGCATCCCTGTGTCCCTGTGCCCCCNCCTCGCCCGGGCGGGGCTGAGGGCAGGAGACAATCCAGGCTTTGCAGGCAGTGACCTCCCCGCCGTCCCTGCCCTGCCCCTGCGTCCCGTGTTTGTCCCCCGGGCCGGCAGCACTGCCCTGCTCGAGCAGGGAGTGTCCGGGTACTCTGCACAGCTCAGCCAGGAGGGAGCAGGCCTGGGCCTGGGGGTTTGGGGGGATACTGGTGCTGCTGAGGGATCACCTGCAGTCCTCTGGCCCTGTGTCCCTGGATGCCTCTGTCCTTGTACTCCTGTGCCCCTCTATCCCTGTATTCCTGTGCCCTTCTGTCCTTGTATTCCTGTGCCCCTGTGTCCTTGTTTTCCTGTGTCCCTCTATCCCTGTATTCCTGTGTCCCTCTATCCCTGTATTCCTGTGCCCCGCTATCCCTGTATTCCTGTGCTCCTCTATCCCTGTATTCCTATGCCCCTCTGGACCGGTGTCCCTGAGTCCCTCTGTCCCTGGATTCCTGTGCCCCTGAGTCCCTCTGTCCCTGTGTTCCTGTGCTCCTATGTTCCTGAGTCCCTTTGGCCCTGTGCCCCCATGTCCCCATGTCCCTGTATTCCTCTGTCCCTGAATTCCTGTATTGCTCTGTCCCTGAATTCCTGTGCCCCTGTGTCCCTGTATTTCTGCATCCCTGTGTCCCTGTGCCCCCGTGTCCCTGTGTCCCTGTATCCCTGTGCCCCTCTGTCCCCATGTCCCAGTGTCCTGCCTGCGCATGCCATGGTGGCACCAGAGCCCTTCCCTTGTCCCTTGTCCTGCTGCCATAGGCCCTGGTTTCCGTGCCAGCCCTGTCCCTACACCCGGGTGGCACAGGGAGGGAGGTGGCACCGTCCCAGTGCCCCCCGGGTGCCCACCCATGGCGTGGTGTCGCGGGTGCTGATGGCACTGCCGTTCCCTCCGCAGGCGGCGTTCCTGGGCCAGCGGGGGCTCACGGAGGACGATTTCCTCACCAAGGTGCTGGAGGGGATGGCCTTCGCCGGCTTCGTCACCGAGCGCGGGGCTCCCTACCGGCCCATTGACCTCTTCGACGAGGTGAGGCCCGGGCAGCTCCCCTGCGCTGGATCCAGCGGGGTCTGCGGGCCTCAGCGGGAAATGCCCTGCCCTGAGCGGGAAATGCCCTGCCCTGAGTGGGATCTGCCGGGGCTGAGTGGGATCTGCTCCCCGTGTCTGGGGGAGGCTCTGGAGCTGCTCCTCTCAGCCGTGTCCTCACCCTTGTCCTCCCCAGCTCGTGGCCTACGAGGTGAAGCGCATGAAGGCGGAGGAGGGGAACAAGCAGAAAATCCTGAGGCACATCAAGGAGCTGGCAGAGAAACTCTACAAAAATGTGAGGCCGGGAGCCCCCGGGCAGGAGCGGGGATGTGCTGGGGGATGTGGGACAGGGGGAGCCTGGGGGGGGGTCCTGGTCACTCTGTCCTCCCTCCACAAGCTCGTGGTGATGGATCCTGTCCTTCCTTGTGCTGTCACATGTGGTCAGGCACATCCTCACGTGCCCAGAGGTCCTGGGAGCGGGATTCCCTGGTTTTATAGGATCCGTGAGTCACTGAGGTTGGAAAAGAACTCCAGGGCTGTCCAGTCCAAGCTGTGCCCAATCCCCACCCTGTCCCCAGCTCAGAGCACTCAGAGCCACCTCCGGCAATTCCTTGGACACCTCCAGGGCTGGGGACTGGCTAACCCCTTCCAGGGCCTGCCCACCCTTTCCAGGAAGAAATTCCTGCTGATGTCCACCCCGAGCCTGCCCTGGCACGGTTTCCAGTGGCACCCGAAGGCAGCAGTGCCCCCTGAGAGCCTCGGTGCAGCTCCTGGTGGCGCTTGGCTCAGGGCTGGGGCTGGGGGCCAGCGCTGCCGGGGCTCGCAGGCTGCAGCTGGGAGCAGAGCAGGGGGCTCAGGGCTGCAGCGGCACCGGGGGAGCCCGGGCTGAGCAGGAGGCGTCCCTGGCAGGAGAACCCGTACCCCGCCGTGAGCATGCACAAGGTGCAGAGGCCCACGGAGGGCTCTCACCTGCGCCTGCACCAGAGGCCCTTCCCGCGCCTGGACGAGGGCACCGTGCAGTGGATCATCGACCAGGCCACGGCCAAGCTGCAGACGGCCCCGCCCGCCGTCAAGGCCGAGAAGAAGTGCATGGTGCCCTCGGGGCCCCCCATCGGTACGGGGGGTACGGGGACACCCTGCTGTGGGGGGCTGTGGGAGGGCATGGTGCCCTCAGGACCCCCACTGTTGTGTGGGGCACGAGGGGACCCTGTCCTGGGGGGCTGTGGGAGGGCACGGTGCCCTCAGGGCCCCCATTATTGTGTGGGGCATGGGAGAACCTTGTCCCTGGGGTGGGAGGGCATGGTGCCCTCGGGGCCCCCATGGGTACGTGGGGCATGGGGGGACCCTGTTGTGGGTCACACCACAGGAGTAAAACGTGAAGAAACAGCAGCTCCGACCCTCTTGGGGTACTCGGCTCCCCAGGGGCTCCTGAGCCCCCCTGAGGGTCTCCTGGAGCAGGGGGACACGGTGTCCTCCCCCCGGGGACGCAGGTGCCACCCCCTGGGCTGACGGGAATCCCTTCCTAGCTGCCATCCTGGAGCGCAACGGGAACGCCCTGGCCAACAGCGCCCGGCGCCTGGAGGTGGTCAGGAACTGCATCTCCTACGTCTTCGAGAACAAGATGCTGGAGGCCAAAAAGGTGAGCGGGGCTGAGGCTGGGGCTCAGTGCCCTCTGTGCATGGACACGCCGTTCCCTGTCCTGTGCCCACGTCCTGCTGGTTGGTTTAGGGTCACAAAGGTGTGGAATCACAGGGTTACTGAGGTGGGAAAACCCCTCGGAGCCCGTGGAGTCCAACCATCCCCACCACTGCCGTGTCCCCAAGTGCCACACCCACACAGCCTTGAAACCCCTCCAGGGATGGCGACTCCGAACCTCCCTGGGCAGCCCCTACCAAGGCCTGACTGCCCTTTCCAGGAAGAAACTCCTCCTGATGTCCAACCTGAGCCTCCCCTGGCACAGCCTCAATCTGTTCCCTCTCCTGCTGGGCCTGTTCCTGGGAGCAGAGCCCTGCTCCCGCCTCAGTGACAGGACCTGGGGCCATTTGGATTGGTCCCAGAGGGGACCATCAAGTCCACCCAGCACTGCCGTGGCCACCACTGACCCGTGATGTGACCCCCTCCTCGTGTTCCTGGGATTTTGGCTGGTGGCTCCGCACCAGCTCAACTCTTGCTCCGTCTCCCAGTGCCCCTGGGCTCCTCGCCCTCCTCCGTGGCTGTGTCCAGCCAGCCACACCTGGAATTTTGCCCTGGTTTGTCCCCAAGTACATACCATGATGCTGGTGTGGGCCCACACGGAGCTCTGTGTGGGAGCAGGGCTATGCAGGCCCCATCCCATCCCATCCCATCCCATCCCATCCCATCCCATGGATCCCATCCCATGGATCCCCTGGATCCCACCCCATCCCACAAACCCCT
>WBMY01003545.1:66829-111520 GCA_013397315.1 Donacobius atricapilla | reverse complement strand
GGGGGGCCTCGGGGCGGCCCCTGGTCACTGCCGGCCCCTGGTCACCGCCACTCCCTCCCCAGGACTGCACGGCCATGGACGAGCACGGCATCGCCGCCGCTCTGCTGCCGCTGGTCACCGCCTTCTGCAGGGTGAGTGACCGCAGCGTGCCCGCCCTGCAGCCCTGGGCATCTCCTGGCTGGCACGGGCTGCGGGCGGGTGTGCCCTCAGGATTTGTCAGCCTTCGGCTTCTGCCCGGAGCCCTCCACCCAGCCCAGACTGGCCCCAGGCTCCCAGGGAGGCTGCAAGCCCTGTGGGAAGGGGGTTGCTCTGGAATGCCAGCTTGATCCCATGGTCAGGCTGGGCTGGGATCAGCCTCCGGGCTCTGGGTGGGCTCTGAGCAAGAGAATTTTCCGGGGATGCTGGAGAAGCTCTGGTGCAGACATCCCTCCTGCCCGCCCGGGGCTCTCCCCGTGGCTGCCTGGAGGAGCGGGGATCCCCGTGTGCGAGCTCGGCACAAAGGCTGTGTTTAGATGGACCTTTCCCACCTCCCTCCGCAGAAACTGAGCCCTGGCATCACCCAGTTCGCCTACAGCTGCGTGCAGGAGCACGTGGTGTGGACCAACATCCAGTTCTGGGAGGCCATGTTCTACTGCGACGTGCAGAACCACATCCGGGCCCTCTACCTGGACAGCGCCGAGGAGAACCACACGGAGCAGGTGGGAGGGAGAGCTCTTCCCAAAGGGCTGGGGCTCCTCATGGCCTTAGAGAATCATGGAATGGTTGGGTGGGAAGGGACCTCAGAGCCCCTCCAGTGCCCCCCCTGCCATGGCAGGGACACCTCCCACTGGCCCAGGCTGCTCCCAGCCCCAGTGTCCAGCCTGGCCTTGGGCACTGCCAGGGATCCAGGGGCAGCCACGGCTGCTTTGGGAATCCCGTTCCAGCTGCCTGTTCTGGGCAGCGTGCTCCGAGGAGGATGAGGGGCTGCCCCCAGCTCTGGGAGACGCCAGCAGGTCTGTCCATGCAGCCAATCCCCTTGACCCTGCTCCAGGATAGCGCGGAGGAGCCGCAGGAGGCCAAGTCTGCGCTGGAGATCGCCTCGGAGCAGCTGCGGCTGTGGCCCACCATGAGTCGGGAGAAGCAGCAGGAGCTGATCCAGAAGGAGGAGAGCACGGTGTTCAGCCAGGCCATCCACTACGCCAACAGGATGAGCTACCTGCTGCTGCCCCTGGACACCAGCAAGAACCGCCTGCTCCGCAGCTCCGGCCTGGGCGACGTGGAGAGCGTCAGCAACAGCTTCGTCACCAACAGGTGCCGGCCTGGGGACGCGGCTCGTCTGTGCTCCGGGCCCTGGCTGCTGCCAGGGAAACACGTCCTGGGCCACACAGCCCCTCAGGGTTCTTCCCAATCCCAGCCATCCTGGCATTGCAGGGTTGTGTCGGGGTCGGGGCGGATTGTGGTGCCCAGAGGGTGTTTATGGGAGTGGGGGCTCTCCTGGCTTTTTCCAGGAGTAAGAGGTTTCCTGGGTTTCCATCACAAGTGGGAGCCCTCCTGGGTCTGTATCAGCACTGGGAGCTCTCCTGGAGAGAGGGAGCTCTCCAGGAGTTTTATCAGAAGTGGGAGCTCTCCTGGGTTTTTTATCAGTTCTGGGAGCTCTTCTGGGATCACCTGAGTGGTGGGAGCTTTCCTGGGATCACCTGAGGGGCGGGAGCTCCCCCGGGTCCGTGCTGGGATCCCCTGGCCAGGGCTGTCCCGGGCTGACGGCCCCCGTTTCCCTCGGGAAGCATCGCGGGCAGCGTGGCCGAGAGCTACGACACCGAGAGCGGCTTCGAGGACGCCGAGAGCTCGGACGTGGCCAACTCGGTGGTGAGGTTCATCAACCGCTTCGTGGACAAGGTGTGCACCGAGAGCGGCGTCACCAACGAGCACCTCAAGGGGCTGCACGTCATGATCCCGGGTGAGGACACGGGCGCGGGATCCTGTGGGGAACAGTGGGAGAGGGCAGGGTGGATTCGGGCAGGGCAAGGTAGATTTGNACAGGTGGGTTCAGGTATGAACAGGTAGGATTTGGACAGAACAGGATGGAATTAAGGCAGGACAGGCTGGGATTCAGGCAGGGACAGGTGGGATTCAGTCAGGGCAGGGCAGGACTCACCCCCCGTCCCACAGACATCGTGCAGATGCACATCGAGACCCTGGACGCCGTGCACAGGGAGAGCAAGAGGCTCCCTCCCATCCAGAAGGTAGGGAATGCCCTGCTGTGCTGGGAGCGGCGCCTGCGGGCCGGGAGCCCCTTCCCGTGGGCCTGAGCCCCCCGCTGTGCCCCCAGCCCAAGCTGCTGCGGCCCACCCTGCTGCTGGGGGAGGAGTGTGTGATGGAGGGGCTCCGCGTGTACCTGATGCCTGACGGGCGCGAGGAGGCGGCCGGGGGCAGCGTTGGGGGGCCCCCCCTGCTCCCCGCGGAGGGAGCCGTGTTCCTCACCACCTACAGGATCATCTTCAAGGGAACCTCCACCGACCCCCTGGGTGAGGCGCTGCGGCCTCGGGAAAACGCTGGGGAGCAGCGGGGAGGGATCCCTGGGGAGCAGGGACTGCTCAGGGGTCCCTGGAGAGGAGGGTTGGTGACCCCTGGGGAGCAGGGGTTGGTTAGTGACCCCTGGAGAGGAGGGTTGGTGATCCCTGGGGATCGAGGGCTGGTCAGTGAGCCCTGGGGATCAGGGGCTGGTTGTTTCCGGCCCCCGTGTGCCATGGCCCCGTGTCCGTGGCGGGACAGACACCGAGGGTGGCCTGGCCCTGCCCCGGGGCCCAGGCAGGGTGGAACTGACCCCTTCCTGTCCCGTGTGCAGTGGGGGAGCAGGTGGTGATCCGGTCCTTCCCCATCGCCTCGCTGACCAAAGAGAAGAAGATCAGCGTCCAGGCCCAGGCGGATCAGTTCATCCAAGAGGGGCTGCAGCTGCGCTCCTGCACATTCCAGGTGGGACCCGTGCTGGGAGAGCTCCCGAACCTGCCGTGCACAGGGACGCCGGGGGGCAGCAGGGGAGGCTGCGGGAGAGAAGGGACAGAGGAAAGGGACAGGGAGTGCAGGGAGAGGCAGCGCAACCCCTCAGCCCAGGCTGGTGCTCCCAGGCATCTCCAAGGCTGCCCCGATCCATGGGGAGGGCTGTCCCCTGGGCTGACCCCTCTGTGCCCCCCTGCCCGTGCCCCCCCCCCAGCTGCTGAAGATCGCCTTTGACGAGGAGGTGGCCTCGGACAGCGCCGAGATCTTCCGGAAGCACCTGCACAAGCTGCGCTACCCCCAGCACGTGCGCGGCACCTTCGCCTTCACCGTGGGCCAGTCCCCCAAGCAGGCCATGCAGCCCAAGGCCAAGGAGAAGAACCCCTCGCTCAGGTACCTGCGCCAGGAGGGGCTGTCACACCTGGGTGCGGTTCTCTCGTCCTCTGGGACACCCCCTCCTGTCCCTGCTCCGGGCCGGGGGCACTCAGGGAATGGGACTCAGGGAGCTGAGCCCTCCTTGCTCAGACCCGTCCTGGTGCAGGGGTTGCATTGCTGGAGAGCAGAGGATCCTTAGGGTTGGAAAAGCCCTGTGAGACAGTGACTCCAACCATTCCCAAAACCCCTACAAGATGTCCCCAAGTGCCACATCCAGAGGGCTTTGAAATCCCTGCAGGGATGGGGACCCCACTGCTGTGCCTGGGCTTTCCAGGAGGGAATTCCCCAAAATCCACCCTGACCTCCCCTGGCCCAGCCCGGGGCCGTTCCCTCTCCTGCTGTCCCTGTTCCCTGGGATGAGATCCCAAATCCCCCCGGCTGTCCCCTCCTGGCAGGGAGCTGTGCAGACCAAAGAGCTGCAGATGTCCCTGTCCTGCAGTGTCCCCAGCCCCACACAGTCTCACTGGGGAGTCGGAGTTTGTGGCAGTGGCACCCCCTGCTTGAGGAGGTGTCCCCCAGGAGGGGTTCCAGTGGCCTGGGTGGCTCAGGGACACAGTCCTGCAGTGCTGGGGGACTTGGGGACGCATTATTCCTGCGCTGGGTGACTCGAGGACACTGTTCTTGCGCAGGGTGTCTCAGGGATGCGGTGCTGGGTGACTTAGGGGGTGCAGTGCTGCAGTGCTGGGGGACTTGGGGACATTGTCCTGCAGCACTGGCTGCAGCCCTGAGCCCAGGCTTGGCTGGCCATGGCCCTGCCATGGATCCTGTGCTGGATCCCACGGTCCCTGTGTTGGATCCCTGCCCCTTGCTGTGGTTTGGAGCCCTCCTCCCCCCGGGACGAGCCGCAGCTCTGCCTGTGGCAGCTCCGATGCGGAGCAGGCCGCATCCCCTGGGATCCAGAGGGTGAGGCACTGCCCCATCCTCCTGGCCGCCCCAGCACCCCAAATCCCTTGGCAGGGGCAGCAGCTGGGGCTCCTGCGGGGTGGGTGACACGTCCGTCCCCTGCGGTGTGGCACTGACTGCCCAGGCTGCGGGCTGCTCCCGGCTCTGCCTGCCCGGGTGACAGCGTGGCCTTGCCGTGTCCCCAGGACACTGTCCAGGAACCTGGTGAAGAACGCCAAGAGGACGATCGGCCGGCAGTACGTGACCCGCAAGAAGTACACGCCGCCCGCCTGGGAGCAGCGGGGCAGCCAGCACTTCCCCGAGGACAACGAGGACGAGATCTCAGGTTGGGAACGCTCCGGGAAGGCCGGAGAGCAGGGGGGGAACGCCGGTGTCCCCGCAGTGGGAGCAGGGCGGGAGCATCTCCTGTTCCCAGCGCTGCCCCAGCCCAGGCAGAGCCCCCAACAGGGAGGGAGGTCCGGGCTGGCTGGAAACCCCCGGGGCTGTGCTGAGGGGTGACAGCAGCGGGGTGGGACATCGCTCCGTCCCCCCCGTCCGCCCCGGGGCACGGCGTCCGTGCCGAGGCGCCCCCAGCCCCGCCGTGTCCCCGCAGTGTCCGAGGAGCTGGACAGGAGCACCCTGACGCCCAGCAGCACCATGAGGCCCTCGGAGAAGATGACCATGACGCACGTGGTGGAGCGCGCCTGCTGCCGGGACTACCAGCGCCTGGGGCTGGGCACGCTGAGCAGCAGCCTGACGCGCTCCAAGAACGAGCCCTTCCGCATCTCCACCGTCAACCGCATGTACGCCATCTGCCGCAGGTGAGCCGGCCCGGCCGCGGGTCCCCGCGGGTCCCTGAGGGTCCCTGCAGGTCCCGGCGTCACCAGGACACCCCAGAACCACCCTGATCAGTAGAACCCTGCAGCGGTGCCGGCGAGCCCAGCATGGCTGTGTCCTTGGCCGGCCAAACCCCAGCCCGCAGCGCCCCACAGCTTCCTCTTGGGGTTGGGCTCGGTGACCTTGGAGGTCTCTTCCAACCCAGAGATTGTGTCATTCTCACTTCTTGATACATGTTTAGCCAATGGTCATTGGTTCTAAGGTGCCAGTCCTCCTCATTAATCGCTGTTCTGCCCTCTGTTGATGACGGATTTCTCACTTCTTCTGATCAGTGTGAATTTTCCACTGTTTTTATCATGTCTTTCCCTCATGGGGAGTTCCCAGCACCGAGACCGAAGTGTCTTTGTTAGTGATTCCCTTGTCTTCATTTGCTGCAGTGTCTCCTTGGATGACCATGAGTCCTGGTCAGTCTAAAGTCTCCTTGGATGACCATGAGTCCCGGTCACTCTAACATGTCCTTGGATGACCATAAATCCCGGTCCCTCCATCGTGGCCATGATGAGGGCCGTCAATTCCAGCTCCCAGGTGTCCAGCCTTTAAATCCCCCGGGCTTTGTTCAGTGCAGCTTGTCCGGGTTGGTTTTACCCAACTCAGAGTTTGGATTTAATGATCCGAGGATCAACCAAGCAGCGTGTGGAGAAGGCCAATTAGCGCTGGCTCCAAGCGGGCGCCGCTCGGGGTTAATTAGAGCACTAACGAAGTCACCCGCGGGGCTCTGTGTCCGCAGCTACCCCGGGCTGCTGATCGTGCCGCAGAGCATCCAGGACAACACGATCCAGCGCATCTCGCGCTGCTACCGGCAGAGCCGCTTCCCGGTGGTGTGCTGGAGGAACTCCCGCACCAAGGCCGTGCTGCTGCGCTCCGGGGGCCTCCACGGCAAGGGCGTCGTCGGCCTCTTCAAGTCCCAGAACGCCCCGAGCCCGGGTGAGTGTCCTGCCCTGGCTGGCAGCGGGGCTGGGGCTGCGGGACTGCCCCAGGCTCCGGGCGTGACACTCGGGGGGACCCTGGCTCCGGGAGGTGACACTGGGGGGGTCTCCCAGCTCTAGGTGGTTACCCTCAGAGGTCTCCTGGTTCCGGGTGGTGACAAGCTGGGGGTATCCAGGTGACATCTGGGGTGTCCCCTGCAGGCCCCTCGCAGGCGGACTCCACGAGCCTGGAGCAGGAGAAGTACCTGCAGGCTGTCATCAATTCCATGCCCCACTACTCGGACGCCGGCGGGCGCAACACCCTCAGCGGCTTCACCTCGGCTCACATGAGCAGTGCAGGTGAGGGGGCGCAGGGGAGGGGGCACGGGTGGGCTCCTGCCACGCCTGGGTCCTGCTGTGCATCCCAGGGGAGCTGCTCTTGAACTCCAACATCCGAGGAGGCAGCGCAGCCTCTGCAGAGCTCCCAGCTCCAGCTGGGTCTCCCCGGCTGAGGGTGGGGATGGGTTTTGGGACGTCTGGTGTCCCCTGGAGCTGGGAGCACTGGGAGCCCTGGGGGTTTTGGGAAGCCCAGTGTCCCTGGAGCTGGGAGCACTGGGAGCCCTGGGGGTTTTGGGAAGCCCAGTGTCCCTGGAGCTGGGAGCACTGGGAGCCAAAGCCTGTGCTGGGGTCTGGGCACTTCCCGGTGGGGACAGACCCTTCCCAGCGGGATCTCAGCACTGCCCGTCCCCCATGCATGGTGCTGGGGTCAGTCTGGGGACTGCTGGTAAGTCTGTGCCCAGCTTCCCTTCCCAACCGGCCCTTCCCTGCAGGGCACAGCTCCATCATGCCCTGCCACACTCTGGTGCCATCCGTGCTGTCCCAGTGCCATCTGTCCTGTCCTGGTGCCATCCGTCCTGTCCTAGTGCCTCCCATGCTGTCCCATCATCCCACCCATCATCACTGTGGACACATCAGGGGCTGGGGGCTCTGGGAAGCCCAGGGGGCTCCCCGATCCTGAAGGGACAGAACAGAATTCGCCGACAGCCCCTCCGCGGCCTTTCTGTGGTGTGGGGGATGTGCTGGAACAGGGGGCTCAGCCTGGCTCCGGTGGCACGGGTGACCTGGCAGGGCTGGCACAGGGTGACCCCAGCGTGGGCTGGGGGCCGAGCCCCCTCCCCGGGCTGCCCCTGGTTTTCCGTGGCTCCAGCTGGGCGCTGCTTCCCGCGCTGCCCCCCGGCCCCGGGGCTCCGCTTGCTGCCGCTGCCCCCCGGCCCCGGGTGAGCCCCGGGAGCGCCTTGGGAGCACCTCGGAAGCTGACCTTCTCTTGGTGCTGCAGATTTCTCCGACAAGAGGCAGCAGCCTAAGCTGGGATCGCTCATGAAGCAGGTGATGGGAGGGAAGGACGAAGGGCCTGGGACTTTGAGCCGCGGAGGTGAGGACGGGCCGGGGGCGCTGCCTGGGGGCCTCGCTGAGACCCCCAGCCCCGGGCAGCTCTCGTAGAGTAGATGCTTCTCTGGGCAGAGCAGGTGATCCCCTGGGAAGGGCAGGTGATGATTCCCTAGGAAGAGCAGTTGATCCCTTGGGAAGGGCAGGTGATCCCCTGGGCAGGGCAGGTGATCCCTGGGAAGGGCAGGTGATTCCCTGGGCAGAACAGGTGATCGCCCTGGGCAGAGCAGGTGATTCCCTGGGCAGAACAGGTGATTCCCTGGGCAGAGCAGGTGATCCCATGGGCAGAGCAGGTGATCATTCCCTGGGAAGATCAGGTGCCCCTCGAGTGCAGCGGCAGGGAGGGAGGGAGGGCTCGGCCGCAGCCCCGGCGCCATCGCCTCCATGCCATTCCCAGTCCGTGGCTCCGTGTCCTTGCTGAGGTCGCTTTCGTCCTGTGCCCCCAGGGCTGGGTCACAGAGCCAGGGTCATCACCCTGTCCACCCCCAAGTGCGCGTCGCCCAAGGGCCGCGAGACGCCCCGAGGTACGGACGCGGCCGAGCCGGCCGGGTGTGACTGACCACTGACCACTGACCCACCTCTCACTCCCCCCCTGCCCCTCACCACTAATGCCCAGTAACCCCAGTAACCCCCCGAGCCCCCCTGCTGCTCCAGCTCTGCCGCGGGCATGGTAAGTACCGGGCAGCCTCGCCAGGTTTGCTTTGGCCTCCTCGGCCTCTGCGGTGCCGGGGCAGGGTGCTGCTGGTGGCAGGGCTGTGGTGGCACAGGTGGCAGGGCTGTGGCACAGTGGGCAGGGCGGTGGTGGCACAGGTGGCAGGTCCTGGTGACGCTGGCGTGGGGTGTGACAGAGCCAGTGACGAGACACGGAGCCAGCAGGGTCAGGATCCAGCAGGCAGGAATTCCTGCAGCACCCGCAGAGGGAGAAGGAGCCAAAGCAAACCTGGTGCCCAGCACCTCCCTGGCATGTGGCCCCGGGCCGGGCTGCGGGGACAGCTCAGCCCCCCCGGCTGGGGAACGGGGCCGGCACAGCCCCCGAGCCTCGGCCTGCCCTGAGCCGGCCCCGATCCCGCAGGGAAGTGGGGCAGCATCCGGGCCAGCGGCCGCATGAGCAGCTACGCCCTGAACGTGGAGATCGGGTCCCGGCTGGCGGGGAAGGACCTGCTGGGGGCACAGCACAACGGGACCCCCGCCGAGCCCTCCTTCCTGCGCCAGCACCGCGCCTCGCTCTACATCATCGGGGACAAGTCCCAGCTGAAGGTGACACGCGCCTGGCACGGCCACCGCGGGGCTGGACAGAGCTGGGAAGGGGCTGCGGCCCCAGGAGGGGCTGAGGGAGCTGGGAAGGGGCTCAGCCTGGAGAAAAGGGGGATCGGGGGGACCTTGTGGCTCTGCACAGCTCCCTGCCAGGAGGGGACAGCCGGGGGGGATTTGGGATCTAATCCCAGGGAACAGGGACAGGAGGAGAAGGAACGGCCTCAGGCTGGGCCAGGGGAGCCTCAGGGTGGACGTCAGCAGGAATTTCTCCATGGAAAGGCTGCTCAGGCCTAGGGAGGGTTGGAGTGCCCATCCCTGGAGGGATTTCAAATCCATGTGGATGTGGCACCTGGGGACATGGTAGTGGTGGCCTTGGCAGTGCTGGGGATGGTTGGACTCCACAGTCTGCCAGGGCTTTTCCAATGCAAAGAATTCCCTGATCCCGAGAGTGGCAGTGGCGGAGGGCAGCCCAGGCCAGCCCAGGCCAGCCCAGGCCAGCGCAGGCCGTGCTGTCCCCCCGCAGGGCGTGAAGCCGGACCCGCTGCAGCACTGGGAGCTGGTGCCCATCGAGGTGTTCGACGTGCGCCAGGTCAAGGCCAGCTTCAAGAAGCTGATGAAGGCCTGCGTGCCCGGCTGCCCCTCCAGCGACCCCAGCGTGGCCTACCTGCGCTCCCTGGAGGAGTCGGAGTGGCTGTCCCAGGTCAGGCACCCCCCCAGCCCTGGGACAGCCTGGGGACACGGGGGGCTGTGAGGAACACGGCTGGGACAGCCCGGAGCCCAGCTCTGTGCTGCTGGACGGAGCTGCCGGCCGGGAATGCCGGGCAGGACCCGCGCTGTTGGGTGCTGGCACAGGGCAGTGCCAGGGTGAGCCAGGGGCTGCCCCAGGGGGGCTGTGGGAGGGGTCCCACTCTGGAGGGGGTGAGGGTCCCTGTCCCTGCTGCTGCTGCCGTGTCCGAGCTTGGGGGGGTGTGCCCTGTGACCCCCGAGCGTGGCCTCACCCCAGAGAAGGGGACACTGCCCCCACAGGCAGGGCAGCAGTTCCCTGTGCCCTCCTGACTCCCGGCCCTGCCCTTGGCAGATCCACAAGATCCTGCAGATCTCGGTGCTGGTGGTGGAGCTGCTGGACACGGGCTCGTCCGTGCTGGTCAGCCTGGAGGACGGCTGGGACATCACCACCCAGGTGAGAGGCCGGCGCTGGCCGGGGTGGCCCCGTGGCCGTCCCCCGCAGCCCCTCGAGCCCCCTGTCCCTGCAGGTGGTGTCCCTGGTGCAGCTCCTGTCCGACCCCTACTACCGGACGCTGGAGGGCTTCCGGCTGCTGGTGGAGAAGGAGTGGCTGTCCTTCGGCCACCGCTTCAGCCACCGCGGCGCCCAGACCCTGGCGGGGCAGAGCAGCGGCTTCGCCCCCATCTTCCTCCAGTTCCTGGACTGTGTGCACCAGGTGAGCCCCGGGGCACCCCCGAGTGGCCAGTGGGACCCTTGAGTGCCCCCCAAGGCCCCCAAGTCCATGAGTGACCAGTGGGAGCCCTGAGTGCCCCCCAAGCACCCCCCAAGTCCATGAGTGACCAGTGGGAGCCCCAGCACCCAGAGGGACCCCTCGGTGCCCACTGGGACCCCTAAGTGCACCCTGAGCACCCAGTGGGAGCCCTGAGTGCCCAGAGGGGCCCCCGAGGCTGCAGCAGGACCCCCGAGCCCTGGGGTGTCCCCGGGGCCGGCGGCAGGGCCCAGCCCGGCCGTGTCCGTGCGTCCCGGCCATCCCGGGGCTCTCCCATCGCTGCTCCCGCAGATCCACCTGCAGTTCCCCATGGAGTTCGAGTTCAGCCAGTACTACCTGAAGTTCCTCAGCTACCACTACATTTCCAACCGCTTCCGGACATTCCTGCTGGACTCGGACTACGAGCGCATCGAGCTGGGTGAGGGCGGCGTGCGGCGCCGGGGATGGCACCTGCCCGTGCCCCCGTCACACCCCGTGTCCCCTCTGCCCCTCAGGGCTCCTGTACGAGGAGAAGGGCGAGAGGAAGGGCCAGCAGGTCTCCAAATCCATCTGGGATTACATCGACCGCCTCAACAAGAAGGCTCCCGTCTTCTTCAACTACCTGTACGCACCTGAGGACGGGGAGGTGAGAGCTGGGGGCGCCTGGAGGGGGCTGGGAGTGCCCCGGGACCCTCCCTGCAGGAGCAGCTGGAGCTGGGATTTGTCCCCTGGGAAGGGACCCCAGTGCCCCCCTGCCATGGCAGGGACACCTCCCACTGCCCCAGGCTGCTCCCAGCCCCAGTGCCCAGCCTGGCCCTGGGCACTGCCAGGGATCCAGGGGCAGCCCCAGCCGCTCTGGCAATCCCAGCCCAGGCAGGAATTCCTGCCCAATCTCCCATCCAGCGCTGCCCTCTGGCAGTGGGAAGCCATTCCCTGTGTGCTGTCCCTGCAGCCTTGTCCCCAGTCCCTCTGCAGCTCTCCTGGAGCCCCTTCGGGCCCTGGCAGGGCCTCTGAGCTCTCCCTGCAGCTTTTCCCTTTCCCAGTGCTCCATGGACACGCTGTCCCCGTGGTCAGCTGGGCATGTCCAGCCTGGCCTCGCTGCCCCTCCTGAGCCGCCGCCGCCCCTCCCGCAGGTGCTGAGGCCCTACAGCAACATCTCCAACCTGAAGGTGTGGGATTACTACACGGAGGAGACGCTGTCCGAGGGCCCCTCCTACGACTGGGAGCTGGCGCAGGGGCCGCCGGAGCCCGAGGAGCCCGAGCGGCAGGACACGGCGGCCCCGCAGAGCCGGCGCCGCATCATCTGGCCCTGCTACGACAACCGCGGCCGCGTGGAGCCCGACGCCATCTCCAAACTGCTCCAGGTCGGCGCCGCCGGCCCGGGGGGCACCCGGCACGGCCCCGGGACAGGGACAGGGGGACTGGGACAGGGCCAGCAGCCCCAGGATGGACAGCAGCCCTGGGACAGGGCCAGCAGCCCCAGGGGTTTTGTGCCCTCCGGGGCTGACGGCAGAATCTCCCGCACAGGAGTTGCACAACCTGGAGATGGAGCTGGGGCAGGTCCCGGAGCGCTGGAAGGACACGTGGGACAAAGTGAAAGCGTCCCAGCGCACGGAGGGGCGGCAGGAGGGCAGCAGGGTAGGTGACAGAGGGCGACAGGGTGTGACAGGGTGTGGACATCGCTGTGGCAAGGGCTGTGATGCTGTGGCTGTGACAGGACTGACAGAGGTGTGACAGTGTGGCTGGGTGCTGCTGCTTCTGGGTGCTGCTGCTGGTTCTGATGGTGGCTGTGCTGCTGCTCCCGGTGCTGCTGCGGGTGCCCAGCCCCAGCCCCCCTCACGCTGCCCCTGTCCCGCAGACCCCCAGCTCCCTGCTGATGTCGTCGGGGCTGTCCCACCAGCGGCGCTCGCTGGGCGTGTACCTGCAGGAGAGCGGGGTGGGCTCCACGCTCAACCTCAGCCTGGACAGCGACACCAGCAGCACCTCCACCCCGTCCAGCGGGAAGCCGGGCGGCCGCCGCAGCACCTCCACCCTCTACAGCCAGTTCCAGATGTCGGAGAGCGAGAACAGGCAGGCGGGGCCGGGAATGGGCTAGGAACGCCGGCAGCGGGAGGGGGATCCCTCCTGGGGGGGCAGGACGTGGATCCCGGTGGGTTCCCACCCCTGACCCCGCTGTTCCCGGCCCTTCGTGCCCCGCAGATCCTACGAGGGGTCTCTGTACAAGAAAGGCGCCTTCATGAAACCCTGGAAGTCTCGGTGGTTTGTGCTGGATAAAACCAAACATCAGGTACCTGCTGGGCCCCGGGCTCTGTCCTGTCCCTCCATCCCACCCCATTCCATGGATCCCATCCCATCCCACCCCATCCCATTCCATGGATCCCATCCCACCCCAGCCCCTCCCTGCCCTGCCCTGAGCGCGCCTCTCCCGCAGCTGCGGTACTACGACAGCCGGATGGACACGGAGTGCAAGGGGGTCATCGACCTGGCCGAGGTGGAGTCCATCACGCCGGGGACCCCCACCATGGGGGCGCCCAAGACGGTGGACGAGAAAGCTTTCTTCGACGTGAGTGTGCCCCGGGGCTGGCGCTGGGCAGCTGCGGTCGGCGCGGCTCCGGCCGCCAGCGCTGCCCCGAGCGCCGCCCTCAGCCCCTCCTTTCTGCCCGCAGCTGAAGACAACGAAACGAGTTTACAATTTCTGCGCCCAGGACGTGCAGCTGGCCCAGCAATGGATCGACCGCATCCAGAGCTGCCTGTCGGACGCGTGAGCCCGGCTCAGCGGAGCCGCAATTCCAGGGCACGGCTGCCGGGCCCGCAGAGGCAGCGCCGGGCTCCAGGCCGAGCCCGGGACTGAGGGAGAGGAGAGGAGAGCGGCCCTTCCTGGTACCCGCCGCGTGCCCCGGCCTGGGGCGGCGCAGGGAGGGATTCCTCGCCTTGCAGCGGGCGGGGGGCCCCAGCTCGCCCCCGGCCCCGTCTGAGCCGTGTCGTGACCACCCCACGTCCTCCGTGTGCCCCAGCCCCGCTCCGGCTCCCTGGGCGCCCCTCACTGCTGGGAGAGGCCGAGCTGCCCCCTCGTCCTGCCCCTCATCCTGCCCCACTCGCATGTCTGCCAGAGCCCCCCGGAACCTGCCCTGCCCCTCCCGGCCTGGGAGTGAGTCCTGGGCCCTGCAGCTCAGGGGATGGCGGAGGGACAGAGCCCTGCAGCTCAGGGGATGGCCGAGGGACAGCGCTGAGCACCGGGACCATCCCGTGTCATGTCCCACTCCAGAGCAGCTGGGCAGGAACGGGACCTGGGGATGCGGGGATGCTGCAGGCGCTGGCTGCGTGTCCCCGGGGGATGTGGCCATGGCCACTCTGCTCCCAGCGGGCAGGAGGCTCCTCAGGCTGTGGCCCAGGGTGCCTGTCCTGGCTGGGACGGTCTCTACCTCCAGGCCGGCTGTCCCGGGGGGCACATTCCCTGCGGGAGGTGCCAAATGCTGCAGCCTCCTGGGTGTCCCTCTGTCCCCTCCCGGGGGACGGGGACCAGCCCAGCCCCGGGATGAGGGTCCCCTCTGGCTGCAGCCACACGGGGCTTGGGACAGGGCTGGGACAGCGGCCCTGCACGTGCCACCCGGTCTCTGTAGGGTCTCCTTTGCACAGGTCACACTCCTCACCCCCCTCAGGGCTCTCCTCCCTCCCAACCCTGCCCCCCGGGTGCCCCCTTTGTGCTCTGCCTGTGCCCAGCCCAGGGGGCCCAGGGGAGCAGCTCCTGTCCCTGTCCCTGTCTCTGTCCCAGTCCCAGTCCCAGCCCCGCTGTCCCCCCGCTGCTGCTGCCCCTCAGCACGGGGGGCTCTCGGTACAGAATCGGCTCCTGCAGCCCCCCCCGCCCCCACACTCTGTGCACCGGGGGTCCCCAGAGGGCACCCTGGGGTCACTGCGGCCCCGCTGCCGCCCGGGACCCCCCAGCACCCCCAGGACTGACACCCCCAGCTCCGCCAGCCCCTCCACCCATCTTGTTTTTAAAGTCCAGCGTTTTATTTCCGCGCAGCGCTCTTTGTACAGTCGCCCCGTTCCTCTGTTCCATCCTGGCTGTGCAGGTGTAACACGGAGGTTTTGTAACTTACCTGAGCAGTTGTAGATTATTGAAGTTTCTGTACATTGTGTCAAACATGCAGAGTCCTTGTATTGTATTTGTGCCTAGAGGAAAAGGTTATTCTATAAAGAGAAAACTAACGGAATTTAATAAAAAAATTAATATGAGAGGCGCTCCTTTTGCCTGACTGAGCACCGGGAGATGCAGCAGAGCCTTGGGACACAGCACAGGACGGGCTCAGCTCCTGGCACTCGCAGTCCCTGTGGCACAGGGCAGAGCTCCTGGGGGCTCCTGGCACAGGGACCTTTGTCCTGCGCTGGATCTGCTCCGTCCCAGCCGCTCCTGCTCCGGCTGCCACCACCCCACCCTGCCAGGAGGGGACAGCCAGGGGGGATTTGGGATCTTATCCCAGGGAACAGGGACAGGAGGAGATGGAACGGCCTCAGGGTGGACATCAGCAGGAATTTCCTCATGGAAAGGGGGGGTCAGGGCTCGGCAGAGGCTGCCCAGGGAGGTTTGGAGTGCCCATCCCTGGAGGTGTCCAGGAATTCCTGGAGCTGCGCTCAGGGCTCTGGACTGGGGCACAGCAGGGACTGGGAGGGCTTTTCCAGCCTCAGGGATTCCATGATTCCAGGGGGGCAGCCCCGCTGCCGGCCCCACCCGGCCCCCCTGGGGACCCTCGGCGTGTCCTGCAGGATGGAGGAACCCAGCACTGGCACGTGAATTTTGAGCTTTTATTGATAGTTGGAATTTACAGCCTAAAACTGACAACATAGAGAGATGCAGACTTTTTTTCCTTTTTCTTGTTTTCTTTTTTTTTTTTTCCTTTTTTTGGTCACTTTTTTACAAAAAGAAAAAAAGAACAAAAAAACCAAAATAACCAAAAAAGCCACCAGCATCAGATTTACAATATAAAAGTTTTGACAGTAGAGAGACTAAAGTACATCTGGAATTACTCAGAAAAATAAACAGGGAAAAAGGCAGTAATTTCAAATTTGTCCCTCATATTTACACATAATACACAGACATTGCTTACAAAGACCCGGATCCCAATTTAAGGGCAGTTGGCATCGTGAGAAGGCTCCCCCGGCACCGCCCTCGTGCCCGCCCGGGCCCCGGCGCCGGGCCGGGAGCGGATCCCGGGGTCCCCCCGCGGCCCCTCCGTGGTTTTATTGCTTTGCGGGGCCGGTGGTCGTGGAGAAAGGCATCGAGTCCCCCCCCGGCCTCCGGGACAGCCCCGTCCCTCGGGAATTCCCTCGGGAAGGTGCCGGGGTGTCCCCGGGGCCAGCGCAGGTTTTCGGGGAGACTCAGCTCAGGACACCACGGCAGGATTTGGGACGGGCGGGACGAGGAGGAGCGCAGCGACGCCGAAAATCCGGGCTGGGGCTGGGAACCCCACCCCTGCGGCATTCCCAAATCCATGGATCCCACCCCCAGGGCGGCAGCGCCTCCCCGCTCGGGCTGTTGGGTTTGCTGGGATCTCCTGCGCTCGGGGAAGGCTCCGGCTCCCACCCCACAGCCTGCGCTGAGCTCTCAGCCGGGACGTGGGGATGGCAGAGGTGCCATTCCCGAGGCCTCTTCCCAAAAGGAGCCAAGGTGGGGAGCCAGGGGTGGGCACGGAGCGCCTGGGATGGGCATGGAGCCGCTGGGATGGGCATGGAGCTGCTGGGACGGGCATGGAGCACCTGGGATGGGCACGGAGCCGCTGGAATGGGCACGGAGCCCCTGGGCTGGGCACGGAGCCGCTGGGATGGGCATGGAGCCCCTGGGACAGGCATGGAGCCCCTGGGATGGGCATGGAGAACCTGGGATGGGCATGGAGCCCCTGGGCTGGGCACGAAGCCCCTGGGATGGGCATGGAGCCCCTGGGCCGGGCACGGAGCCCGGGCAGAATCCCTCGGGGATGCCCGGGTGGCGCTGCCGGCCGCGGGCACCGCTGCGGCCCCAGAGTCTCCCGCTCTCCGGAGATCCGGAATTACCCCAACGAACAGCCCGGCTTGGGGCATTTCTACACCGGCGTGGGGTTCTGGGGCCGGGGGCGGCACCGAGGTCTCCCAGGGGATGGATCCATCCATGGTTTGCGCTAACAGTCAGAGCCGAGTGCTCCCAGCCAGCCCCTGCGAGGGGTGGAAAAGCCCCGGAAAAGCGGCTCCAGAGGCTCCAACTGGACAGCAAACACGGAATATTCTGAGTGCCGAGGGACGGAGGGGGCCGGGCGGGGGAGCGGAGCCAAGGAGGGATTTGCTGGAGCAAATTCCCCCTGCAGGAAAACCACCAGGAGCCCCGCGGGTCGGGATGTGCCAGCAGGGATCGGCCCCGCGGCCAGGCCGATCCCGAGGCTCGGGGGGGGCAAAGGAAAGGTTTGGAAAATGTCACATCAAGGAAAATGCCTGGAAAACTCCACTTTTCCACCCAAATTCCCCTCAACTGCCACTGCAGCCGGGTCGGACACGGAAGGCAAAGACAGAAACAAGGAAAAGGGAAAATCCGCGACCGAGAGCGCCAGGGACGCCCCAGGACGGCTCCAGCCTGGAACAGCCTCTCCCGCCCAGAGAAAACGGAACAGGGATAAAATAAAGGGAAGGAGTCGCTCCATTCTCAGCCCTGGAACTCCCAGCCCTGCCCAGCACCTGGGACTGGGACGGGATTGATTTGTACCAACGCCGGAGCCCACGGGAAGGTGAAAAGCTGCTCCAGGAGATCCCAGCAAAGCCAAAAGCTCTGGGAAAAACGGGATTCGGGCGAGTTTAGAAATCTCTG
This sequence comes from Donacobius atricapilla, assembly GCA_013397315.1. Classification (NCBI taxonomy): domain Eukaryota; kingdom Metazoa; phylum Chordata; class Aves; order Passeriformes; family Mimidae; genus Donacobius; species Donacobius atricapilla. The sequence goes on along the minus strand of WBMY01003545.1, from coordinate 94,427 downwards.
CAATACATTTTTATAAATATTCCCTATTTACAGCAAACGCTGGGAATGGGAGTGTGGGGATGGAAGGAAGAGCCAGGGACAGGCTCGGAGCAGCTCCTGCTGCCACTGCCAGGATGCTCCTGCCTGTCCCCAGTGTCCCCTCTGCCCCCTTTCCATGGATCCATCCCCTCTGGAACGCTCCTGCCTGTCCTCAGTGTCCCCTCTGCCCCCTTTCCATGGATCCATCCCCTCGGGAACGCTCCTGCCTGTCCTCAGTGTCCCCTCTGCCCCCTTTCCATGGATCCATCCCCTCTGGAACGCTCCCGCCTGTCCCCAGAGGGGGGATCCCAGCACTGTCCCCTCCACACGGGAGCTCGGAGCATTCCCGCTGCTCTCCACTGTCGGCTGCCAGGGAAGGAAGGACAATTTTAAGAGGGAAAAGCTCATCAGGGATTTCTCTGGGAGTGCCTGGCAGAAAATCCCTTTCCATTCCACAGACCCCAGATCCAGCAGGGGAATGTTTGTATTCCAAAGGGGGGAATATTTACAGGCCCGGGAAGTTTTCACTCAAATTCCATTAAATAATAAAATATTTGTGATTAATCATTAATTCCATTCCATCAGAAAATCAGGAGTAATCCTTTCTCTGTGGCGCTTTTAAGCCCAGTTCCTGTCCCTGCCAGAGACAGCCCCGATGCCCAGGCTGGGGCGGGCAGGGAACGGACACAGAATTCCCACCCCACGGGATCTCCGTTCTCCCCTGGGAAGGAGCAGCCCCAGGGGAGCCCCGGAGCTGAGAATTCCCCGGGGACATTTCCTCCTGTTCCGTGGAACCCTGGGCAGGCCCTGCTCCCAACCAGCACCCCCACGGCCCCACCAGAGAGGGACCCGGGGGGCTCTGCCCAGAGCTGGGAGGGCAGCCAGGGGCTCCGGGGAGCCAGGGATTGGGACACTGGGATGGACTAGGACACTGGGAGGGAGGGACTGGGATACTGGGATGGACTGGGACAGTGGGAGGGAGGGACTGGGATACTGGGATGGACTGGGACAGTGGGATGGACTGGGATACAGGGAGGGAGGGACTGGGACACTGGGATGGGTCAACTGGGATACTGGGATGGACTGGGATACTGGGATGGGTCAACTGGGATGAGTCAACTGGGATACTGACATGGACTGGGATACCGGGATGGACTGGGATGGGTCAACTGGGATNGGAAGGGAAGGGAAGGGAAGGGAAGAGCAGGGAATGGCTGCAGGGAGCCTGGGGACCTGGGATTAACTACAAGGAGCAGGGAATGCACGAGGCCCAGGGAACAGCTGCAAGGACAAAGGGCAAGGACCATGGAACAGATGTTGAAGATCAGGGAGCTGCAAGGACCAAGGGATGACTCCAANTGGGACAGTGGGAGGGAGGGACTGGGATACTGGGAGGGATGGACTGGGACACTGGGATGGACTGGGACACTGGGAGGGATGGGCTGGGACACTGGGATGGACTGGGACACTGGGATGGGTCAACTGGGATACTGGGATGGACTGGGATACTGGGATGAGTCAACTGGGATGAGTCAACTGGGATACTGACATGGACTGGGATACCGGGATGGACTGGGATGGGTCAACTGGGATACTGGGATGAACTGGGATGGGGAAACTGGGACACTGGGATGCACTAACTGGGATGAGGAGCTGTGAGGTGTAGGGGGAAGAGCACAGAGAACAGAAATCCACTGTTGGGACTGGGATGGGTTTAAGGCACTGGGAACAGTGGGAATTGGGAATGATTGTTATCCACGGGCTCGGGCGCAGGATGTTCTCCTTCCCTGTTTCTTGTGGCCTGGGATGGAACAGGAGTGCACCCAGGCTGGAATGGGAAGAGATGGCTCCTTCCAGGCCAAATCCAAGGCATTGGATTGCTCTGGAACTTTCAGCATGGACAGTGCCGTGCCCTGGAACAGCTCCCGGACCCGAGGGGCCTCGGAGCTGGAAGTGTCCAAGGGAGCAAAACCTTTTTTGGGAAAGCTGCAGAGGGTCTGGAGGGAGGGGAGGAGCAGGGATGGGAATGGCAGGGATGTGATGAACACACAGGAATTAACTGCAAATTAACAGGATCCAGGGAAAGGCNCAGGGAAGGACTCCAGGGGCCAGGAACTCACAGGAGGACACGGAAGGCACGCAAGGACCACGGAACAAGGGAACTCCAGGCCCAGATCCAGGCTCTGGAGCAGAGCAGCCGAACTTCCCCGTCCCAATCCCAGCACCCCAAGGGCCACTCAAGATTCTCCAGCGGCAGTTTGGGAAAGTGGGGAGTGGGAGAAGCATTTCCATGGAGAGAAGGTCTCCAAGAACGTTTGCGGTGCCTGGGCAGAATTCCATTCCACATTTGGATCCATGAGATCCAGCCAAGGGGATCCTCCAAGCACTGCCCTCACTGCCAAAGGCACCAAACCCACCCTGCAAGGGAATCCCGACAGCATTCCCAGAATTCCTACAAAGTTCTGCAAAACTACCTCTGAGCATCAAAAATTACAGGAGAAAGGATTTTTTTCCTCATTTCCATCTGTCCAAGGAATCTGAGGGAATCAAAAATAGAAGGGAAGGCTCTGCCCTCCAGAAAAGCCCCAAATACAGGGAGAGAGGAAAATCCCTCTCTTCCCATCAGCATCAAATACAAAAATACACTTTCCATGGGAATATCCCTCTGCTGGGAGAGGTGAGGACCACCAGGGAATACCGGGAATTCTGTACAAATCCAGGCGGGAGCTGGGACACCACAAAGCCCTTCCTGGATGAGGTAAGAGAGGTTCAGGTGAGTGAAGCCACGGGGGAGGAGCCAGATTGTTCCTTTTCCATTTGTTTGTCCCAAAGTTCAGCCCTAAATACACCTGGAAAACTCCAGGGTTTGCTGCAACTTCCCACCACGGAGGGGAAAAGCCAGGATCAAAAATCTCATTCTCAGCCCAAACACGACAGAACTCCTGATAAAGTCAGAAACGTTAACCAGGACAAAACCAACGGGAACTGATCCAGCCCATCTTCCAAAGGAAGATTGTTGGTCCAACTCTGCAAGGGCACCATTCCTGCCAACCACCACACGACATTAATTAACACAGGTAATTAATTATTCATTAACACTGCCGAATTCCAGAGCCGATTCCGGACCGGGAACGCCACAATCCCAAATTCAATCTCGCAGAGCAAAGGGAGAGGTCCCGCTCCTGAATCCAGGGGAGAACAGTCCCAAGGAACCCCCTCCATCCCGGGTTTCCATGGATACAACCCCACCAGCACAGCCCATTCCCAGGGCAGGGAGCCCAGGGTGGCACAGCCCTGTCCCCGGGGCAGAACACATGGAAATGGCACGGGACGGAGCCAGGAGTGGGAAATGTTCCAGGCAGGAACAGCTTCCCAAAGGTGGGACGGAGCCAGGAGTGGGAAATGTTCCAGGCAGGAACAGCTTCCCAAAGGTGGGACGGAGCCAGGAGTGGGAAATGTTCCAGGCAGGAACAGCTTCCCAAACGAGGGAAAATCCCTGGACACACCTGGGATACACCCGGGATACACCCAGGATACACCCAGGACACACCTGAGCCCTGCACGACGCACCACACTCTGTGTTTTCCCACAGATCAGCTCAGTTTTTTTCACAGACCAATTCCGGTCTTTCTGATCAGCTCCGGTTTTTCCTATGGATCAATTCCCGGCCCACCCGGTGGGGGCAGGAAGGTCCCCTCAGGATGAGGGGGATCCCTGAGGGGTTGGGATTTCAAGGCCTGGCCCAGGGATGTGCTCCAAGGATTGCCAGTGATAAGTCAGGATTTTAATGATTCTGGGATGCCACTGGAGAACAAGAGTGTGATTTAAATGCTACTTCCTTTAGATATGTTCCTTGGGAATGTCCTGCACCTTCACTCCAACCCTTTCACTGGGAAGTCTGGGAACTGGGGTGCCCAAGCCTTTGGGACAGACACTGAGGGCAACACTGGGCTTTTTGGGGTTTTTTCTGGGGGGTAGTTGTTTTATTTCCTCTTTTTCAGTCCGTGCCCCTCAGAGTCTCCATTCCCTGCCCACCTGCAGCTCTCCAAGGAGCTGTTCTTGATGAAATCTCGGGATGAAACCTTGGGATTCCCTCCCAGGGGCAGCACAGCCTTGGGACACTGGGAGAATTTCCCTTGGGCTTTGCTGAGGACACAGGATCCCAACAAACACGCGGGGTTTTGCCTGCCTGGCTGCTACGCCCCAAGGGCAGCAGGAATTCTGGCTTGGGGAAGTTTTTGGCTGTGGAATTGCTGAGGGAACGACAGGAATATTCCCTGCTGGCTGCCCTTCCAGGGCGCTGGGTGCAGCGGGAAGAGGATCTCACCCCGGGACACGCAGGGGATTCCAGCCGCGCCTCTGGGTGCCCCTGGAATGAGGGGGTGCAGAACGCCCCAGCCTGTGCTGTGCCCCAGGAATGCTCAATCCCAGCCACTCCAGCTCCAGCCGCCGCCGTCAGATCACAGCTCCACACCCGGGGATTTGGGATTGGCAGCCCTCCATTCCGGCCCACTCTGCGCCCAGGTGCCCCCACAGGACCTGGGGCACCGGGATGGGCACCAGTGGGGCAGTGGATGGGGACGCTGCCGACACCACGGCGTCTCCCCAGCCCCGAGGAGCCTGCTCTTCCCTTCCCACCTCCCAGCCAGGGACAGACGTGCCACAATCCAGGAATTACCCGGCTCTGGCCAAAGGGATGAGGCTCGGCTCTAACTGCGCCCTCCCCTCCCCTCCCAGCCAGGGAATTCCTCCCTCAGCAGCCGAGAGATGCTGCTCCAGCCCTGGGAAGCCTTCCCCGGGGCACAGGGAGAGGGAAAAGCCCAAGGGGGACATTCCGAGCCCTCCGCACCCGCTGTGCCTCTGGAGGGACGGGAAGCTCTGCCTTAGGGGGATTTCCTATTCCTGGTTTCCCCACAAAAGCACCGGAGGCGGGTCAGGGAGTGGCTCTGGCTCAGCTCAGAGCTGCAAAGCCCGGCAGCCCAAGCGGCAGGAGCTGGTTCTGGATCAGCCCCCGGCTGGTGGGAAGAGCAACCCAGGGGAGTGGAGAGGTGGAACGAACCGAGAGCCTCAATCCCAGCCCACAGGCTCCAAACCCATGGAATCTGTGCAGCTCCACAGGTCTGACCAAGCCCCTGTGATGTGTCTAGCACTAAGTAATAAATTAACCCACTAACGAGCCCCAGTAACGAGCTGTGTTCGGATCTGGATATGCCCAAGGATATTATTATTATAATCATTATTATTAATATAATTATTATTATTAAAGCTCTCACTGCCACTCAGGGACTCGAAGCCAAGGCTGAGGAACGCCAGGCCGGAATTGCAGCGGAAGGCACGGACAGCCCCATCCTCTGGGATTATCCCGGGGTTATTGCTGCCCCATCCCTGTCCGGGTGGAATCACTGCTCCCAAAGCTGTCCTGTCCCCCAGGCCACGAGAGGGGACCCCGCTGCGACCCCTCCCCAGGCGAAGCACTGCTCCGACGGGAAGGACAATCCAGCTGCGCCTCGTTCCCCTCATCCCCCGATCCCACACGGATCTGGGCACGCCGGCCCCTGGGGCAGGCAGAGGGAACAGGCTGGAAGAGCACCCTGGCATCCCCTGGGATCCAGGGGATGTACTAGCACATGGATCCTTCAGCTTCCATGGAATCAGCTCTGGGGCCCCAAGAATGCCCAAAGGGAAGCCGATGTCCAGCAGAACTCTAGCACCAATCCTTGGAAAATTAAGACTTTAATGTGCCTCCAATCAGGACCTCAAAGCCACTGATCCTGTCTGAGAGTCCTGGCTGGAGCGGGATTGATCCCTGAACACCAAGCGGGGGAAACAAAGCACAAAGTGAGATTTTTTTTCCCTCCCAGTGCAATTAACTTTAAATTATTAATTTTAAATTACACAGAGCAAGTGAAAACTTCCAGAACAAGAGCCCTGCACCATCTGATTCCCAAGGAATTGGGGCTGGGGGACAACCCAGCCCTGCCAGCAGCACACGAGTGGCCCACAGCCCCAGTAACCTCCAGTGCCTCAGCTCCTGGGATTCACCCCCTTTTCCCAATGAGCAGAACGGATCTGGGCACAAGCCGGGGCTGTGGGAATGGCACCGTGGCACTCGGACACAGCAGAGCAGCCCCAGAGCGGGGGCACCTCGCTGCCCTCAGCCCCCCAGCCCAGGTAAGGACATTCCAGGGGCACAGCACGGCACAAGGAAGGGGGTTTTGGGCAGCCGGAGCCTTGCTGGGAACGTAAGGTACTTCCTGCTCTCAAGAACGAGCCCAAAGCAGCTTTCTGGCTCCCTGTGTGCCAGCCTCCAGCCTTTACTCCGAGGGGAGGATTTTCCAGGATTCCACACGCCAGGAGCTTCCAGCTCAGCTGCCCCAATGGCTCAGACCCCCCTGTGCCCCTCCTGTGCCCCCAGGCTGGGCTGGCAGTGAGCTCAGAGCCTGGCACCAGCACGGCACTCCCGGGAGCGGGTCTCCAGCCTGGGCACATCCCATATCCCACATCCCACGCCCCACATCCCGTATCACAGCTCCAGGTGCTCCCCTCACCTGGCCCTGCTCTCTCAGCTCCCCCGAGGGACCCGGGTGTCCCCCAGGGCTCTCTGTGTCCCCTCCCCGGGCGGGCACGGCCGCAGCCGTGTCCCTTGCAACGCTGTCATCACCAGGTACAAAGTGCAAAAGTGTTGCTGTTCCTGCATCCATTAAAAACTTTAAAAACAGAACGAAACAAACAGAAAAAGGATTTCCATCATCATTTGCAAATACATTAATTCAATCTCCAAAGAGCCAGCAAAAACCCCCGGTCACCTCCTCGCGGGCAGGGTCCCCTGTGGCCAACATGGCCATCGGCAGGAGAGGCCACCTCTGAGCCATTCCAGACCCTGCCCTGATCCCCCACGTGTCCATGGCGAGCCCGGAGCAGCGCTGGAATGCGGGGACATCCCAGGGACATCGCAGGGACAGCTGGGCCTCAGCGTCACTCCCGGCTCTGGGGCTGGGGGCAACCCCAGCCTCGGCCCTGCCCCGATCCAAGCCCTCCCTGCTCCCTCCCACGGAAGTGTTGGCATTCCTCCTCTCCTGTGAAATGTTTCTGGTAAGGCTTTATTGCTCTACAAAGCGGTGCAAAGGCTGCCCGAGGACAGCTCCATCAGGAACTTTGGTCACACGGCTGCGGGATTTGTGCGCTGGCCCCGGCCGCCGCTGGACCTGCTACCTTCCCAAGAGAAGCTGAAATACTGTGTGCAATAACACTGGGAAAACAGCACTGAACCCCAAATCCAAACAAAAACCAGGGGCACGGGGAAGGGGACAACCGAAATCAGGCAGAAGGCTTGGGAAGAGCCCGTCATTCCCGTGAGGACTGAACTCAATGCTACATTTCGACAATGCCGAGTGTCTTTCCGAACGGATCGGTGCTGTTGGATCTGCGTGTCTGGTCCTGAACGCCAGCTCGCTCTCATCAATGCAGCATTTATTAAAAAATAAAATTAAAATGAAAAAAAAAAAAATAATAAAGAATTGACAAATTGCATCACCAGGGAGCAGCCTGGCCTGGCTCACACACGTCCCGGGGCGGCGGCGGCGGCATCAAGCGGGCCCGTTCAACGTGGCTTCGGCGCAGGGCAAGGCGTCCTCGCTCCTGCGGGGACACGGGGAGCAGCCTTAGGGACACGGGACACGCCGGGAAAGCCCCCCCAGCCCCCCTGGGAATGCCCTTCTGCTGCGACCTGAGGCCCTCCCTCTGCCTGTGCTGTGTCTGCCCAGTGAAGCCTTCTCAGCTCCCTGTGGAGAACCTCCCCCAGCCCCTCAGGGAATATCACAAGGAAGATCAAGGAGGAATTAGGGAATGGTCTGGGTGGGAAGGGGCCTTGAAGCCGTCTAGTTCCAACCCCTTCCAAGGTGATCAGAGGGACGAGACATCTCTGCTGTGAGGGCAGGCTGAGAGCTGGGAAAGCTCAGAGCCCCTACCAGGGCCCAAAGGGGCTCCAGGAGAGCTGCAGAGGGACTGGGGACAAGGGGCAGGGACAGCACACAGGGAATGGCTTCAGATTGGAAAAGGGGAAATTTGGGCGGGATCTTGGGCAGGAATTCCTGCCTGGGCTGGGATTGCCAGAGCAGCTGTGGCTGCCCCTGCATCCCTGGCAGTGCCCAAGGCCAGGCTGGACCCTGGGGCTGGGAGCAGCCTGGGGCAGTGGGAGGTGTCCCTGCCATGGCAGGGGGGCACTGGGGGGGCTCAGGGGTCCCGTCCCACCCCAGCAGCCCAGGGCAGGGCCCTCACCTGTCTCTGGTGGCCGTGTCTGTGGCGGGGGCAGCAGCAGGGGCCGCTCTCTGGAGCCCGTCCGTGTGCGTGGCCGCGCTGCCCCGCGCTCGGGGGGCCCCGCACGGCCCGGCCTCGGCCACGGGAAGCGCCTCCACCGCCGCCCTGCCGGAGTCACTGCGGGACAGGGCACGGACACCTCAATGGAGCTCAGCCCGGGGGAAAACCAGACTCGCACCACTGGAATGGGGCTCAGATTCCAACGGGGAAAACAAAGTTCCTCCTGCTCTCCTCACACGGGCCTGAAGATCCCATCGGGAGGGAGAAGGGGCAAGAAACTGGGATAAAAAACACCCGGCACAGCCTGGAGGCTCCGGGTCCCACACCCAACAGGACACGGCTCCTCGAGGGAGGCATTCCCAGCTCCTGCTGCAAATCTAGTCTGAGAATTCCCAAACTGTCATTCCCACTGTGGGGATCCCATTCCCACTGTGGGGATGGCACAGCCTGCTCTGCTCCGACACTGCTCGGCTCCACAGGCTCTGCCCAAGGGTCCCGCAGAAAATCGTGGATTTAGGGCAGACCCTAAAATCCCAAGGAGGAAAAACCCCAGGGATTGGACATCCAGAATTCAAACATGAAGGTGCTCCAGGGACCATGGAGGTGCCACTGAGGGACAACATCCTCGGTGAGGCACCAAGAAGCAGAGCTCAAACCCTGGCAAAGGAGAACTGCAGGAACAAACCCTCCCAGTCTCGTTTGGAACAACCCCCCGCCCAGATTTCCAGCTGGAGAAGGGATTTCTGTGCACACCCCATTTTGTGGCTTCCAAGGCAGAGGATGAGCTGCCCCAGGAATGATTTTCCTCCTGGTTTCCATCCAGAACAATTCCTTCTCCCTCCCTCCCAGAGCAAACCTCCACAAAAGGGAGGAAAGCTGGGGATGGCTGAGGTGGAATCCTGTCACCGGCTCCAGGGGAGTTTTCATGGAATAAAATAATCCCAGCTGGATAACTGGACATGTGATAGAGACTGGAGACTGAGGTTCTATTTCTGGAGCACTTCTCTTGAAAAAAAAACATAAAAAAAGAGGAATAATGAGATCCAAACATTCCCTTTCCTCCAGGGCTCACGAGCTCCTCAGAAGTACCAAAATACACCTTGGAGAGACACAGGAATGGAGCTGCATTCCCAGGAATGTCTCTGGAACACCACTTCCCACACAAAAACCTGGAGCTCGACACTTCCACGGCTCTAAGAGAAACTTCTGAAACTCAGTCCCTGAAGTTTTCCAGGGCAGGAGGATCCCAGAGTTATCTGCGCACCCACAGGGGCTCGGGAATTTCTCTGCCTTCCCTGAGCTCCTGGAAAATCCCAGCTGGACACACAGGGCCAGCCCCAGGGGTGACACAACCCCAACAAGGAGTTTGTGTGGGATGCCCTGTTGTTTGGGATCCCCCGGGTATGGGACCCCAAACCTCCCTGCGCAGCTGGATCCAAACTGGGAAGCTGAGAGCGATTCCTGAGCCGCATCTCCCAGCCTAAGGATCCCCCTGGCAGCTGGGATGGGGCTCACGGAGGGTGCAACATCTGGAGGATTTGCTGTGCTGCAACATCTGGGTCTCCAAGGAACCCCCAGAGGCCTTGGGCAGCTCCAAGGATAAAAGACCTCCCTGTGGATTCCAGGGACAAGGGGAAAGGAAACCCTGAGTCCCTGAGCAGCTCTGAGGAGAATCAGAGATCTCTGTGTGGATTCCAGGGGCACAAGGGGAAGGAAACAGCAACAGGAATGGGGTTTGGTGCAGGTTTGGGGGAAGTGCTTGGAGAGAGTCAGAACTCAGAGGGACTCCAGAATGGTCCTGGTTTCCCTGGAACCATTACAAACGTGGTGAGACATGGATATTCCCACTGCGGGCAGTGGTCTGGGAGAGCTGAGGACACTGGGAAGGTTCTGGGTGGTGATTCCCACTGGGAACCCAGGTCTGGAGAGGAAAACATTCCCCGTGTGCCAAACCAGGAACAAACACTTCCCTCCTGCCAGGAGTGCATGGGAAGAGGTGAGAACACCTCAAAGAGGATGGACAGGAATGGGAACAGCCAGGCCATTCCCAGGCACAGAGTGCATTTATCAAAATTAATGCACTTATCAAACTGAAATGTAACAAAATTAACTGTATTTATCAAAATTAATGCATTTATCTAAATTAACTTCATTTATCAGAATTAATGCATTTATCAAAATCAACTGTATTTATCAGAATTAATGCACTTGTCAGAATTAATGTAATTTTCAGAATTAATGCACTTATCAGAATTAATGTAATTTTCAGAATCAACGCACTTCTCAGAATGAGCTGCCTCCAACCACACGGACCCTGGGCTAACTCCTGCCCTAATTCCAGGGAATTCTGCAATCCCAGAGGTTTCCCAGCCCCCTGGGTCCCCAGGAGCTGCTGCTGGCTGAGGTCACGCACGGATGACCCCAAACTGTCACCCACCATGGCTGAAGGGAATTTCTTGATCCCGAGTCACGTGCACAAACACAGTAAAAAACATGAGGAAATCCATGGAAGAGTATGAGGAAAAGCCTCAGAATCTCAGAACTGGGTAAAATCTCTGTGGATGCAGCAGATGCTGACTGGGTTGGGCAGCAGCTCCCCCTGTGACTGGAGCAGGTTGGATTGAGGATGCAATTCCAACAAACCTGCCCAATCCCTGGGTCTGCTCCAGCCTTTCCTGGTGCTTTTATTATTGTCTGGCTTTGACAGCGAGGGTAAAACGAGAACCTGAGTGGGCTAAACCTTCTCCCCATGGCTGCAGGAGGATCCCATGGCAGCCTTTACTCTGCTTTTCTGGGAGATCCCACCCAGATCCCACCCTGGGCCCGGATCCCAGATCCACACAGACTGAGACGCCCCTGTGACACTGGAGTGGCCCAAAGGAGGGGACAGAGGTGCCCCTGTGACACTGCAGTGGCCCAAAGGAGGGGACAGAGGCACTCCTGTGACACTGCAGTGGCCCAAAGGAGGGGACAGAGGCGCTCCTGTGACACTGGAGTGCCCAAAGGAGGGGACAGAGGCGCTCCTGCGACACTGCAGTGGCCCAAAGGAGCCCCAACCCTTCCCTGGAACACCCCTGTGCTGAGTATGTCCCTCAGCACCCCCCGTGGCACACACGCCAAGGGCAGGACCTGCTCCCAGGACACACGGGGACACGGCGCCAGTGCAGAGGGGACACTGGAAGCTCGCGGGGCCATCCCGAGGCCGCCCCAGCCCACGGAGATCCCTTCCCACCTGGCGGGAGCTGCCCTGTCCTTGCCGGGCTCCTGTGCCGTGGGCTCCTGTGCCGTGGGCTCCGAGCCGGCCTTGGCCTTGTCGTCGTCGCTGTCGTCGCTGTCGGAGCTGCCCGAGGAGCTGCTGTCCAGGGCCCCCAGCGGCGCCTTCCGCGCCCCGCACGCGTTCCACACACACGGGGAGGAGGCTGCGGGGAACAGCCCGAGCTGAGCCTCGGGACAGCTCCCCGGGGCTCCCACGGGGCCCCAGCCGCCGCTGCTGGGCTGGGAGGCGTGGGATGGGAAGGATCTGAAAGCCCACCCCGTGCCACCATGGGCGGGGACACCCCCCTGCTGTCCCAGAGCGCTCCAAGCCCCGTCCAGCCTAGCCTGGGATGCTTCCAGGGATAACTGAAGTGTCCCTGTGGTATCAGCTCCAGCTCACTGCAGCTCCATCCCTTCCCTGCTGACAGCCCCCACAAACCCTCAGGATTTTTGCCTTTGCCGCAGGGAGCCCTAAGGTTTGCCCTGCCCCAGCCCAGGAGCTCCATGCGGAGTTCCCAGGAGCTGAGCCCCTCCGGCTGGGCCCTGGGTCACTCACGGTTCTTGTCCTGGCCCTGGGCCGGGGTCCTGTCGCTGCCGCCGCTCTCGGTGTCCGCGGGGGAGCTGCAGCGAGGGCTGGACTCGGAGCTGGGGAGGGAAGGGCCCTGAACACGGAGCCAGCGTCATCCCAGAGCCTCCCAATAGCCCCAGGAGCAGCCCCCGGCCCTGCTCTTCCTTCCCATCAATGGTCTGAATCTCTGTAAACCTTATTTACTGGTTTTCTGCCCCGGTGAGGACACAGAAAGCAGGGCTGTGTCCCAGCCCCAGTCAGGAGCACGGCGAAGCAGCGGGAAGCACGGAGGAGCCCTGATCCAGCATTATCGGCAAACATTAAACAATAAAAGGGAAGCCATGGGAAGGGAAGGGAAGGGGAAAAAGAAAGAATTACAGCCAGGCCCCCCACTCCCAAGCCCCAGGGGAGCTGGAATTGCGTGGCTCTTACCAGCAGAAGGGCTGGAAGTCCGTGAACTTGGCCCAGCCCTTCTCCTCCGGGGCGCTGCTCTGCGGCGCGGCCGAGTCCCACACGCTGGAGCCCACGTCCATGGCCACGGGCGGCGCGGGGCTGCCGGGCTCCAACGCGGCCGGCCAGCCTGCCCCTGCGGACACCACAGCCTGGGGTGCCAGCCCAGCTCAGCCCGCCGGGGACAGCCCGGGGACAGCCCAGCCTAGCCCAGGGATCCCAGGTACACGGCAACCCAGCCTAGGAACACCCCAGGGATCCCAGGGACAGCCCAGGGACAGCCCAGCCTAGCCCAGGGACAGACCAGTCTATACCAGGGATCCCACGGACACGGCAGCCTAGCCCAGGGACATCCCAGGGATACCAGGGACATCGCAGGGATCCCAGAGACATCCCAGGGATCCCAGGGACAGCCCAGGGACAGCCCAGCCTAGCCCAGGGACAGACCAGTCTATACCAGGGATCCCACGGACACGGCAGCCTAGCCCAGGGACATCCCAGGGATACCAGGGACATCGCAGGGATCCCAGAGACATCCCAGGGATCCCAGGGACAGCCCAGGGACAGCCCAGCCTAGCCCAGGGACAGACCAGTCTATACCAGGGATCCCACGGACACGGCAACCTAGCCCAGGGACATCCCAGGGATCCCAGAGACATCCCAGGGATCCCAAGGACATGGGAAACCCATCACAGGGACATCCCAGGGATCCCAGAGACATCCCAGGGATCCCAGGGACATGGAAACCCAGCCTAGGAACATCCCAAGGATCCCAGGGACATCTCAGGAACAGACCAACCCAGCCCAGGGACACCCCAGGGATCCCAAGGACATTCCAAGGACAGACCAATCCACCCCAGGGACACCCCAGGGATCCCAGGGACACGGCAACCCAGCCCAGGGCCCCCTTCCACACTCGCCCGTGTCTCTCTGCAGATGTTTATCCCCAGGAGAGGCACCCACGGAGACAAATGACACCGTGGGTGGCTTCATTCCCCAGGCCAGCGATTCCCAGCTCCAAGTCCCCCAGTTCCCTGCCAAAAGCTCCCATCTCCATCTCCAGTGGTTGGATTTTGGCAGTTTCAGGTAAGGAACTGATCAATGGACTCCAATATTCAAGATTCTAAAAATCACCTATTGCTTTTCTTACAGTCCTGGATGATTCCTATTCCAGAACCTACTTCTGCTTCTAGTCCTACTTCCTACTTCCAGTCCTACAAATCCCACCCTTGGATTAGCATTTTTCCTTAGCTTTTCCCAGGGAAGAGGGAGGATTGCAGAGCTCTGCAGGAACAGAACCAGGCGGGAGAGCCCCCCAAGGCTGCATCCCCAAAACTGATCCCAAATTCCAGCTGAGTCTCCAGAGGGTCACTGGGCTGCCACACCCAGCCCACTGGGACTGGGAGGTTTATACTGGTTGCTCCCAATGAACTGGAATTATCTGACACTTCCAAAAGGGTGCAGAGAGCAGGATGCTGGGATAACCCTGCCTGGTGCTCACAGTGACAACACTAAGGCAGCACCCAGAATAAAAAAAATGGTTTAGAGCTCAAAAAGCTTGGAAAAATGGACGGTTGGGAAAATATTTTTGTCCCTTGGAATAGTTCTGCTGACAGCACCGTGTGTGTCAAGCATTCCCACAGTGCCATTTACACAGACTGGGAAAATCCCTGAAGGGAGCACATAGGATGGAAAGAGAGAATTTAGTGGGGCCTGGAGGGACAGGACACAGGGAATGGCTTCCAGCTCCAGGTTTAGATGGGATCTTGGGAAGGAACTCCTGGCTGGCAGGGTGGCAGGCCCTGGCACAGGGTGCCCAGGGCAGCTGTGGCTGCCCCTGGATCCCTGGCAGTGCCCAAGGCCAGGCTGGACACTGGGACTGGGAGCAGCCTGGGACAGTGGGAGGTGTCCCTGCCATGGCAAGGGTGGCACTGGGGGGCTCTGGGGTCCCTTCCCACCTAAACCCATTCCTGGATTCCAGGAAAAGCCTGTCCCTCTGCCCTCCTCCAGTCACTGTAGGGATGGGTTTGCCAGAGGCAAAGCACAGCTGGAAGAGCAGGAGAATGGGCAGGGATGAGGCTGTGGAGACACCTGGCAAAGGTGGGCACACAACTCCTGTCCCAGGATGGGAGCAGCTCAGGTCCCACCCCTGCACTGCTGCTCTGACTGCGATTTGCACTGAGGGATTCAGGGAACCACAGAACCATGGAATGCTTTGGGTGCCAGGGGACCTTCAAGCTGCTCTCATCCCAAGGCCTGCCAAGGGCAGGGACCTTTCCCTGGGACTCTCCCTGTGGAGCTGCCTGAGCCAAGGGCTGTTCTGGGGCAGGGCTGCAGCTCCCACCGACTCCAGAGGCACAGAACCCCGACATTCCCGTTCCTCCTGGCCAGGACGGACTGGGAACCCTGCGGGGGAGCTGGCAGTGTGAGTGCTGCAGTGCAGGGAGCCTGCAGGGCCCAGGGCCGTGCCCCTCAGGCCCGTACCTTGGGAGGGCTCCGAGTCCTTCCTCTCCGGGGTGCTGCCCTTGTGTGGGGAGGGGGGCGGCGGCCGCTCCTCCTCCTCCTCCGAGTCCACGCTGCCGTCGTGGTCCCCGTTCTCCAGGTCACTCTTGGAGCTCTCGGACGTCTGCGATGCTCCAAACCTGAGGGGGAAGTGGGAGTGAGCTGCGCCTGCATCCCTCAGCTCCTCTCCCTGTCCCTGAAACAGCCCGGAGCCTCTTCCAGGCTCCTCTCCCCAGGTTTCCCCCAAAGCTCGGGGCAGTTGTGGGTGCCTGGGGAGATTCCCCCAGATTCTGGCACTTTGGTGCNTCCCCAGGTTTTCCCCAAAGCTCGGGGCAGTTGTGGGTGCCCGGGGAGATTCCCCCAGATTCCCGAGGGCTTTGGTGTCAGAGTTCCCTGGAGGTGCAGGACAGAGCCAGGGCTGGGACACCACACAAACCAGTGCCCAGGGAGAGGACACTGGAGTGGAGCCCACCCTGTGCCCAGGCCTGAGCCTCTTGATACTTGGCAAGGACACGGAGAGGTGTTGGAAGTTTTTCCCTGTTTCCTTTGATTACATTTCAGATTGGGAATTATGGAAATAACCTTATTTAATAAGCGGCTCTGTCAAAGGGGTGAAAAATCATTTCAAAGCCCGAGATGCCCCTGGGAGGCCTCCTGTTCTCACTTTTCTGATTTGAATATTCTGAGAAAGAATGTTCTGCCCACTCTCCTCAGTCTCACCTCCGCCTCCTCCTCCTCCTGCTCTCCAAGGATGAGGGAAGGAGCAAATTCCAAGTGTTTCACACTAAGGGTGGGGGTTTTTAATGTGTTTGATGGAAGACTCATTAATTAGATGTTCCCATTGTTAATGAATTCCCTCGAACTGGATCCCTCTCCAGCTCAGAACCTCCAGCACAAGTGGCAGGGAAAGCACTCGGGGTTGCGTCAGATAAAAATCTCACAGCCCCAAAGTGACACAAAACCCAAGGAATTCCTCCTGGCCTGGACTGAAATGTGCAGACTCCCAGCACCAGGGGGAAAATCAGGGTTCTGCTTTCACCTTACCGTGTCCTGGACTTGACCTGGGTTGCGTAGGAGATCTCCTTCTCCTCCCAGATATCCTCCTCCTCCTCATTGTCGTCGAACTGCTGGATGCGCTCGTTGCAGCAGGCCTCGAACAGGGAGGCATTGGGCTGCAGGACCAAGGGGAAGTCACATTCCAGAGGTGCTCTGGAGACACTGCTTTAAGCACAGGTCTCAGGGCTGACCAAATCCAGCTTTGCTCAGGAGCTGGGAGCACACAGGATCACCACGGTCCAGCTGCTGCTTTGCTTTGGGGCAATAAACCAGCAAAGGCCAGGAAGAGCCTGGCAATGTTTAGATCCATGAGAAATCCATCTCTGCCTACGCTTCCCTAACCTGTGACTGGAGAGATGATCTACAGTTGAGAGAGCTGGGGGCGTTCACCTGGAGAAGAGAGGAATCCAGAGCCCCTGCCAGGGCCCGAAGGGGCTCCAGGAGAGCTGCAGAGGGACTGGGGACAAGGCTGCAGGGACAGCACACAGGGAATGGCTTCCCACTGCCAGAGGGCAGCGCTGGATGGGAGATTGGGCAGGAATTCCTGCCTGGGCTGGGATTGCCAGAGCAGCTATGGCTGCCCCTGGATCCCTGCAGTGCCCAGGGCCAGGCTGGGCACTGGGGCTGGGAGCAGCTTGGGGCAGTGGGAGGTGTCCCTGCCATGGCAGGGGGGCACTGGGGAGGATCTGGGGTCCCTTCCCACCCAACCATTCCAGGATTCCCTGATTCTAATAACAGACTGGCACTGCAGGGAGAAAGGAAGATTCTCTCCGTGCCAGGGGTGCTGCCTCAGAGGGAACATCTCCTGGGCAGAGCCCCTGAGGGGCTGATCAGTGCCCGGCCCCCCTGCACTGCCCAAAGCCCCCGCAGCCCTCAGCTCTCTCTCAGAAAGCAAGCAGGACCTTTCCAGAAGCACATTCATTCCAGCAGCACCCCAGAGCCCACTCACGCTGTCGTCGTCAGCGTCGATGTTGAAGTTGATCTCGGCGATGCGGTCGAAGGGAGCGCTGCGAGGAGGAGGAGGAGGAGGAAGAAGAGCCTCAGGGCCGGCTCGCACAGCCCCGGCTCCCCGAGGGGGCAGCGGCAGGGCAGAGCCGCTCCTGGGCTGGGATCCCTGCCACCGTGGGCCCTCCCTGGGGGAAGGGTTACTCCAGCCTGGAACATGCCCTGCCCATGGCAGGGGGCCACGGCAGGGCCTTGCTGGGGGGCAGCTGGGGGCGTCAGGCTCTGCTCCCAGGAACAGGGACAGGAGGAGAGGGAACGGCCTCAGGCTGGGCCAGGGGAGGCTCTGGCGGGGCATCAGCAGGAATTTCCCCATGGAAAGGGGGCTCAGGCCTTGGAACTGCCCAGGGAGGTTTGCAGTGCCCATCCCTGGAGGTGCCCAGGAATTCCTGGAGTGGCACTGAGTGCTCTGGGCTGGGCACAGGGTGGGCACGGGGCACAGCTGGGGTTGGATGGGCTGGGAGGGCTTTTCCAGCCTCAGGGACCCCGGGATTCTGGGAATCTCAGTGCAGGAGAGGCTCAAAGCCCGAGGTGTGGCTGTGCTGTGACTATCCCAGGATATGAATATCCCAGCAAGACCCAATTCCCAGTCCAAGCCTGGTGGGAACAGCAGAGGGTGCTGCGGGCCCAGAAATTCCCAACTCCCAGAGTTTGCATCCCGGAAGAGTTCACTTCCCATACTGATGGATCTGTAGCTTTTACAGTGTTGTTTTCTTTGAAAGACTCTCCAGTTCAATACTCCTGCAATCCCAGGGACACTGACACACGACTGATACTCCCTAAATATTCCAATTCACTTCCAGCCCAGTGTCCAACAGCCAGAATCAGCTGGCAGGGAGCAGCCCTCCCAGAATATTCCAGGTTTTGCAGGACATTCTCCTTTTCCAACCACAAACAGAGCCATAACATCCCAGGCACAGACTTTTTCCAGCTTCATGTTCACTCTACACCGGGCACAAGGCTGCTGGGGCAGCTCCTCAGGGATTTAACTCCACCCTGCCCCTCATTCACATGGGGCCATATTTACCAGCAGTGAAAAGTCCTTTTCTTTTTTTTTCAATTTATGTGTAGAACTGAATCATTTCTGTTCAATTCAGCTCTGACTCTATTCTGGAACTTTTTGGCCTTAACAAGTTTCTGACACCTCTTTGGCTCAGGAAAAACCCTGGATGGGAAGGGCAGAGGTGCTGCCATGGACCCCAAGGAATTCCTGGGATGGACAAACCCAGGAGCACTGGGATCCCCTGGAGTGCTGCTCTGTCCATAACTGGTCCCAATTTCAGGACTGTTATGGCCACTGGGATAATCCCAGTGCCAGGAACACTTCTAAGAAGAGTGGATAAGCTGCAGCTTAAATGGGGTGAAAGGAATTCTGTAAAAGCAGAGAATTCCAAGCTCTGGATTCAGCAAGCTGTGTAACACTTCCCCATGTCCCTGAACTCCTGATTATCCCTGCTCCCCTCCTCAGGAGGGGGAAAATGGCTGCATTTTCCATGGATTCCATCAGAGCACTGTCCCTTCACGCCTCATTCCAGTAAGGATTTCATTCCTTGGAAAAGACCTCTTTAACTGCCCCGAGTTTGCTCTCATGCTTTGCCTTCAGACCCATTCCAGACCAGGGCTGGACAACAGCTGCCTGCTTTATTTCAAATATCCCTCTTTAAAAGAAAGGAACACTTTTCCTTGCTTCTCCACCTGGCTCTGGAGATGGGGCTGGGCTCCTGGAAAACAAGGAGCTGTTTCCAACCTGGAGGGATAACGAGGCGCATTTGTAAGCCTGAAGCAGAGGGAGGATGGGATGCAAAGAGGCTGAAAAGCCAAGCAGCCCCAGACTCACTCGGTGCTGTCACCAAGCAGCCCCAGACTCACTTGATGTTGTCATCCTGGTCTGCAAACTCCTCGTCGTTGAAGCCGAACTGATCCGCGAAATTTGCCGTCATCTGCTGGATCTGGTACTCGGAGAAGGCCTGGGAAGGGATCCCAAAAAATCCATCCTTAGGGTGTGCAGAGACATCCCAGAAACAGTCAGTGGAGCTGCATGGAAGCAGCTCCTCCAGGAAAGCATTGAAAGCCCAGGGAGGTGTGTGAAATCCTCATTCCAACCCCTGCCCGGAGCAGGGTCCCACAGAGCTCCAGGATTCCCGCCCCGATGCCTCTGTCTGCTCCCAGGTGGATCCCAGGCCGTGGAACTGCTCTGGGAATGCCCCAAGGAGCTGAACACACATTGGGAGCAGAGCTCAGGAAGCTGCTCCACACCAGCACGGAGCAAAGGCAACGGGAGCAGCGAGTTCCTGGAACAGTGAAGGTGTTCCCAACTCACCTGCTGGAGAGTCAGCTCGTTGGGAAAAGCACTTTCAATGTCCTCATCCTCGCTGGAGGAGTGCAGGTGGTGGGTGCTCACCTGGGAAAGCACAAACCAGTCAGGGAACCAGGGAACGCTGGTAAAGCTCCAACGTTTCAGTTCCACCAAAGCCCAAACTCCTGCCCAGGCAGGAGCTGCCCCAAGGAATCCCAGGGAGCAGCTCAGCAGCACAGATCAGCTCTGCTGAAGGACTGTTATGGAATATGTTTACGGAAATGCTTTCTACTCTGCCTCGAAGTGTTCTTCAGCAAAACAAGGGAAGTGAGAAAACCCAGGACTATTCCCTCCTTCTGTGAGGGGAACCCAGCAGGCGCTGGAGTGGCCCACTCACCAAGTCCACCGTGTTTCTCCGGTTTGTCTCTGTCAGCGTCTCCTCCACGAAACTCTCCCACCTGCCCCTGCAGTCCTCAGGCAGCTCTGCAACCAGAGGGACACAGAAACCGTGGGGTCTGGGTGTTCTGAGCTCCCTGGGGACTCACCTGGGCTAAGGACCCGCAGCTTCTCTCACCTTGCTGGGGACAGCCCCGAGCTCCAGCTGTGCTTGGGTCTTCCCTTTTCTGCTGGGGACTGGGGGCCCTTCCCTCCCATCCCTCCCACCCCTCCCGGCCCAGCACAACGGCACAACTGGGAGCCCAAAGGTGAGCAGACCTTGAGGGCTGGGGAAAGGGAATGGAGAAATAATAAAAGGAGAAAAGAGCAGAGGATTGTGCCCCCAGATTGCCACTGCCCGGCTGTGCCCCCTCCCAGCCCGGCAGGGGCTGAGCAGCGGGGACGGAAAATGTGGAAAACGGAAAATTTTCCTTCCTGCCACCCAGACCTGTGGGACAAAACCAGTTCTCCCAGTGGATCCAGTGAGGGCGGGATGGACACAGCCTGGCAGTATCCCTGATGAGCACGTCTGGGGCCTCTGGGGACATTTAACCTCACGGAGTCACAGGATCATGGAATGGTTTGGTGGGAAGGGACCCCGAGCCCCTCAGTGCCAGCGCTGCCACGGCAGGGACACCTCCCACTGCCCCAGCTTAATCCCACTGTGTGAAAACCAAGGGTGGGCAGCCAAATGGGGTCTCACCATGCTTTAAATGAGGGGCTATCGTGGGATTTCCCTGGGAATCCTTTCCGATGGGGAAGGATCTTGAGGGAATACCTGCAGCGAGTCCTTCTCAGGGCTCCCAAGGGTTATTTTTCCCCGGAGAGCAGTGGGGGGGAGCTGAAGGAGGAGGAGGAGAAGGCCGAGGAGGAGGAGCAGGCGGTACCTTTGATGAAGTCACTGATCTGGGCCTGCATGGGCCCCTTCTCCATGTTGTGCACCACGGCGTTGGCGATGCGGGTCAGGTGCCCCATGTTCCCTCTCCTCCTGCCGCCCTCTGCCCTGGAACAGAGAGCAGCCGCTACCCACGGGGCCGGGACACCCAGGGGGCTGGGCTGGGGCACCCACAGAGCCAGGATATCCACAGACTGGGACACCCAGGGGGCGGGGATGGGACACCCACGGAGCTGGGATACCCACGGAGCTGGAATATCCACAGAGCCAGGACAGAGCCCTGGGAATGGCCCCAGCATTCCAGCCCCAACAGCCCCAGAAGTCCTGCCCCAACAACCCCAGCATTCCTGCCTCAATGCCCGCAGCATTCCAGCCCCACACATCCCAGAGTTCCCTGCAGAGCCCTGCCAGTGCCACCCCTGCCATGGCAGGGACACCTCCCACTGCCCCAGGCTGCTCCCAGCCCTGTCCAGCCCGGCCTGGGCACTGCCAGGGATGCAGGGGCAGCTCCTGCTGCTCTCCATCTGCCCACTGAGAGCAGCCAAGGACCTTCCTGGAAACTCCACCTTCCCAAAGCCCCAGCTGAGATTCCTCTGCTTAAACCCCTATTTTTTTCCTTCCATTCAGATTCTTTCCAGTGTGGTGGTGGTGACTGGAACTCTCTGGCAGGAAATAGGGATGAGCTCTGGCTCCTTTCTGCTTTAAGCAGGAAAGCTCCCAAGCAGCACCCAGGGGGTGTTTTGGTCCTACAGAACAGGGCAAGGAAATGCCCAGCAAAATTCCTTATGCAGACAAACGGCTGTAAAAAGGACCAAAAACCCAAAAAAACCCAAACTGAACCAACAAAAAAAAAAGTTATCCAGACCTCAACCCACCAATTATGGCCTTAACAATTCCCGTGGGGCTCCTTGGAAGCCCTTGGAAGCCACCAGGAGCTCGAAATAGAGAGGGAGGACCAAACACTGGGCTGGACACGGAAACTGAAGCCTCCAGAATATTTCCACTTTAATGCTTTGTTCTTCTAAAATATTTAGTTCTTATCAGCCCAACCAGCACAAAATCCAAGGAGTTTATAAAGCTAAAATAGGAAATCCAGGGCACAAATGCTTGGCCACCCCAGCTTCCAACAATTTTCTACTCCAGGGAAAATAAACCTGTGCATTTAAAAGAAAACAAACCAAAAAAGAATGCAAAAGGTGAATATTCCACGGGATTCCCTGAGAAAGCAGGAAAGCAGCAGACAGTGTTGGGATGGGGTGCTGGGAACAGCCATAAAACCCATCATGCCTTCAAATCTGGCTTGTCAGCATGCAAACCACCCCTGTCCCAAACCCCAACCAAAACCCAGCTCTGTTTGGGCACCGTTACACTGGAAATTCTCCAGGAATATTCCAAAGTGACCGTGCAGCCCCGGGCCAGCAATTCCTTACTGGATTTTGTCATTGGCTTCCCAGGCGTCCAATATCCTCTGCACCAGGCAGCACTTCTGGAACAGCTGCGGGGAAAAAGGGAGAATATGCAGGATTTTCCAAAGGAGAACCGTGGATCCTGTCGTTCCCTCAGCCCTTCCCCTGCCCAAGAGCCCCAATTCCTTCCTGGTTATTTCCCAGAGGATCCCAGGACAGTAAAAACACCCGGAGCATCCCAGGCTGCTCCTGGCCCTCCCTGCAGCAGGAATTAAAGATTTTCCAGCCACCACAGCAAGGCCTGGCCACTAACAGCTGGAATGCTATTGGTTAGTCTTTTTTGTCCAAAATTTATAATAGTTTTTACTAAAAAAAAAATTTAATAATATATAGGGATACTTTTAATAACAAATAGGGATAATTTTAATACTAAATAGGGTAATTTTAATAAATACCAAGGGTTTCACAGGGCCATTAAAAGAGGGGAGTTTTAATGGGATGCTGCAAATAAAGTCACAAAAGCAACGACAGCTCCACGAGAACCACTACAAATGATAATAAATAATAATAAAGCCCACTAAAAATAGGTAATAAATACGAACAAAGGCCACTAAAAATTGATAATAAATAACCACCGAAAAAAGAGGCAATAAATTATAACAAAACCCACTAAAAATTACATACAAAAATAAATAGTAACAAATCTACACTGAGCCAAGTGCCTGCTCTGGAACAGCGCATCCCAGAGATCCCTGGTGACCCCAGCCCCAGCCCAGGATCCTCTGGTGACCCCAGCCCAGCTCTCACGTGGGTGACCATGACGTTCTCCGTGGCTCCTGCCGGGGGCTCCGGGGGCCCCGAGGGCTCTGGGGGCTCCGGGGCCGCCCCCCCACTCGGAGCCTCCTCTTTGCTGCCCAGCTCCCCCGGGCTGGGCTTCCCCTCGTGCACAGAGTGGGACAGGATGGCTGCTATGGACAGCTCCACTTGGAAATGCAAAAAGTTATTCCACGTGTATTTAAAAAATAAATCCTGGAGGAGAAATGAGAGATGGAAGAGTTTACTTGGGATTAGTTTTCCTGTTTCTAATGATCAGTGTTATCAGGGATCTTCAAGGATCTTCCCAACTCCACCCATCCCAGGATTCTGGGACTCTGGGATATCAAATTGTTGCCCAAGTGGTTGTTTGGTCAGCAATTGCACTCACACAGTTTTCCTGCTACATGCCAGCACCCACTGCTGCCTGGGCTCTGCATTCCCAGTCTGTCAGGAAATCAGTGAATATTCCCAATAAATGGAGCACTTGGGAATCCTCTCACACACAGACAGCACTCACAGCACAGACACACCGAATAAAACAACTTAACTCTGCTGGGGCTGAATGAATCCCAGGGAAAACAGGAACTAAATCATTGCTAAAGATGGAATTAATTCTCTTAGGTCTGCCCAGGTTCTGGGAGGCCTTTTCCAGCCTCAGGGATTCTGGGAGAAAATGAATCTCTCAGCATTCCATGAGCTCACACACACAGCACAGACCGTTTCACCCCTTCTCCACGGAACTGGAAGTGTGAGGCTCGGTCCAAAACCCCAAACAGTTGGATCTGGATCACAAAAGCTCCTCCCGGGAGCAGACAAGGGAAATACCAGGACTTTGTCCCCGGGCACAAACCCTGCCCAGAGCGGGTCCCAGCGAACCGCGGACACTCACAAGTAACAAGTCCATGGTGCCGAGCCTGCAGAGCTCCTGGTTGATGCTGGGGGTGTTGGCGTGCAGCAGCGCCGCGATCAGGCGCGAGCCGTGCAGCCGCGCATTCCCCAGCGGCTCCTCCAGCACGCCCAGCGTGGTCAGGATGGCCGGTTTCTGAGGAGCACAGTCAGGGGAGGACAACAGGGGAGCACAGTCAGGGGAGGAGAACATTCCCAGCGAGCACCAGGCCTCTCCCTTCCGCGCTGCCCAGCCGAGGGATGCAGAGCCTTGGCCGTAAATGCAGCCACGGGAACTCCAGCTCACCGGGGGAAGGACTCTCCGTGGAGGGGGCAGAGCCCTGGAACCGCTGCCCAGGGAGGGGCTGAGTGCCCCACTCTGCAGACATCCCAAACCCAGCGGGACGTGGCCCTGTGTCACCGGCCCTGGGTGCACTGGGGCATCCCTGACAACCCCAGCTGCTCTGGGATTCTGGATCTAACAGAACCTGCTCACTTCAGGGATGCTCTCAACAGGGAAACCTAAACCAGCTTCCCAAGAGGATGGCTCTGGGGCCACTGCAAGGTTTGACTTCCAAATCTAAACGTTAAAATCCAACTATCCACTGAAAGTTCCTTCCTCTCCATCCCTTCCCATCTCCACACAATCCCCGAGTCCCAAAGATTTCCTGAACACAACTCTCAGATTCCTGCTGCAGATTCCTGCTGCAGGATTCCCGCTGCAGATTCCCGCTGCAGGATCCCTGCTGCAGAATCCTGCTGCCCCATCCCTGCTGCAGCATTCCTTCTGCCCCATTCCTGCTGCAGGATTCCTGCTGCCCCATCCCTGCTGCAGGATTCCTGCTGCCCCATCCCTGCTGCAGCATTCCTTCTGCCCCATTCCTGCTGCAGGATTCCTGCTGCCCCATCCCTGCTGCAGGATTCCTGCTGCCCCATTCCTGCTGCAGGCGTCCCGCTGCCCCATCCCTGCTGCAGGATTCCTGCTGCCCCATCCCCGCTGCAGATTCCCGCTGCCCCATCTCTGCAGGCCCAAGCTGTGGAAGCAATGTCCCTGGTCCCTGCTGGAGCTGTCTGCCCTCCCGGGGCGTGGGCCGTACCTTGGGCGGGCGCAGCAGCAGCTGGTGGAAGTCCTTGAGCCGGGGCTCGATGCCGTGTAAGACGCTGCTGTTGACAGCGTAAGACCTCTCGAATCCCTGAGTGTACGAGTCCATCAGGCCTTCCACCCTGAGGGGACACCAGGATTCACTCGGGATTCACTCACAGCTCCCTCTTCCCATCCTGGACAACCAAGGGATACTCCCAGCCCAGTCCATCCTGGGATTCTGGGACTTTATGACATTAAACTGCTGCTCAACTCAGTGTTTAACCATCAATTCCACTAAAACCATTTTCCCTCTACACTTCCCACATTCCATCTTCCCTGTCCTGGGGCCCAGAGGTAGAGATTTTGTTAAGAGTCTCCAGTCACACTGGCCATATCACTGGTTTTCTCTTCAAAAATGAGGATGAAAAATAATAATGTTCAGCTCCTGAACACATTTCCATACCTGCATGATATTGATTCTATTATATTAATTATTTCTGTTATTTATTATATTGTACTAGTTAATATTGGTATAATTTCCCAAGTGCTGCCCACACAACCAAACCTGTGCCCAGCTCAGGGGGAGCTGACCAGAAAGAACCTCCCAGGAGAGCTGGCAAATCACATTCCCAAAGCACTTCCTGGGGTTCCAAAAGCCCAAACACTTCCCAAGGAAATGGCCAAGCAAGAGGCACCTAACAGGTCCCAACAAGAGGCACCTGCCCCAGGCTGCTCCCAGCCCCAGTGTCCAACCTTGGGCACTGCCAGGGATCCAGGGGCAGCCCCAGCTGCTCTGGGCACCCTGTGCCAGGGCCTACCACCCGCCCAGCCAGGAATTCCCTCCCAAGAGCCCATCTAGAACTCCTCTCTGGCAGCTTGAAGCCATTCCCTGTGTCCTGGCACTGCCTGTCCCTCTGTGCCCCCCGCCCAGGCTGGAGCCCCTGAGCGGTCCCGAGGCGCGGTCTCAGCAATCCCAGCAATCCCCCATGACCGCAGTGACCCCAGTGATCCCAGCAATCCTTGTGACCCCGGTGACCTCAGTGATCCCCGTGATCCCAGCAATCCCAGTGATCCCAGTGACCTTGGTGATCCCAATGATCCCAGCGGTCCCAGTGACCCCAGTGATCCCAGTGAGCCCAGCAGTCACGGTGNCAGTCCCGGTGATCCCAGTGACCCCAGTGACCCCAGTGACCCCAGCGGTCCCAGTGACCCCAGTAACCCCAGTGACCCCAGGGAGCCCAGAGACCCTGGAGGTTCCAGCAATCTCAGTGACCCCAGCAGTCCCAGTGATCCCAGCGGTCCCGGTGATCCCAGTCACCCCAGTGCCCCCGGCGGTCCCAGCTCACCCGGAGCGCCGCGTTTCCAGCAGTGTCAGGAGCACCTGGGTTCCGTTCACGATGCAGGTCTCGCTCTGCTCGCCGTCAAACATGTTCCTGAGGAGCTGCTCCACGCACTCCTGCCTGGGGACACCGGGCACTCACACGGGCCCGGGGCTGCCCCCCGGCCACCCCTCTCCTGGCAGCCGGGAAGGCGAGGGGAGGGTCCCGCTCCTCCCGCAGCGCCGTGCCAGGACCACGCAATGACGGGCGGGAGGAACGGGAGGCTGAGGCCAGCCCTGCTCCCCAGCCCCAGCTCCCGCAGCTCCTGCTCCCCACCACGTCCCAGCTCCCCAAAATCCAGCCCTCAGGGAGTCCCTACCCTGCCTTCCCCAGTCCCGTGTCCAGCCAAACCCGGCACCCCTGGAGTTCACAGCCCAACCCTGACTATTCTCTAACATTGCAAAAAAGTCTCCTGTATGTGGGTATAAATAAAATATGAGAGAAAGATGTAAAACCAGCTGAATAATTCATGAGTGAGGATTATTTGAAAAAGGAGCATCTAAATATCCTCTGTCAGCAGAGCAGGGGAGGCAGAGGTAAGAGAAGCAGTAAATTTTCTGTAATGAATCAAATTCCCGTTACAGCACCCAGCCAGCAGCTCCTGAACCTGGATTTGGATCATTCTCTGATCCCACCTCCTTTGTGCTTCCTGACTCAGGGATGATAAAAGTTAACCAAAACCCAAAAGGTCACTGAAATGCTGGGAGAATTGGCCAGGAAGGGTAACGAGCTTTGTGACCTTCTGCAGAAATGGAAGAGGAGCAGAAGAATCCCTCTGCCCAAAATGATCCTTTATTTTGAGCAGGAATTCTGGAGATGGTTCCAGTACACCCCAGGGCCCTCTCCAAAACTATCAAGAAAGCCTAAAATTACCAAAAAAGTCTGCAAGTGCCACATCTTCCATGGCCATCACCCCTCCCACTGCAGGGAATCACAGCCCTCATTAAAAGTCCTGGGATTCCCAGGGGGAATGACCGAGCTCAAATCCCATCTCCAAAATTTTGAGGGCTCAGAACTGCCAGAGGAGAGGCCACAGGCTCCACTCAGCGCTGTGACTTCCAGTGCCTCCAGTTCCAGAGCCCAACAGCAGCAGCACCTGGAGCTGCTGCAGAGCCCAGAGAGGCCCCGGAGCTGCTCCAGGGCTGGAGCCCCTCAGCTCCCAGGGAGCCACGCTGGGAGAGCTGGGGCTGCTCACCTGGAGAGGGGAAGGCTCCAGGGAGAGCTTCCAGCACATT
>WBMY01003545.1:47478-65968 GCA_013397315.1 Donacobius atricapilla | reverse complement strand
GTCCCAGCTCACCCGGAGCGCCGCGTTTCCAGCAGTGTCAGGAGCACCTGGGTTCCGTTCACGATGCAGGTCTCGCTCTGCTCGCCGTCAAACATGTTCCTGAGGAGCTGCTCCACGCACTCCTGCCTGGGGACACCGGGCACTCACACGGGCCCGGGGCTGCCCCCCGGCCACCCCTCTCCTGGCAGCCGGGAAGGCGAGGGGAGGGTCCCGCTCCTCCCGCAGCGCCGTGCCAGGACCACGCAATGACGGGCGGGAGGAACGGGAGGCTGAGGCCAGCCCTGCTCCCCAGCCCCAGCTCCCGCAGCTCCTGCTCCCCACCACGTCCCAGCTCCCCAAAATCCAGCCCTCAGGGAGTCCCTACCCTGCCTTCCCCAGTCCCGTGTCCAGCCAAACCCGGCACCCCTGGAGTTCACAGCCCAACCCTGACTATTCTCTAACATTGCAAAAAAGTCTCCTGTATGTGGGTATAAATAAAATATGAGAGAAAGATGTAAAACCAGCTGAATAATTCATGAGAGAGGATTATTTGAAAAAGGAGCATCTAAATATCCTCTGTCAGCAGAGCAGGGGAGGCAGAGGTAAGAGAAGCAGTAAATTTTCTGTAATGAATCAAATTCCCGTTACAGCACGCAGCCAGCAGCTCCTGAACCTGGATTTGGATCATTCCCTGATCCCACCTCCTTTGTGCTGATCATTCCTTCCTGACTCAGGGATGATAAAAGTTAACCAAAACCCAAAAGGTCACTGAAATGCTGGGAGAATTGGCCAGGAAGGGTAACGAGCTTTGTGACCTTCTGCAGAAATGGAAGAGGAGCAGAAGAATCCCTCTGCCCAAAATGATCCTTTATTTTGAGCAGGAATTCTGGAGATGGTTACAGTACACCCCAGGGCCCTCTCCAAAACTATCAAGAAAGCCTAAAATTACCAAAAAAGTCTGGAAGTGCCACATCTTCCATGGCCATCACCCCTCCCACTGCAGGGAATCACAGCCCTCATTAAAAGTCCTGGGATTCCCAGGGGGAATGACCGAGCTGCAATCCCATCTCCAAAATTTTGAGGGCTCAGAACTGCCAGAGGAGAGGCCACAGGCTCCACTCAGCGCTGTGACTTCCAGTGCCTCCAGTTCCAGAGCCCAACAGCAGCAGCACCTGGAGCTGCTGCAGAGCCCAGAGAGGCCCCGGAGCTGCTCCAGGGCTGGAGCCCCTCAGCTCCCAGGGAGCCACGCTGGGAGAGCTGGGGCTGCTCACCTGGAGAGGGGAAGGCTCCAGGGAGAGCTTCCAGCACATTCCAGGGCCCAAAGGGGCTCCAGGAGAGCTGCAGAGGGACTGGGGACAAGGCTGTAGGGACAGCACACAGGGAATGGCTTCCCACTGCCAGAGGGCAGCGCTGGATGGGAGATTGGGCAGGAATTCCTGCCTGGGCTGGGATTGCCAGAGCAGCTGTGGCTGCCCCTGCATCCCTGGCAGTGCGCAAGGCCAGGCTGGACACTGGGGCTGGGAGCAGCCTGGGGCAGGGGGAGGTGTCCCTGCCATGGCAGGGGGGCACTGGGGGGCTCTGGGGTCCCTTTCCACCCAACCATGCCAAGACTCCACAAAAAGTGAAGAGTTCCCTCGCACAGGATCCTGTCAGGCCATGGCAAAAAGGCTGGATCAACCTCATTCCTGCAGGAGCAGTGAGGGAAATGAAGAATTTATGGAAGAGCAGCAGGTCCTGGCAGGGCCAGAGCTCCACGGCAAGCCCAGGGTGATCCCAGTGGTTTCCAGTGCTGGGATGACCCACACCCCATTCCCACCTGCAGACACTGGCTGCTGTCCCAAGAATTATCCAGTCATTGGTAGGAACTGACAGCCCTGAGCCAGGAGAAAAGATCCCCAAGGCCACCTAAATTCAGAGCTCTGGGTGGACAGAAATATCTCAGGGGAATTGGGAGCCCTGGTCTCTTCCACAGCTCCTTCCAGCCCTTTCCTGACCCAATGCTGCCTCCAGGGTGTTTTAGATTCAGCCTCCTGGAGAATCTCCCAGAGTTTTTAGGTTTGAAGCAATGATAAGCAGAAAACACAGGGCATAAGTAATTGAACGCTCATTGCAAAGAGCAAAGGAACAACAGCAGGAATGGAGCAAAACTGGGAAGATCAACATTTCTGGTACACACTGAACGTTATCTGGGAAATCAGGGAGTCAGGGACTGGCTTAAGTGTGAAGGGACCCCAGAGCCCCCCAGTGCCCCCCCTGCCATGGCAGGGACACCTCCCACTGCCCCAGGCTGCTCCCAGCCCCAGGGTCCAGCCTGGCCTTGGGCACTGCCAGGGATCCAGGGGCAGCCACAGCTGCTCTGGCAATCCCAGCCCAGGCAGGAATTCCTGCCCAATCTCCCATCCAGTCCCGTCACCTTCATGTCATTCCCCTTGTCCTGGCACTCCTGTTCTGGATGAATAATCACCCTCTGGCCTCCTTTGAGATCCCTTCCGACCCTGAAGGTGCTGTGAGGTGCCAACACCACTCTCCCTTCTCCAGGCCAAAATTCCTCGGGATTTCCCTCAGCCTGGATCAGGCTGGGAGCTCTGGGCTCCCTGACCCCCTCTCGTGCCTCTGGACAGAGCCCCAACCCCCAAATCCCCGAAGAGGCCGTTCAGTGCTGCTCCAGCTCCAAAGGAACATCCCTGCTCTGTCTCTCCCTGCAGAGTGACCCAGGAGCCATCCCCAGTGCCCCCAGTACTCACGATTCCAGTGCTGTGAGAAGTGGATCTGGCTCTGGGACATCCTGGAGCTGAGTGCTCTGGTCTCTGCTCAGCCTGATGATGTCACACAGGGTCTGGGAAGCGTTGGATTGCCTCTGGAAAGAGGGCCAGGAGCAGCGTCAGCGCCGGGGCCAAGCGCGGCCGGCTGGGAATGCTCCGGCTGGGATCAATCCCTTCCTGCTCCCCCTGCAGGTACGCAGGGCTGGACACTCCTGGAGGAGCAGCATCCACAGGAGATGCACTCCAAGGAGACTGGCCCACACATCACCATCAGGAGCAGCTCAGGGATGAGGATTTCTTTTTCCCCCCTCAATCCTGCTCACCCGCACATTCACAACACAAGCATTCCATCCTTCCTCCCACTGCTCAACTCTCCTGCTTGAGAAAGCCCTTCACCATTTAATTCCTGGGATTTAAAAGGCTTTCCAGGGGTGTTGGAGGAATTCATCCTCCAGTTCTGGCCATCAGTCAAAGCCTCTCTGGAGCTGCTGTACCTCAGCATCAGCTCCAACACAAATCCATGGGGATGTTCCCAGTTTTCCGCTCACACAGGGAAGTTTGCCTGGGATGAGCTGAGGGAATTGGGCTCAGAGAACTGCATTTTCTGGACTTTACAGCTCAACTCTTACTTGGAACTAAAAAGATTTCAAAATGGCATGAAGTGGCTGATTTGAAAGGCTCTTCCAGGAACAACAGGCTCCTTCCTAACCGCCACTGTCTGTAGGTTTGAGATGAACTGAGGCAGCAGAACCAAGAAATCGGGAGTAAAGTAAGTCAAAAGCAGATGAAACCACTCCAAAACCCCACATTTGGTGCTGAGCAGAGGATGGGACATGCCATCCCCGGTGGCTCCTCCACAGGTCACTGGGACAAGGAAAATGGAATCTCCAGGACCCTGCAGGACCCAGCAGCCCAAACCCCCAGCCCTGGTGCCACTCACATCCTCGTCCTGGCTCGAATGGATCAGCTCCACGAGTCTCTGGATAATCCTGGCTTCATTCAGCCACTGCGGGGAGAAGAGCAGGAGAGAAAATCCTCGCTGGATGTCCGGGAACTCAGAAGAAGAGGAGCTCTGGGAAGCTCTGCAGGAAGGGGAAGCTCTTCCTTCCCTCTCCTAATCCCATCCCTGAGGCAGGGATGGGGATGGATTCGGGTTTGCATCAGCATGGATGGGGATGGATTTGGATTTGCATCCTGCCATGGAACGAACACGCAGAGCCCTCTGGAGAACATGGAATGCTCCAGGGACATTCATCTCATCTGATCAGAAGTGGCAGAACCCCCACCACGTTCTCCCAGCAGCTCCTGCTCTTCCTGCTGCTCACACTCAGCAATTCAGCCCTTTGCTGCCAGGAGTGAGCCAGGCTGCTGCCCTGGAGCCACAGTGGGGCTGGGGGACCCCAGGGAGCGACTGCAGCCCTGGGAACAGGAGCTGCCAGAGGGGTGGGTCAGCTGCTGGGTAAAACACCACAGAGCCCATCTGCCCCGAGGCAGGCAGGGACAGGGCTGGGAGGGGAAGGCCCTCACGTTCAGCACGTCCTGGCGCAGCGCCGTGGGCTCCACGCAGCTGATGAGGCGCAGCAGCAGGTCCATCATGGCAGAGGTGTCGATGTGCTTTAGCACCAGGCTCAGGAACTTGTCCTTTTTCCTCAAGAACGAGATCACCTGTGGAAACAGGAGCCCGCATCAGCTGCCAGCGGGACGCACAACTCCCTCAACTCCCTCAGAACTCCCTCAGGGCTCCCTCAGACCTCCCTCACAGCTCCCCCAGAGCTCCCTCAAAACTCCGTCCTGGCTCCCCAACAACTCCCTCACAACTCCTGGAGCTTCTCCTTTGTGTCTCAACCACTGACCTTGGGTTGGGAACTCTCCAGGGAACAAGGGAATAATTTTTATTCCAAGGCAACACCAAATCAGAACTTTTAAGCCAACTCTGTGCCACAGAGAAACCCAAGGCCATGGAAATAAGTGAAGCTGGAGAATTCTCTTTTCCTCTCAAGCTCCCTACCAAGCAGCATTTAAAACCCCAGTATTTACTGGGGTGTGAGTATTCCTGAATGCCTATTCAGCTCTTCCATAAGGATGATCCTGAGGCCTTGTTTATGGATTGGGATGACTCTGATGATCCTCAAAATGCCTTGGCATGAAAAGTGAAGCTTTAGCTGTGCCATGGGGATATCCCAGCTGTGGCAGATCCCAACCCAAAACTCTGGGAAGACTCTGGGCATGCCAGCATCTCCCTGCACTGAAGAACTCCGAGAACTTTCCAGAGCCTCCATTTCACCTCCAGCCTTAAACTCAGCTCCAGGAGGACCACGAGCTCACAAGGACAACAGCGGTGTCGGGGAATGCCCTGGATCAGGACAGATCCCCTCCCTACCTGTTCTGTTTTCCGTGCAATGAGGTTCCCGATGGTCTTGCTGAAGAAGCTGGCGAGGAGGGGGTTCAGGGGGGGCTCGTGGTCCAGGAAGTCGTAGAGGATGTTGAGCAGGGTCTCGTCCCCGCCCAGTTTGTCATTGATCTGCGGCACGTCCGAGGTCAGCAGCTCGCAGGCCGTGTTGGGATACCTGCAGGGACATGCCCGCATGAGATCTGCCCTCCGCAAATCCCTCAGCAATGAAGGAGCTCCTGGCTGGGAACCGAGATCTGCCCTCCACAAAGCCCTCAGCAATGGAGGAGCTCCTGGCTGGGAACCGAGATCTGCCCTCCACAAAGCCCTCAGCAATGGAGGAGCTCCTGGCTGGCAGGGTGGGCAGGCCCTGGCACAGGGTGCCCAGAGCAGCTGTGGCTGCCTCTGGATCCCTGGCAGTGCCCAGGGCCAGGCTGGACACTGGGGTTGGGAGCAGCCTGGGACAGTGAAAACAGAGTTGTCCCTGCCATGGCAGGGGTGGCACTGGGGGGCTCTGGGGTCCCTTCCCACCCAACCATTCCATGGCTGATTCCCTCTGGTGAGGACACCTCTTCCACAATGGGTTATTCCTGATTTGTGACCAAACCAGGTTTCTACACCAGGATCTTTTCCAATCTCTGCAATCCAAACTCTGCACTCCACACAAACCACTAAAACACATCCAGGCCAGCTGGGAGCTTTGACCCTTTCCCTGCACCATTCCCTTCCCCAGCAGCGTCTTCCTGTTCCTGAGTTCCAGCCCTGAAGGTTCCAAAAGTCCCTCAGGCCCCACTGCTGCTGTTCCAGGCCTGGTGCTGCCCAAGGAGCTGAGGCTGAGGATGTCACTGTCACCACCCCAGAAGGAGCTTCCATCGCTTAAAGCCCCAAAGGAACACCAGGACTCATTTCTCCTCTTCCTGGCTCACTGCATGCAAAAAGCATCCCTAAAGATCAATGTGGAGCCTCCCTGGGACACACATCCCACGGAGAGGGGAGAAATGGGAGCTCTCCCTGTCCCAGCAGGTTCTGCTCCCGCAGCTCTCACAGCCCCAGGTCTGATCCAACCCCTCTCCATTCCCGTGCTGGCCCCACAGCCCAGGCCTGGAGGTTTCCAGGCTGCAGGGAACTCACCTCACCCAAACTCCCTCTGAGAGCTTCCCTCACCCCTGGGCTCAGCAGTTCATTGGCAGATCCAAGATTCACACTCTCCTTTCCTGCTCCAGCCTCCTTCCAGGTGTTTAATTCCACAAGTTCTGCTTGGATGGGGATTTACTGGGGACTCTCCCTCTTTTGAGTTTCCCCTCTGAACTTCATGAACCTCCATCCCACTGTTTCAGGAATAAAGCTTTGGTGTGATCCCCTCCCCACACCTCCCGACCCCCAGATCCTTCCAAAGCTATCTCCCTGTTCCGCTTCACACTTTCATAACCCTTCCTGAAGAGCCAGAAGTGGGATTCCATCTGGATTTACACAGAGTCCATTCTTTGTGCTCAGCCTTTATTTACCCCGAAAGCCCCCCTGGTTTCTAATGAGCTCAAACCCTCCTTCCCCTCTCCAGGCCTTGGAGACGCTTCTGGGCCTGCTCTGCCTGGGAGTCCCAAGGGCTGCCAAGAAAATGCTCCATGAACACCAGCCCTTGGTGTCCCAGCAGGAATTTCCTTCTTGAAACCCCTGTCCTTGTCCCCTCCTTCCCTCATTCTTCACCTGTTTGGTTACAATCAGGGAATCCTGGAATGGTTGGGTGGGAAGGGACCCCACAGCCCCCCCAATGCCCCCCTGCCATGGTAGGGACACCTCCCACTGCCCCAGGCTGCTCCCAGCCCCAGTGTCCAGCCGGGCCCTGGGCACTGCCAGGGATCCAGGGGCAGCCACAGCTGCTCTGGCAATCCCAGCCCAGGCAGGAATTCCTGCCCAATCTCCCATCCAGCGCTGCCCTCTGGCAGTGGGAAGCCATTCCCTGTGTGCTGTCCCTGCAGCCTTGTCCCCAGTCCCTCTGCAGCTCTCCCGGAGCCCCTTCAGGCCCTGGCAGGGGCTCTGAGCTCTCCCTGGAGCTTCTCCTCTCCAGGCTGGACATTCCCAGCTCCCCCAGCCTGGCTCCAGAGCAGCTCCAGCCTGGGGAGCAGCTCCTCTGGACTTGCCCCAGGTCCTTCTGCTGCCGGCCCCAGGGCTGGGGCAGCTCTGCAGGTCCCAAATCCACCTTTCAGGGCAGGATCTTGCACAGCTGCCACAGGATATTCCAAGTTACTGCCCCATGTATTCCCAGGCATTCACTCACCTGGGAACAGCCACCTCACACTGTTGTCAACTCTTACCCAAAACCAGACCTGAACGTGGCATTTCTGTGCCTTTCCACCAACACCAACCCCAGCCCTGGTCCATTCCCACCAGAAAAAACCTGCCCAGTTTTATTTATTTATAGTCAGAGCAGCCTTTTATTTTTATATAAACTTCACAAAGGCAAACAAACTCTCCAAACCCAAATGTCAGTATTTTTGAGTATACATTGGGTTAAAAATGCATCAACACAACTTTGGTGAGAAGCACACCCCTGTGAGGAGCTCAGCGTGGTCTGAGCAGAGGCAGAGAGCTGCGATCCCTGAAATCAGCAGGATCTGCATGCGCAGCACACTGGAAACACCCCAGATTTTATTCATTTTCCAGCTCACTTTGTTCTGTAGGATTGGAAACCCATTGAGTTCAGAGATTTCCACCTCTTGTGCTTCCCTTTCCTATAAAAACCGACTCAAGGGGCTTTGGATTTTGAGAGAACAGCAGGATAAGATTTTTTTGGAGACATTATTTGAGACGGGATTTTTTTGGGGGCATTACTTGAGATTTGATTATTTGAGACATTACTTGAGCTATGCCTTTTTGGTGACATTATTCGAGATAGGATTTCTTTTTTTGGAGACCAACTCCATGTTAAACCATCAAAACCAAAGCAACAAATCCTGCCAATCGCCTCCACAAACCCCAAATGCCGAAACGCCCGCAGTGCCCAAAGCCTCCCTCCCCTGCAGGAGGTGCCAGCGCTGGCAGCGGGGACGGAAGCCGGGCGGAATCTCAGCTCCCAGCTCCCCGGCGGGGTGTCCTGGGCAGCAGGGACCCAATACCTACTTGAATCGGACCTTCTCGTCCATGTCCACGGGGGGCTCGTGCGTGATGAGGGTGACCAGCTGCTCCATGCAGCGCTGCTGGCACAGGAACTCCAGCAGCCGCCGGTTCTGCGCCTTGCATTCCTGCAGGACGTCATCCTCATCCATCAGCTCCTCCAGGGTCACATCCTCCTTGTCCAGCAGCTTGTCCACGTGCGACGTCGTGTTCAAATCAAACTTCCAGAACATGGTGATGGGACACGACTGGCTGGGGGCGGAAAGCACTGGTTACTGCTGCACACCCGCCGCGGGTTATCCCGGAATGGCCGAGGGCAGAGACTTCGGAGACCACCCAGTCCCACCACCAAGCGCTTCCACTACCGCCCCGCATCCCCAAGTGCCACGTCCACACGTACTGTGAACACGTCCAGGGATGGGGACTCACCTCTGCCCTGAGCAGCCCCTTCCAGCGCTTTCCAACCCCCCCGGGGAAGGAATTCCCCTAAACCCACCCTGACCTCCCCTGAGGCCGTTCCCTCTCCTCCTGTCCCTGTTCCCTGGGATTAGATCCCAAATCCCCCCTGGCTGTCCCCTCCTGGCAGGGAGTTGTGCAGAGCCACAAGGTCCCCCCTGATCCCCCTTTTCTCCAGGCTCAGCCCCTGTCCCAGCTCCCTCAGCCTCTCCTGGGGCTGCAGCCCCGTCCCAGCCCCATTCCCTGGACATGCCCCAGCCCTTCCAGAGCTCTCCAGAGCTGCCCTCAGGATTCCAGGTGGGAAAATCCTGACGTGTAAAAGAAACTCAGTTTTTCCCCATTCCATGTTCTGGTTCTGTGAATGCTTCACTCGGAGCTTCACTGTGGAAGTCATGCCATCAAGGATTGAGAGATTTAAAATCTAATGAGAAAATTGGGCTCTTCAGCCTTTTGCAAGGCCCTGCTCTGGTGA
Organism: Donacobius atricapilla; assembly: GCA_013397315.1. NCBI lineage: Eukaryota > Metazoa > Chordata > Aves > Passeriformes > Mimidae > Donacobius > Donacobius atricapilla. Next base: position 56,799 of record WBMY01003545.1, on the reverse strand, counting down.
CTGGAAGGCAGAGCCCCCTCAGTGTCATTCCTGCAGGGAAAATGGGTTTGTAAGAGGACAGTGTCCAGGCTGTCCTGCAGCTGAGGCTATGCAGAGTGGGACTGGTGGAGGATCAGGCATGGGAACATTTTTGGACGCTGGAAAAAGCCAAAGGAATGGATGGAGAGAGTTCTGTGTGCAGAAATGGGGATGTGGGTTAGGTTAAAAACAGCTTTGTGATCCTGAGCATGGAATCACATGGTGCTGCTGGATCATCTGGGAATGAGGCACGGGGACACGGCTCAGCCCAGAGACTCCGTGGGCAGAGTGTGGGAGCCAGGGCTGGCACTGCCCAGGATGTGTCACCTCTGGCCCTGGGGCACCACAGCCGCTGCCTGCTGCGGTGTTAATGGCTGCAGAGGGACAAGGCTGCAAGGACAGCACACAGGGAATGGCTTCCCACTGCCAGAGGGAGATTGGGCAGGAATTCCTGCCTGGGCTGGGATTGCCAGAGCAGCTGGGGCTGCCCCTGGATCCCTGGCAGTGCCCAAGGCCAGGCTGGACACTGGGGCTGGGAGCAGCCTGGGGCAGGGGGAGGTGTCCCTGCCATGGCAGGGGGGCACTGGAGGGGCTCTGGGGTCCCTTCTATCCCAAACCATTCCAGGAATCCGTGAATTCTGTACCTGGTGGCCAGAACAGGACTGTGAAGGGTTGTTGAGGAGCTAAGGTGAGATGGTGAAGGGCGGAACTGGAAGAGGAAATGTTAAGCAAAGGGAAGAATCCTGGAAGAGTCCTGTCCAAGGAATTCCTGGAGGTGGCACTCAGGGCTCTGGGCTGGGGATTGGGCACAGCTGGGGCTGGATGGGCTGGGAGGGCTTTTCCAACCCCAGGGATTTTGGGATTCTGGGATTTCAGCACTGAATTTCGGAGTTGGGAGCAGCCATCTGAATGTTCAACTTACGTGACACTGCAGTGACAGCACTGCTGGGCTCGGTGTGTTCCTCACTAACTGTTCTTTGGGTATTTTTAACCATCTCTGCTTGGTTATAAATTCACCAAGGGAAAGAAAATCTGGCACCAAAGGCCTTCAGTGAAGGAGGTTTGGGGGCTCAGTCAACCCAAATGCAGAAATATTCCCTCCACTGGTGTGGAATCCACACGGAATTCTCACCTTCCAAACTGACAACCATTGTAATCCTGCCAATTCCACAGCTTTCCTGAACTTTTAATACATCTCTAGGAAAAGCTGCCTGACCTTCCCTAGGAGGGTGGAGAGGAGCTGGGCTGGAACTGCCAGAGTAGCTTTGAGGTCCCTTCCCACCCAAGCATTCCATGACTCTGATTCCATGGGATCTGCCTCTTCTCCCATCTCAGTACTTTAATTTAGGTCACTTCTGCCCCCAGTAAAGCAGAGCTGTTTTCCCTTTTTCAGGCGGAAAAGGGAAAAGCTCAAAGCCCTTCCCAGCCGCTGATTTTATTTCTGGAGTACCTGCCGCAGAGATGCTCATTTGCATAAAGGACAAAATCAATCTTTTACTCAAAACATTCTGAGCCCGAGGAATTCCTGGCTGGGAATTCCAATGGAGAAATTGTCATTTATTTCTTCATTCTTCAGGGATGATCTCCCAGCCCCCTCCTGCCGGCAGCCCCCGGGAACGGCTCCTTCAGCACATCCCGAGGCTCCCCTTGGGAACTGCAGGGACGTGACCCGGGGGTGCTGCTGGGGACACTCGAGGGACCCGGGGTGGTGCTGGGGGCACCCAAGGGACCCAGGGTGGTGCTGGGGCCAGGGTCAGTCCCCCGTGACCCCCGGTCCCAGAGCCTTTCCCAGCCCCACGGCCCCAGGAGCAGCCAGGCCCTGGGTCGCTGTGATTCCTCCCAGGGTTTTTCCCAGCCAGCTCCGTGTTCCCAAGGGCTCCCCTGAGCCTCAGCAAACACAGGCCTAGAAAAAGCACCCACAGCATTTTCCAGCCTTTCCCAAATGCTCTCCGCACTCCAACGCCAGGAAAAGTGAACATGGAGGGGCAGGAGCCCCCCAGGCAACCCCTCCTGGAAACCGGACAGAATTCCCAAGATTTACTGATTTTTCAGGCCCATTTAAGACCATTCCTGCTAAAATAAAACACTGAATGTTTTCACTAGGTGGGAGCAGATGGAAGTGCTGAGGGAAGGACGTTCCCAAAAAGGTTTTCGGGATCCTCCTGCCATCCTGGGAACATCCAGTACAAAATCCCAAAGCCAACCCCAACTCCAACAGCTCTGGCCCAGCTGAACAGCTCCCAGTTGCATCCAGGGTGGATTTTAGCCTGGACACAGATTCCTAATGGAAATTTCAAGCTTATTCTTTTTTTTGCCAAGTTTTAATATAAAATCTCCCCTATTTCCTCCATAAGAATAAATAATTTTAAGCTTTGCTACACAAAACAACAACAAAAAATACCCCATAACATAGGGGTATGGGAATTCCCCTATGCAATTCCAGTATGGGAAGAAGTCTGGAGCACACCAGGACCACACATCCATCCCAGAGGTTTCCACCTTTAATCCCAGTTACCCAGGAGCAGTTATCCCAGCTCCAGGGAATAAAACCTCCCTTTACTGAACCTGCTGAACATGAAGCCCCAAGTCAGCTTTTTCAGCAAACAGTTCCACTAGTGGAAAATCCACCTGGAAAACACAGATGGACAGAGCCAGGCTGAGCAATGGCTCAGCTGAATTCCCACTGAAGGGCTGAGCAGGGAATTCCCCAACAGCCTGAGAGCAGAACTCTCCCTCTGGTGACTCAGCAGCAGGATGAAAGGTAAGAAATGAATCAGCACAAAGTAGAAATAGGAAAAGGCACAGGCAGATCCCAAACTGGGGCCAGTGGATTTGGGAGTGATCCCAGAAGGAAGAGGAACACCAAGGAATCAACATCTGCTCGGGACACAAAAATAATTCGGCTGAGCCGACCAAAGCTGTCACGAGGACCAGGCTGCTCCCGGCCCCATCCAGCCTGGCCTCGGACATTTCCAGGGACAAGGGGCAGCCACAGCTGCTCTGGGAATTCCCTCCCAGCCCTCACCACCCTCCCAACAGGAATTCCTGCCCAATATCCCACCGAACCATTTCCATCTGTGCATCCTTATCCCATCGCCCATTTCCATGGCAGAACCAGTTTTACATAAAATAATGTAAATGCTGCTCCCTTTGGAGCACTAGGAAAGCTTTTCCTAACTCAGTTCCCAACAGGGCATTTCCCAGTCAGCCACGACACTGCTGGCAGTGGGAAGGGCCCCGCTGCTCCCAGACCTGCAGGGAATCGCGGGGCAGTGACTCCCCAGTGGAATCACAGCAGCAGGAAAGGGCAGCTCCTCCTGCGTGCCTCGGCTCCGTCCCTCCCCTGGGGAGCTGCACTCAGAGCCCCTGGCCTGCCCCCCTTCCGTGCCCCACAGCGAGGGCACAGCGTGGCACAAACACACACATCTCCTGAACAGCCACGGCAGTGCCCAAACAGGGAAAGTGGAGCTCCCTGCTCTGCCCAGATTATGGACCTCAGCTCAGGTTCTTCCCCGCTGAACCTGGTTTTAGGGAGCATCCTGGCCAGGGTGCCAGGAATCCCAGAATCCCTGAGGCTGAAAAAGCCCTCCCAGCCCACCCAGCCCCAGCTGTGCCCCGGGCCCACCCTGTGCCCAGCCCAGAGCCCTGAGTGCCACTCCAGGAATTCCCTGGGCACCTCCAGGGATGGGCACTCGCTGGGCAGCCCCTGCCAAGGCCTGACCCCTTTTCCACGGGCATGAAGCCAGCCCAGGCTCAAGGATGGCACAGGGACACAGGGACTGAGCTCCTCTGTGGGACTCCATCCCCAGGAACATCCCTGGGACACCACAGTCCCCTCTCAGATGACTCCAGGTATTAAATATCAGGATCAATCCCAGCAGCAGCCACCAGAACTGAGCACCCAGCACCACAGAACTCATGCTCATTACTGGGAATTAACTGATCCCTTAATGAGGAACTTCACAGGCTCTGGCCAGAAATCCTCCAGTGCTGGGCTGATCCCACAGGGAGGGGGACCCTGCCCCTGTGCCCAGGTGAGGCCCCACCTGCAGAGCTGCCCCAGCCCCGGGACACAGCAGCAGCACCTGGAGCTGCTGCAGAGCCCAGAGAGGCCCCGGAGCTGCTCCAGGGCTGGAGCCCCTCAGCTCCCAGGGAGCCACGCTGGGAGAGCTGGGGCTGCTCACCTGGAGAGGGGAAGGCTCCAGGGAGAGCTTCCAGCACATTCCAGGGCCCGAAGGGGCTCCAGGAGAGCTGCAGAGGGACTGGGGACAAGGCTGCAGGGACAGCACACAGGGAATGGCTTCCCACTGCCAGAGGGCAGCGCTGGATGGGAGATTGGGCAGGAATTCCTGCCTGGGCTGGGATTGCCAGAGCAGCTGTGGCTGCCCCTGGATCCCTGGCAGTGCCCAGGGCCAGGCTGGGCACTGGGGCTGGGAGCAGCCTGGGGCAGTGGGAGGTGTCCCTGCCATGGCAGGGGGGCTCTGGGGTCCCTTCTCACCCAACCATTCCAAGAAAAAAGGACAGGGAGATGCTCCTACCTTCAGTAGAAGTTTCTTCAAATGTGAAATCTCCACGGACAGAGAAACATTTGGGTTACAGTTTCTGGAATAGACCCAGCTTCAGGAAATAGTTTTCATCCAGTGTGAATTCCTTTGCAAGCTTCCAATCCTGGAAAGATTTTAAAAAGTTACCAATAATCAAAGCTACCAGAGGGCCAAAGGTTTTTATTTTGTTCCCTAAATGAACTTCCACAGAACCTTTCAGCACAAAGGGACTGACAGCCCCTGCCAAACCATCAGCACCAGGCCACACAGGATCCTCCCAGTTCTCCCAGTTCTGCAGCACTGGGCAAACATGAACTGCCCAGCCCTGGAGGTGCTCAAGGCCTGGCTGGATGAGGCTCAGAACAACTCGGGATAGTGGAAGGGGATCACAGAGAAGAGCCAAGGCTGGCTCAGCCCATGAGCTCCCCCACAGCTCCAGAGCTGGGCTTTACCCAGCCTCCTGAAATCCAGGAACTCCGGGTGTGCTGTGGGATACACCCAGGCAGAGACCAACCAGCAGGAGGTCCCTCCATCTAATGGAAATTGAATTTCATGTGAAAATAAATGTATTTCCTCATTTTCCCATCAGTGATTACTTAACTGGAGGTACAACATTCAGCCAAACCAAGAGCATTGATCAGAACAAAAACTGTTCAGGATTTTATTTCTAAACTTTGACGCCTTTTCCCCCAGACTTTGTGCCCAAAAGTCCCTGACAGAGTCCCACGTTCAGGGAGGTTGGAAAAGCCCTCCCAGACCTTCCAATCCAAGCTGTGCCCCGTGCCCACCCTGTCCCCAGCCCAGAGCACTCAGTGCCACCTCCAGGAGTTCCTTGGACACCTCCAGGGCTGGGCACTCCAAACCTCCCTGGGCAGTTCCAAGGCCTGAGCACCCTTTCCATGGGGAAATTCCTGCTGCTGTCCCTCCTGAGCCTCCCCTGACCCAGCCTGAGGCCGTTCCCTCTCCTCCTGTTCCTGTTCCTGGGAGCAGAGCCCGACCCCTGCCAGGGCAGGGACACCTCCAACAAAACCCCCTCAGCAATTCTCTGCTGGGCCACAAACACCATGAGTTCTGTAAAATTCTGCACAACTCTGGCCTAAATGGACACTGAAGCTTGGAGAGCACAAGGCTGGAGGAGCCCCGGAAGAACACATGGAAGTCTCACAGAAGAAGCTGCTCCAGGCACAGGGAGTGAAAGGGGTTGGAAGGGAGAATTTGTCTTGGTCTCAGTTGGCTTTGCATTCCACAGCCATGGAGTCCTGGGATGGCTGGGTGGGAAGGGACCCCAGAGCCCCCCCAGTGCCACCCCTGCCATGGCAGGGACACCTCCCACTGCCCCAGGCTGCTCCCAGCCCCAGTGCCCAGCCTGGCCTTGGGCACTGCCAGGGATCCAGGGGCAGCCACAGCTGCTCTGGGCACCCTGTGCCAGGGCCTGCCCACCCTGCCAGCCAGGAATTTGTTCCGAATATCCAACCTGAACCCTCCCCATCAGCTCTCGCATGCTGCACGTCCCTGCAGAGCCAGGGCACCAAGGGATGCAGCCTGGCCTGGCCCAGTACGCCCCGAGCTACGGCACATCCTCGGGGGAACCGCTCCGGAGAGCCTCCGGGGACACACCGGGCACAGCCAGCACTGCTGCCACCCTGTGTCACTGCTGTCACCCTGTGTCACTGCTGTCACCCTGTGTCACTGCTGTGCCACCACAGCCAGCACTGCTGTGCCACCACAGCCAGCACTGCTGCCACCCTGTGTCACTGCTGTCACCCTGTGTCACCGCTGCCACCCCGTGTCACTGTGCCACCACAGCCAGCGCTCCCTGCCACCACCCCGTGCCACTGCCGTGTCCCCAGGACACATCTGCCGGCCGAGGGACGCCTGGTGCCAGCAGCAGCTGCTGGCACTGCCCCTCGGGGCAAGGGGTGACACAGCTCCTGACGATGACAGCTCCTCGCACCCAGCCTCCCTCCCTCCCAGGGCAGCCAAAGCCTCCCAGGTGCCAGCACCAACCCAGCAGCAGAAACGGGGCCATCCCCCTCGGGAAGGAAGAACTCACCCGAAGTTTAGTGGGAGCAAAACCCAAAGGAGCTCAAGAGGCTGCTCATCTGCAGCTCCTGGTCCCAAATAGCCCAAATAGACACAAAGAGCTGGAGCTGTCATTGGAAAGACACCATAACAAAAATATGAACAAATTCAAAGTATCCATCAGGAGTGAAAGTCCATTTTGTATAAATCAGGGAACCCTGGAATGGTTTGGGTGGGATGGACCTTAAAGTCCTCCCAGTGCCACCCCTGCCACGGCAGGGACACCTCCCACTGCCCCAGGCTGCTCCCAGCCCCGGGGTCCAGCCTGGCCTGGGCACTGCAGGGACGGGGCCAGAGTTTTCAGGGATACGGTTCAGCCCCGAGCACAACGCAATCAGAGTGTGCTGCAGCTTTTCCACACATTTGTGCGCCAATACCCCGTGAACAGAGCCCACTTTCCCCATCCTGGCTACACCTTCCACACCTTAGGACAGATGGTCCCAAGATATTCCACAGCCCTTCCATGGCATCCTCTCAGGCAAGTAAGGAAAGCTCGCTACTGAGCAGACTAAAACCCACTAAAAACCTCTCCAGTGCCTTTGGAAAAGCTTTTACACATTAGCAAGTCATGAACAACTGTTCAATCTATCCCAGCTCCTCTCCCGAGCTCTCCTCAGGGAGCTTCCACCTGGGCCAGCCCTGCTGGAGGCCGTGCAGAGCCCAGGGGGAGCAGCCCCGCCGTTCCTGTGGCTGTTCCTGTGTGCCAGGGGCTGTGTGTGACACAGCCCAGCTGGGCACGGGGGGCAGAGCCCGGCCCAGAGGGTCCCAGAGCCCGGGCAGCAGAGCCTGCACCCTGCCCCGCAGCCAAGGGAGCCAGGAGTGAAACCCCCGGCACGGGGATGGAGGCACAGAACCGGCCCTGGGCTCACACGGTCATGGAAAGCCCTGAGGGGAGGGGACCCACGGGGGTCACCTGCACAGAGCCCCGGATCCCAGCCTGGCATCCCTGGGGCTCCAGCAGCCTCAGGGCCGGGCTGTGCCCCTCTCAGTGCCCTGCTCAGTGCCCAGCTGTTCCTGAGGCCCAGCCGAGCCTCCCTGCCAGGGGCTCCTCCCGCTCTGCGCCTGCTGTTCCAGGGGAGCGGGAGGAGGGATCCACAGAGGCTGGAATGCCCCTTCCCCGAGGGGAATCCATACCCACCACTGCTCTGAGCCAGCTACAAGGAAAGGGTGCTTTAGCTGCAAAAGGCATTGGAGGAGGGTAAGGAGAATCGAGGATTCCTCAATAAAACAAACAAAAGGTCCATTTAACCCTTAAACATGAGCCTCGCAAGGGGAACAGAATTCCTGCCTTTCCCACGACGTCCCATGGCACATCCCAGGAGGCAGCAGTGGGATGGGAGCATTTGGAAAAGGACAGGCATGTACAAAACCCAGCTATTTTTAACAAAATTTAAAGTCTTCCCACTGCCTCAGTTACTTTATCATGGTTGATCAGAAATATCAACCCAGATGAGCTAAATTCAACCTTTTATATAAGTTAGAACTTCCCTCAAGACTTCACTGATAAAGGAGGAGTTGGAGCTGTTGGGATTAAAGAAAAGCAGCATGTTCCAGGATACCTGTACTGCTGACAGGAGAACGGAACAACCACAAACTATTCCCTAATCAAGTGTCCACTCACATAAACTTCGGGATTTATTCAGCCTCTTCCCACCAGCTCTAGGAGCAGTCCCTACAAAATCCCAGAATCCCTGAGGCTGGAAAAGCCCTCCCAGCCTACCCAGCCCCAGCCGTGCCCCGTGCCCAGCCCAGAGCACTCAGTGCCACCTCCAGGAATTCCCTGGGCACCTCCAGGGATGGGCACTCCCAACCTCCCTGGGCAGCCCCTGCCATGGCTAAATACAGTCAAAGGAGAAAAAATAATCCCAGCCTAAAACAGTCGGGACTTTCCAGCCTCTTCTCTCCAGTATAAGTGAGTGATGCAAAGACTGGGAAAAATGGTCCAGAGTTTCTCCCATTTTAGGGGTTTTATACCACGCAGTGACTTTCTGAAGTTGGGGTTTTATGACACCTCCAGCTCTTCCCCGGCCCTCCTCGTCTCTGCCTGGAATTCAGAGCTCTAAAACCATCCAGGTGACCACAAACATCAACTGACCCAGACGGTCACTCCAGATATCCCAATGAATTCTAACCCCCAATCTCCTGCAGCCCATTCCTGACTTCACACAGCCCTGAGGGCACTGGGATGGGCTCTGGCCTCTGCCGCTTCACTTCCAGAAAATAAATAAATAGATGCATCAAGATCCTCCCACCAACTCTTCTGAACCTCAGCCGTAATATGGGAATTGAAATATTCCCAGAGCCACCGGTTCTAACAGTAAATAAACAACAGCTGAGATGAACTGCTGGACAGAGACCAGAGCGCACGGAGCTGCTCCAGGCCTGGAGCCGGGCTGGGAGAGCTGGGGGTGCTCACCTGGGGAGGGAAAGGCTCCAGGGAGAGCTCAGAGCCCTGCCAGGGCCCAGAGGGGCTCCAGGAGAGCTGCAGAGGGACTGGGGACAGGCCTGGAGGGACAGGACAGGGGGGTACCCATGGCAGGGACACCTCCCACTGCTCCAGCCTGGCCTGGGACACTGCCAGGGATCCAGGGGCAGCCACAGGTTTTCCTCTGGGAATTCCAGCGCAGGCCCTCCCCACCCTCCCAGCCAGGAGCTCCTTCCCCACATCCCACCCATC
>WBMY01003545.1:32590-47472 GCA_013397315.1 Donacobius atricapilla | reverse complement strand
CCCACCCTCGGGCAGTTTTCTGCAGTTCCTGTTCCATCCCCGGGGAGGAGCAGCCAGCCCACCCCTCTCTGCCCGAACGCTGCCGCCTGCTCCCAGCCGGGGCTCAGCTCTAAATCCACTCCTCCTGGCAAACACCATTTCAACCCTTCCTTCATCAACTCAGGGCCACAGCAACTGCAAATCTCTTTTCCTCTGCATGTGGACATTTGGAAAACGATATGCAAATCATGAGATCCCTGGAATGATCCTGGTAACTAGAGAAGCCACCAAGACCATTTACTATTTTAAACTCTTGGCCACGCTCTGGGAATCTTCCCCAGGAGCTGATCCAGCACACAACCAGCACCTTCGGTGCCAGAGCCTGCTCCAAATCTTTTTAAATCTGCAGGGAGCTGTGCCAGGGGAGGGAGAGGATGGAGAGCAGGAAAGGCTCTTCCCCAGAGGGTGCTGGCACTGCCCGGGCTCCACGGGGAACGGGCACGGCCCCAGAGCTCCAGGAGCCTTTGGGCAGCGCTGCCAGGGATGCCAGGCTGGGAGTGTTGGGGGTCAGAGCAGGGCCAGGAGCTGGATCCACGATCCCTGTGGGGCCCTGCAGCTCAGGAGACGCCGTGGTTCTGTGGCTGCAGGTACACCACAGGATGGATGGGCAGCTGCTGCGGTTTTCCAGTCACACACTGGAAGCACGGCAGGTCCCTCCCCAAGGTCCGGCGGGCCCGGATGAGCTAAGGCAGCCCAGGAGCTGCCAGGGCAGTTACTGGTGGCAATGACTCGCCCACACCCGCAGGCAGAGGGGCTGTTGTTGCTGTTGTTATGGTTATCCCAGGCCAGCGCTGCCTGGGAAGAGGCTGGAGCCCACAGCACACCACCTGCAGGGGTATGGAGGGTCCCTCAGGGCAGGGACAGGGTCATCCCCAGCCCTCCCCACCTCCTGCTGCACTGCCAAGCGCTCTCCCTCACTGCCCAGCTGGAAGCCAGCCCTGATCCATCCCCAGACCTGCCAAGCACTCCCAGGAAAGCAGCGAGGAGCGCTGCCAGGCTCATACATAACACCCCACTGCCACCTCACAACAATTTACACTCACCAGTATTTTTATCCCCAGGCTCTTCCCAAGAAATCGGATCATTTGGGTTACCAACATTTCTCGACTGCACAATTTCACTCCCCTAAAAAGGACCCAACTTTCCTTGAGAGAGAAGCAAGCACGGTCCAGAATTCAGAGTCCCCCATAAATGTCTGGGGTCAGCCCTGACGGAGGCTGCAGGCACATCTCAAAGTTCTCCTCCTGGGAGTGCCGGAGAAGGGAGACACAAAGTCACCATCCTGCAGGAATTCAGCAGGAATTTCCCCATGGAAAGGGAGCTCAGTCCTTGGCAGGGGCTTCCCAGGGAGGTTGGGAGTGCCCATGCCTGGAGGTGCCCAGTCCTGGTGGGCTCTTGGTAGAGGACAAGGTGGGCACTGGGACTCGGTGAGCCCGGAGGGCTTTTCCAGCCTCAGAATTTCTGGGATTCTGGGATTCAGTCTGCCAGGGGAAGAGAATCATGATCTAGTCAGTTATTTCAGAGCTCTCTCAGCCTCCTCAGGCTCCCACTTCAGACTCCTGTGGAACACACTCTCTCTGCTTCCAAGATGGAATAATTCCCATACTCATCTTTAACACAGCAAAGATTGAATCCAAGACCTCAGTGGATTTCTCTTCAGACGAACGGTGCGGGCACAAAGGATGGTGAGAAGCTCTGAAGGAGGAAAGGAAATGCTTCCTACGTAAAGCCTGGAGCTCAAGGCCAGGCTGGACGGGGCTGGGAGCAGCCTGGGACAGTGGAAGGTGTCCCTGCCATGGCACAGGGGGCACTGGAGGGGCCCTGGGGTCCTTTCCCACCCACAGCAGTCTGGGATTCCATGATTCCAGGAACCCAGCCCGTCTGCTCTCACATGTCACCATGCCAGGAGCCCATCCCATGCCAGCCACGAGGAACAGCCAAGGGACAGGACCTGGGGAAGGCTCTCCACCCAGGGGCAGCACACAAATGAAACAGCTCCTCTGACATAGCATTTTACATGACTCCATTCTCATTCAGCACCATCCCCTGTGCTCCCTGCCTCCTTCATTTGCTCGATTCTTTCTGGAATCCTGGACCAAAGGCAAAGCAGGACACGCCAGAGGCCTCGAGGCAGTGGTCCCACCTCACTGGGGGTTCATCACTGCCACACACCCCCAAAGAGGCATTTCAGCTCCCTGACACATCCCCTAGCCCAAGCTGCTTACTGAAAACCACTTGGATACACTTAAAATTCACAGATAAAATTTATTCTCAACTAAAGTATTTCACCAGTTCACCAAGAATTTCCTTTTGTTTTCCCCTTGTGAGCTATGAAGATGACTTTCTTCATTATTCCTTAACATCTGACAAATTAAAGAGATCTCTGCATTACAAAAGCCTGGCACCATTTAGGCTGGAAAAGCCCTCCCAGCCCAGGCAGTCCCAGCTGTGCCCCGTGCCCACCCTGTGCCCAGCCCAGAGCCCTGAGTGCCACTCTAGGAATTCCCTGGGCACCTCCAGGGATGGACACTGCAAACCTCCCTGGGCAGCCCCTGCCAAGGCCTGAGCCCCCTTTCCATGGGGAAATTCCTGCTGATGTCCACCCTGAGGCTGCCCTGAGGCCGTTCCCTCTCCTCCTGTCCCTGTTCCCTGGGATAAGATCCCAAATCCCCCCGGCTGTCCCCTCCTGGCAGGGAGCTGTGCAGAGCCACAAGGTCGCCCCCAATCCCCCTTTTCTCCAGGCTCAGCCCCTTCCCAGCCCCCTCAGCCCCTCCTGGGGCTCCATTGCCTTCCCTGGACACGCCGCAGCCCCTCCGGAGCTGCCCCCAGGATTCCAGGGGGTCCCTCAGCAGGGCCAGCACAGGGGACAGCCCGGGGGCCATCGGCCTCCTGCCCCCCTGGGCACCCCCAGCTCGTGCCCAGCCGCTGGCACAGCACCCCCAGGGCCCTGCCCAGCTCTGCAGCCCCTCTGCCCCAGCCTGGAGCGCTGCAGGGGCTGGGGCTGAGCCCAGGGCGGCCCCTGGTACTCAGCCCCCACCCCAGGGATCCAGCCTGTCCCCTCGCTCTGCAGAGCTCCCACATCCCTCCCAGCTCGGTGCCACCAGCAGGAAATCACAGCACAGTGGAATGCTGCTCTGCATGGAAAGGGGCTGCGTTGGGCTTTTTCTTCAACAAAAAACTGCCCCTGGCAATAAACCCTTGAAGTCCTCTGTGTTGGACAAACGTGCACCCAAAATGAAGGGCTCCTTCTAATCCCTCCTGGCCTCTGAAGCTCCCAAAGAGAGAGATGATATCAGGAGTACTTTGTTTTGATCATCAACCTTATCCTCACCCAGTATCTCGTTAAGCAGCCTCCTAATTGCTGCCCTACCCCATGCTAAGGACAGAATTTGCACAGCTTCTTGATTTAAATGTTACTTGTTTAATTAACTGCTCCACACCCAGACAAGAAGAAACCGCAGCGCTTCAAAAGCTGCAGGAAAAAGCTGCAGAAAAGGATCCCAAACGCCCTGGGAAGAGAACAGCACAAAAAGGACTTTTTTAACAGCTCAGGCAGTGCACATGGAACTCAATACATCCCTAAAATTCACCTCTGTGGGCTGCTGCGTTCACGTCAGCTGGGAGGGCAGAGGAATCCCCCAGTTTGTGATCTGTATTTCAGCAATAATTCAGCAGGATTGGTATTTCCAGCTGAATTCCAGTGAATTATTGCTGAAATACGGATCACAAAGTGACCCCACGGAAGCAACACCAGCCCCAAGGAACCCCGGGGGGACTCTGGGCTTCCCAGTAAACATTAACCTTTGAGTGTGAGATTTGCAACTGCATTTGAGTATTAAAGCAGCAAAACAAAGTCCTGGGTGCATGAAGCGCTGATTTCCATCCCTGGCAGCACTGCAGGCTCCTCCCTCTGGCCTGCCCGGATCTCTTTGATGCCGCTCAGGGCTGGATACTCTGTCTGCTCTAAGCAACAAATGACATTTTCTCCTGGGTCACCACCCCACAGAATCGCTGTAAATGACCACGCTGGGATCTCAGAGCAGGGTGCTGTTTTTCACTGGGGCGCACAAGCAGCATTTCCCAGAAATCCCACTCTGTCCAAGTCCTTCCGTGGAGCTCGGATATTTTCATTTTGCTGCCCACACAGACCGAGGCAATGTTACAAAGGACACTTCTTTGTACTCAGACTGAGGGCCAGCATTTGCAAACTGAGATTTCCTGCTACACCCCACGGGGAGATCAAGGGCTGCCCGTTCCACAGACACCCATTTGATCAGCACACGGCCTCAAGCGAGCCAGTAAAACAACTGCTGTGCTCCTTTCCTGGCCCTTCATCCCAGTTCAAAGCTCCCAAGGCGAGTTTGTGGCTGTACCTGCACCAGAACAGCCCAGCCCGTCACACGCTGCAGCTCCAGAACATCCCAATGCCCCTGCACCCAACGGACCCAGAACCGAGGCCCCAGCAAAGCAGAGCCCTCAAACAGGACATTAAATAAATGCATCTTTATTTCCTCGAGCTTTCAGGGCATTACAGACACAGCGCATGCAAAGTTTAAGAAGTTTAGCAGTTAAAAGAAAGACCCTTCAGAAGGAGCTCAGAATGGCTGAGGTTGGAAAAGAACATCGAGTCCCAGCTGTGCCCCGTGCTCACCCTGTGCCCAGCCCAGAGCACTCAGTGCCAGCTCCAGGAATTCCCTGGGCACCTCCAGGGATGGGCATCCCAAACCTCCCGGGGCAGCCCCTGCCAAGGCCTGACCCCCTTTTCCTCCTGGAATTGAGTAAAACATTCCTTGGAATTGAATAAAACATCTTTCCCAGGACAAGGCACCACCAGCCTGCTCTCCCTGCATGGCACCACTTAACCTCTATTTACGAGCCAGGCTTCATCCATCATAAAACATCCCGAAAGGAAAACAATCCCTAGGAACTCTCAGACCCACCCTGAGGAGCTCCCTGGGTTTTACCTGGACAAAGAAACATCAAAGCTCAACCTGCTCTGGGAACCCCAAACCAGCAGGACACACTGCTGATCTGAGCCCACAGCAGTACTGAACCTGCACTGCTGGGAAAAAATGGGCTTCCTTTGCCATGCAGTATTAGCAGGAAAAAAACATTCAGCCGGATCATTCCCCCAAACTGGCTTCCAACAGTGCTGCAGGAATGTCTGAGCGGAGAGGGAGAGCAGGGAAGTGGGGAAGGATGAGCAGCAGGAAGGGGACGGCGTTCTGGCTGAAATGTCCATCCAACTCGGGCTTGGAGCACTAATCCAAAGAGTCGCTCACACTGTGACTGAACTCCCTCAATCAGAACCAAAACCACTCATAAAACCCATGGAATCTGAAGGGCAAGCGTTTCACAAGACTGAAAAGGATGACATTTATTTTTCCAAGCTTAATAGGGAATCCTAGAGATTGGATCAACACTGGGAAAACAACTGACCATCCACCTTGCACAGAGGATCATCAGTAGCTCCCTTAATCAAGAAGCACAGAATGGTTTGAGTGCGGCCTGGAGTCCCCTGGGAGAGGGAAGGTGTCCCTGCCTTGGCAGGGGCTGGAACGAGGGGGCTTCCAGGCCCCAAACCCTCCCGGGATTCCCTGACTCCCCCAGGAGCCTGCGTGGGCCAAGGCACAGGAACGGCAGCGATTTCCTCAGCAGGAACTGCCCCTCAGGCATCGACACCTAAACCCAGCAGGGCAGGGCTGCTCCAGGCAGGCCCTGGAGATCCTCCTGCTTCCCCCAGCACGGCCCTGCCGGCTGGCTGCTGCTGATCCCACTGCTTCTCCCCAAACAACACATTCCTCACCGGGGCACAGTCCACAGCTCCAAGCTAACTGGGATTACACAACAGGATTTTCCCCACATGGCCAAAGTCTCCTGTGCCCACCTGGTGATCCTGTCTCACTCCACTGCTCCTCGGAAAACTCCAGCGCGGATCCAAAGCTCACGGATACACTCAATACTTCCCCTTGCTTTTCTCTTCTAAAACTAAAACTAACAGTTCCGTTCTTGGGAACTGCATTGCTTCGCTCCAGCTTTTGCTTCCAGGTATCTGAGAGAACAGCACAGAGAAGCTCTAAGAATCCCGGGATCCCTGAGGCTGGAAAAGCTCCCCCAGCCCAGCCCCAGCTGTGCCCCGTGCCCACCCTTTCCCACCCCAGAGCCCTGAGTGCCACCCCAGGAATTCCCTGGGCACCTCCAGGGATGGGCACTGCAACCCTCCCTGGGCAGTGCCTGCCTGAGCACCCTTTCCATGGGGAAACGCCTGCTGATGCCCAAAATCCGTCTGTGAAGCATGAAGCTGAAGTGGCTGTAGTTTTCCTGCAAGGCACAACACTCCTCAGCAGGGCTGCTGTAGGAAACGGAGGGAAAAGCAGCAGCAGGGAGGCTATGGACACACTGGCAGCACTCCCCACATTAACATCACTGCCCCGGACCAGTTATTTCACATGTCAGAACAAAGGGGACAGAAGGGAAGGAAAAACAGAAGGCCTGAAACTGCCTCTGTTGCAAGAGGAAGTTACGGTGTAACAGCCATGAAATTGGGTGCACAGTCATTACTGGCACCACATCCCAAACCCCACACAAACATAGGGTACCCTAAAGCCCCTTAGAGCTTCTGGAAACTCCTCTGCTGCCTCATCCTTGAGTTTTCAGAGCCCTCAGTCACACAGCAGTCTGGGGCCAGTCATAATGAAAAAAACTTTCTCTAAAGCAGAAGGAAAAAACCCAGTAAAACATTGATAAACTCTGAGCTTTGGGTCTTCCCCATGCCAGGCACTGAAGGAGGTGGGGAAAGCCTGTCCTCTGCCTTAAGGACCTCAAAACTCAACCAGTGCCCCGCCTGCCATGGCAGGGACACCTTCCCCTGTCCCAGGCTGCTCCCAGCCCCAGTGCCCAGCCTGGCCTTGGGTACTGCCAGGGATCCAGGGGCAGCCACAGCTGCTCTGGGCATCCTGTGCCAGGGCCTGCCCACCCTCCCAGCCAGGAATCTTTTCCTAATTTCCCACCTAAACCAACCTGTCCTCGCCCTCTGGCAGTGGGAAGCCATTCTCTGTGTCCTGGCACTCCAGCGCTGATTCCGGGTCCCTCTCTGGCTCTCTCAGATGCCTTCAGATCCTGGAAGGTGCTGTGAGGTCTCCTCAGGACCCTCCCTTCCCCAAGCTGAATGTTCCCACCTCCCAGGCTGGCTCTGGAGGAGCTCCAGTCCCCGTGTGAACGTGCTGGGCTCCTCTGGACCAGCTCCAGCAGCTCCAGGTCCTGCTGGTGGCAGGAGCAGCAGAGCCGTGCCCGCGCTCCTGACAGAACTGAAAACCACCTGCGCTGGGCATGTGCACAACAACAGCTTCAGTGTGGTGGGGGGCTTCGGCCTCAGAGAGATCTCCGTGGCTCTGAACCCCTCCTGCCCCAGCAGCAAACTCAGCCCCGCAGCGGAGGAGGGAGGAGGTGCCCCAGGCAGGGCTCAGGGTCAGGACATGGCCAAACATCAGCAGCTCACAGTTGTGGGATTGTCTGGGCTGGAAAAACCCCCGGGGAGCAGCCAGCCCAACCTCTGGTGTCCAGCAGCACCCCGGCCGCCTGACCCAGGGGAGGAGGTGCCTGTACCCGGCCCTGGCCCTGGCCCTGGCCAGCCCTGCAGGTGGCCCCTGCCCCGGCTGGGTCTCCCCGAGGTGCAGATCCTTGCACTGAGGATGACTGATCCCAGTCTGTCACCCCGGGCAGGAGAGGAACAAGCGCTTCTCCAGCACAACTCCAGAGCCCTGCACGCACAGGGCTCCTCCACCGACTAAAAAGAGAACCTGAGATGTTACCTCAGAAGGAGGGATTTACATCACAGAGGTGAGAACTTTGGGAGAGGTTCCAGCCCCTGGAAAGCCAAGGCAGGGTATGGAACACATTGCTGGGAGGAGGGGAAATACTCAGAAAGTCAGGGAAGAAAATTCAGGATATACCATGGACAGTGCAACGTTAAGGAATGACACAGTAAATCACGGAATCATGGAGTGGTTTGGGTGGGAAGGGACTTTAAAGACCATCTCATTCCAATCATTGCAGGAAATAAGGACTAGGAGAATGCAGAAGCAGTAAATAACAACTGAGCACAAAGAAAAACAATCTTCCAACTGAAAAATAAAAGGAAACATGCTGCAGAGCTAAGCTGAAAAAACATCCTTTGGTATTTTCCAATATGCTAAAAGGTGCAGGCTGAGCACCTGCCCAGCAGGAATGGGGTGTCCGCTCAGGGGCTGAGGGCTTCCAGGATAACCGGGATATTCCGTTCCCTGGCCTGAGCTTGACTTTAACTAACACGGAATCATGGCTGCTGTCAACACCACTGCAGCCCCACCGCTGCAACCCCATACTTCCAGCCCCATATTCCAACTGCCGGCAGGACTTCCCGCAGCGGGACTCACGTTCAGTGAAACAGGAGCACATCACGGAATGGTTGTCCTGTCCTGTCCTGTCCCCGAGGCCTCGTCCCCAGTCCCTCTGCAGCTCTCCTGGAGCCCTCCGGGCCCTGGCAGGGGCTCTGAGCTCTCCCTGCAGCTTTCCCTTCTGCAGGGGAACACTCCCAGCTCTCCCAGCCGGGCTGCAGAGGGGCCCCAGCACCTCCACGGCCTCCCTGGGCTCACTCCAGCAGCTGCAGGCCCCCAGAGGAAGCAGCAGAAGCTCCCAGGAAGGGGAGGTGTCCCTGCGAGCCCGGCACGGGCACAGCCACGCCAGGAACACTCCGCACCAGGATGCTGCCGGTGCCATCCTCGCAGGGCCGGTGAAACCCTCAGGGCAGCCCCGGCCCGGCCACTCTGCCCCTTCCCGGCTCAGCTGCCGGCGCTGGCCCCGCGCCCGGCTCTGCACGGACACGGTGCCAGCACGGGGCAGCCTGGCCCTGTGCCCTTCGTCCTCCGCCTCGGGGACACGGGGACACTTCTCAACCTGTCAGCTCACAGGCTCCATTATCCTCCTCAAAGGAAAGAAATCCATCTTAACATAAAAGAATTCAATTAAACGGTGTCCCGGGGGACCTGCCGAGGGAAGAAAACACAAATAAACAGCTAAGGAAACACAACCTTCTCATCCCACCCCGCTGCACAGCCAAGCAAGGGGCTGGAACGAGCCGCAGGCTCTGCAAGGCTACGAGGAACAGAAGGCAAGGAAGAAAGTGCCACATAGAAGAAAACCCCAAATGTCACAGCAGAGCCACCAGTGCCTTCTCTGAGGTGTGACAGAACTCAGTCCTCACAAGGAATGGAAGGCAAAACTGAAACTGAAGCAGCTTCTTGTGCTCTATTTCCTCCTTCTTCCTGTGGCTGCAGCAGCCAGACCATCCCCACTCCTGCAGGTTTGTGCCTCTCCCAGTGCCAGGCTCCGCTGCCGCTGCTCTGAAAGCAGCCCAGGGGAAGGAGAATCACAGCGACTCCAGAGTCATCCGTGTCACTCCAGGCCACAGAGCTCTGAGCAGCAGCAGGCTGCAGGACTGCAAGGCCACTGCAACCCCAGGCTCCCAGCACAGGTACCCTGGAGCGCAACAGGGGCACTGCCAGCCCCACACAAACCCTGGGCTGAGCAATCCAGAGGTTTGGGAAGTTTCCCCGCAAAGACAAAGTTCCACGGGGCTCCAGCTCAGGCCCAGTTCCCCTCAGCACCTTCAGAGATGACCCAGATGTCCCCGAGGGGACACCAGGGAAGCCTGCAGATGGTACAGAACTGGGAGGAGCTGCTGACTCCCCAGAGGCAGAGAGGCCCTGCAGAGAGACCCACAGAAATCCGAAGGCCGGGGATCGCCAGCTGTGAGGTTTAACACAGGCAGGCGCTGGATTCTGCACCCACGGGCTGGGATGGAGAGGCTGGAGAGCAGCTCTGGGAGGGGACCTGGTCCTGGTGCACGGCCAGGGGGATCTGAGTCAGCTGTGCCCCGGAGCCAGGAGGGACATCCCTGTGCCAGGGGGCACCAGGGACAGCACCGAGGGAGGGCATTGTCCTGCTCTGCCCTGGGGAGGCCTCACCTCCAGCCCTGAACTGCGCACCTCAACATAAAAAACAACTGAAGCTGTTGGGGAGCATCCAAAGGGGGCACAGGGGGATGGGGAAGGCTCTGGAGGGGCCACACGAGCAGCAGCTGAGGGCACTCACAATGCTCAGCGAGCTCAGACCTCCCCAGGGGCTGCAGCTCCTCCCGAGGGGCAGCTCCCATCTCTGCCCTGGCGAGCAGTTACAGACCCAGGGACCGGCCGGAGCTGTGCCAGGGGAGGGAGAGGATGGAGAGCAGGAAAGGCTCTTCCCCAGAGGGTGCTGGCACTGCCCGGGCTCCCCGGGGAACGGGCACGGCCCCGAGGCTGCCAGAGCCCTGCTGCCAGGGATGGACAGGCTGGGATTGCTGGGGGTCTGTGCAGGGCCAGGAGCTGGATCCACGATCCCTGCGGGGCCCGACAGCTCAGGAGATTCTGTGGGAAGCTGTGCCAGTGAGGTTTTTCACTCTGCCCTGGGCAGCGATCAGCTCGGAGCTCTGCCTGCCCGCAGTGACTCCCTGCCCTTTGCCATTTCACCAGAAGCTTTTTTTCTCATGCCTTCCAGCTTCCCCTCCTGGCCAGATGAGCTGCCAGGCACCCCAGGCTGACTGCAGGGGGAGGCATGGGGTGTGTGGGTGCTGTGACACCGGGGACAGCCACCCCCAGAGTGCTCCTGGCTCTCAGGTAAGAGGCAACACGGGAAAGAGAGGCTGAGAGGGACGAGGAGGAGCAATCCCAGCGCAGCAGCGGCAGAGCTCCGGCTGAGGAGCTGCACTTCCTCCCGACATCAGCTCGCCCTGCCTGCGGTGACAGCCCCCGACCACGGCTCGGTGCCACGTGGGGTTCAGTTCAAAGGCGCCCCTGACAAAAATGACAACTCTGGTCAGGCTTCAGGCCCTGCAGACGTTTATTACTGTCACTCTCGAGATGCCTCTGCTCCATCTGGGACTAACAGGCGCTAAGAACACGGAGATGGAACTTCCCACTTCCACACCTCATCCAACAGCAATATGTGTGGCACTCAAATTCCACCTAAATCCGAGCCTTTTTTGTCTGAGATTTTCAAGCTTGGCCGCGAAAGCTTCATTTCCTGAGATAACTGATATTTATTTGCCCAAGTTTCCCTCCAAACCAGAGTTAAGGTGCAGGTAAAAATAGTCTAGGCAGTGATAAAAATGTCAATATTGGTTATTGCAGGGCTGGCAGCTGGGGAGGATCAAAACAAGGAGCAGGGAAGTTCATCAGGAGCAAGGGGAGGATGGTGGGAGGAACAGGGAGCAGAGAGGGAAAAAGAAAAGCTCAAGTAGAGAAACACAGCAGCAGCCAGGAAAGACAACACGCTCCTGCTTCCAATAATATTGAATCAAAGGAGACACTTAAGAGCCTTTGTAACTACCCCTGGTCACACAGAGGCCACATTCCTTCCCTGAGCCTTCCCTAAACCCCGACATCTGCGGATTTTCCGTGAAAAGGAGGTAAAACCACTGCAGCCCATAAATGTAACTGGGAGCAGGGCTGTGCTCCCTATAAACAGGACCAGGAGCGAGGGACTCGGTGTCTGACAGCCCGGCCCGAGCGCTGCCGTCACTCATTAACTCACTCTATTAACTCCTCAATTAGTTCTGCAGGAATCCTGCATCCAGCAAAACAAGACCTCCCACAAACCTTGCTCCTTGCAAAGTTCTCTGAAGTTCTGTCAGCCTGGCACCCAGGGAGTGGTCCCGGCCCGGGGCCGCCCGAGCCCCAGGAGCCTTCGGACACCACTCCCAGGGATGCCCGGGCTGGGATCTGGGGGGGTCTTGGGCAGGGCCAGGACCTGGGCTGGATGATCCCTGTGAGTCCCTTCCAGCTCGGGATATTCCTGGATCCTATGACTGAAGCACCCAGCTCCTCCTCTGCTCTCAGCTCGCCGACCTCACCCGTTCCTCCTGCACCATTTGCACACAAATTTCCCAGTTATTCTTGTTCTACTCCTGTTCCAGACCCAAGCCTTACTCCACCAGAACTCTCCTGTTTCCTGGCATTCCAGTTTGCCCATTTTTCTGGCTGAGCTGCAGCTCCTGCCCTTCAGGCACTCTGAGTGGCAGAGCCCCTGTTAAAGCCTGCTGCTGGATCCCGAGCACAGAGCCCAGGGCTGCTGCAGCTGCACCTGCACACCTTGGCAGCAAGCAGAGCCCCAAAGCTCACCCCTCTGCTCCTCCCAAACTCTGGTGAGCAGGGGCAGACCCAGGGACCGGCCGGAGCTGTGCCAGGGGAGGGAGAGGATGGAGAGCAGGAAAGGCTCTTCCCCAGAGGGTGCTGGCACTGCCCAGGCTCCGCGGGGAACGGGCACGGCCCCAGAGCTCCAGGAGCCTTTGGGCAGCGCTGCCAGGGATGCCAGGCTGGGAGTGTTGGGGGTCAGAGCAGGGCCAGCAGCTGCCTCCATGATCCCCGTGGGGCCCTACAGCTCAGGAGATGCCGTGGTTCCGTGATGCTGGAATTCCTCTACACCACTGCTAGGCGCAGGGAAGACAAGTTTTGGGTCCCCTTTGCCACCAGAAACCTCAGGGGAGACCTCAAATAAAGCAGTCCCTGCACAGAGGATGGAAAAGCACCAGGGGAAAACGCTGGGGTATCTCCCAACCAGAGAGGAGAGGGAGCATGAACGAACCAAGGCCCCCTCCTCGCTCAGCATCTCACTGTGGGGACAGCAGGGATGGGATTCCCTCCTGCTGCCTCCCAGTCCAACCAGGAAACTGTGGTCAGGACCAGGGATCCCACTCTGGAACACAGCTGGGCCCCGCTCCGCAGGGAAGCTCTGCCAGCAGCGGCCTGGAGCTTCCCAAAAACCCCGTGAGCCCACGGCGCGCTTCTCCCCTGGTAACAAACCCCCGAGCAGCAGCTCTCACACGGCGCTGCCTCGTCGTTATTATTTTTGACAGTTTCCAATTTGTGAAGTCAGAAACCCACCCTGTCCCTCCCACAGCACACACAGAGCTCCTGGAACACCAGGCTGAGCAGGAGATGCTCCACAGCTCCTGCCTGCCACAACAACCCTGCCCCCGGTGCCAGGTTCTGCAGGAGCCTCTCCCGCCCCACCTGCCCGACAGGCACCTGCTGCTGCACCACCGATGTCCCCACTGCCTGTCGGGACGCTGTCCCACATCCCTGGTTTCAAGGTTAATCTGAAGCAAGAACAAAAATCACCAGGAATATCAGCGTACACATGGAGAACAAGCCTCGGTTGGAGAGCAGTTTGTTCCTACCCGGCCCTCATCACCTTCTGCCGAGCAAATGTCACCCAGGCCAGCCCAGGCCGCGATGTGCTCCCACTGACAGCCCAAAATTTAACTTTGCTTCCCATGAGATCACCATTGGTTGCCATGGAAATCCCTATACTACCATCCACCAAGGTTTTTTTTTACCACTGAAGTATTTTGGCAGCATGCTCGCTTTTAAGTGTCAGAGTAATAAGAGAAAACATAAATGTTTCTTCCCTCATCAGGCTTTAAACAGAGCTTTATAACCTAAATCTGCTCCTGAGAGGTTGGTTCAAACCT
The DNA here is from genome assembly GCA_013397315.1 of Donacobius atricapilla. Taxonomy (NCBI): domain Eukaryota; kingdom Metazoa; phylum Chordata; class Aves; order Passeriformes; family Mimidae; genus Donacobius; species Donacobius atricapilla. The sequence goes on along the minus strand of WBMY01003545.1, from coordinate 33,887 downwards.
GTGGGGCTGGGCAGGGCTAGAATCACCACCTTCTCCTTTCTGAGACACAAAATAAACAATGAAAACAACCTTCAAATTTTTAAAACACGAATTTCCAAGTGGGGGATCAAGCGAGGAAAAACCTCTCAGGCCCCTCGGAGTTCTCTCAGTTTCTCTTTTTCACTTCCTAGTTTGTTGTTGGTTTTTTTTTTTTTTTTTAAGCTGGTGCAAAACAAGGCCCTCAAATTCAGCAGGGGCCCTCCCAGCCTCTGCCAGGAGCCGCTTTCCTGTCAGATCAATCTTGTGGTGATTCCAGCAGGGCCTCCACTCCCACCCCGCTCTCTGGTCCTAAATAAAACCAGCACGGTGACATTTACAGCCACACTCTGCACCCTGGGGTGGGCAGGTCCCCAGGAGGGTGACACCCGTGGGAGGCTGATCCCCCTCCGGTGACCCCCGGGAGAGACCTGACCCCGGGAAGGGAGCAGACCCTCGGGAGAGGGAGCCTGAGAACTGATCCCCCTCCTCTCGCCCCCGGGAGGGATCTCAACCCCCGCAAAACACGACCAGACCCCCGGGAACACGACCAGACCCCCGGGCGGGAGATCTGACCCTTGGGAAGGGGAGCAGACCCCTGGGAGGGAGATCTGACCCTCCGGAAGGGGAGCAGACAGCCGAGAGGCACTTGACCCATAGGAGGGGAACCAGCCCCCCAGGATGGGGGACCCTCAGAGGGGTGATCTGACTCCCAGGAGAGACACCTGATGCCCGGAAGGAACCTGACCTCCGGGACTGACCTGACCCTCAGGAGGGGGACAAGAACCTCGAGAGGGCGACCTGACCCTCGGGAAAAGGGCCAGACCCCAGGGGGGTGATGTGACTCCCGGGCAGGGGACCCCCGCAAGGAGACCAGACCCTCGGGAGTGCGCGCTGAGCCCTAAGAGGGGGATCTGAGCCTCAGGAAGGGTGACCTGACCCCTGACCTTGCCACGGCCACCACTCCCGACAGCTGCGGCCACTCCCGGCCGGCCAGGTGCGCTCCAGGACCACGCGGAGCCCGCAGCCCCAGCCCGCAGCCCCGCCAGCCCGCCCCGCACGCACCAAAACACGGCCAAAGGAAACTGTCACGCGCAGAGCAGCCGGATTTAACCCAGATCCGCACGGAACGAGGCGGCGGGACCACGGCCCAGCCCCGGACAGCGACTCGGCGGCGGAGGTTTTTAACCCCCCAAATGGTGCCGAACCCCCGGAGCGCGGGGAGCGGCTCCGGGAGGCCGGAGCGGAGCCGGGGGGCGGCGGGGCCCAGCCCGCGGCGCCG
>WBMY01003545.1:9106-21508 GCA_013397315.1 Donacobius atricapilla | reverse complement strand
CAGGGGCAGCCACAGCTGCTCTGGCAATCCCAGCCCAGGCAGGAATTCCTGCCACCCTCCCAGGGAAAAGCTCTTCCCTATAGTTCCCTTTTCCTTCCCATTTCTCTTCCTTTTCCCCTTCCACCTTCCCCTCCCTTTCGGATTTCCCCGCTGTGGTTCCCCCCTGTCCCTGCCCGTTCCCTGCTGCCTTTCCCGTGTCTCCCCCCCGGCTCTCGCTGTGCTGAGCCCCCCAGCCCCGTGGCTGTGCCCGCGCTGTCCCTGCCGCAGGTGGCCTCGGGGACACGCAGTTCAGCTTCCGCCTGCGCCAGGCCGGCGGCTCCCGGGACTGCCCCTTCCAGGATGACGGGAGGTACAACCGGGAGGCCCCGCTGACCCTGCAGGTGGGTCCTGGCCCTGCCCGCCCCTGCCCCAGGAAAGGCCAAGGATGCCCCTGGATGTGGGGGCCCTGTGGAGGTGGAGAATCCTCCTTTGCTTTGGCGCTGGGAATAGTGAGAGAAGGATCCAGCACGGGGATTTCCTTCTGTGCTCGAAGGGAGGGAGAGCAGGACAGGGAATTGCTGGGAGAGGGAATTGGGATCAAAGATGGGACTGGATCAGGGGGAGAGGGGACTGAATTGAGTCAAGGGAGCCCCAGCTGTTTTGGCAGGTGGAGATGAATTAGGGAGACCCCAGTTCCACTGGGAGAGGGAACTGAATTTGGGACATCCCTGTTACTTTGGGAGAGGGAACTGACTCAGGGGGATCCTGGCACTGCTGGGAGGGGAAACTGGAGCAGGGACACCTCCCACTGCCCCAGGCTGCTCCAAGCCCCAGTGTCCAGCCTGGCCCTGGGCACTGCCAGGGATCCAGGGGCAGCCACAGCTGCTCTGGCAATCCCAGCCCAGGCAGGAATTCCTGCCCAATCTCCCATCCAGCGCTGCCCTCTGGCAGTGGGAAGCCATTCCCTGTGTGCTGTCCCTGCAGCCTTGTCCCCAGTCCCTCTGCAGCTCTCCTGGAGCCCCTTCGGGCCCTGGCGGGGGCTCTGAGCTCTCCCTGGAGCCTTCCCCTCTCCAGGTGAGCAGCCCCAGCTCTCCCAGCCCGGCTACAGTCATGTCCCTCCCTGTGTCCCCATGGAAAGCTTGCTTGGAGGGCTGGGATGGATGCTGGGATGTGTCAGAGCAGGGCTCCGGAGGCGTTGGTGACAGTGAGGCCAGGCTGTCCCTCACTGTCTCTCTTNGCACTCCTTGGGCAGCGCCTGCCAAGCCCTGACCCCCCTTTCCATGGGAAAATTCCTGCTGATGTGCCCCCTGAGCCTCCCCTGGCTCAGCCTGAGGCCGCTCCTCCTTGTCCTGTGCTGGTCTGTGGGGACATCTCAGCCCCAGCAGTGTCCTGAGGTTTCTGCCCTCCACCTCCAGGGTTCCTTTCAGACTCCTGCTAATGCAGAAATCAGTTTTTCCATCCCCACTAAACCAGTGAGTTTTCCCCTGGAGCAGTGGGGTTGCTCAGGGGAGGGATTGTCACGCTTGGATGAGGTTTGAATTCAAACGGCCAAGTCTGGGGTTGGACAGGAGGTGTTTAAATGACTCCTGCATTCCTAATTAAAGCACTCATTAATGGTTAGAGGAAGAGGAGAATCAGTGTAACACTGAAGCCCCCAGCAGGGCAGGGACAGTTGTAAGAAACAGGGATTTATTTTCCAGGGAAGCCCCAGTTAGAACAAAGAAGGCCTTGCTGCACGGATTCGTTATTCCAAGTTCCTTTGTCCTTCCCCAGCATTCCTTGACTTTGTTTATCTGCCCAATCCCCATTTCAGGAATCTCTCCTTTGTGGTTCTCCACCTGAAATGCTTTTTGGGAGCTCTGAACCCACCAGCAGTTGATTTTTATTCCCTCTCCAGCTGCTCTTTTGCCAGGCCATGCTCCCTTTGCTCTCCCAAATCCCGGCTCATGAGCAGGTGGGCAGCAAGAATCCCAGCAAAGTGCAGCCTGGGAGCTGCTCCATGGATTTTGTGTTGGGCTTTTTACGTTCATCCCTCTCTAAGCAGCAGAGAAATGTGCAGTGCTGGGGCCGGGGGGGGCCTGATCCCAAATGTGCCGTTCCCAGTCCCTGGTGCTCGTGTCCCGCCTTCCCTACGTGAACCTGTTCCAGTGCCTGCTGCAGCTGATTGCTCCGGAGTACTTCGACAAGCTGGAGCCCTGCCTGGAGGCAGGTGAGCTGGGAGCAGGGAATTCCACGGGGCTGGCATGGGAGGGGCCTGAGAAACAGCCGGAATGCTCCAAATGGCTTCATTCTGGAGCAAATTCCAGCAGGGGAAAGCCTTCTCCTGCTCGTCCAAGTGGATAACCAGGTGGGAAGGAGGGGTTGTGGGGAGGGAGGGGATGGCACTCTCAGTTTGGATGCAGGGTGTCCCCAGGAGGTGCAGGGCGTCCCCAAGGGATTCAGGGTGTCCCCAATGGATGCAGGGTGTCCCCATGGAGTGCAGGATGTTCCCAAGGGATTCAGGGTGTCCCGAGAGAATGCAGTGTATTCCCAAATCCAGGAATCTGCTTTACCTGCCTCAGGCCTTTTTGACCTGGGTCATTTCATCCTGATTTATCAGCTCTGGGTTTGCCACAGGCCAGGGGGGGTGAGCTGGGCACTTCCCTTTCAGAAGGCCAGGGCGAGCTGGGTTTTCCCTCAGGTGAAACTCTCCCCCTTGCCTGTGTCCCTCAGTGTGCAACGAGATCGACCAGTGGCCGCCCCCGGTGCCCGGCCAGACCCTGAACCTGCCCGTGATGGGCGTTGTCATCCAGGTACCCGGGCTGGGCCCTGCGTTCCGTGGTGCTGGCTGTGAAACCCCTGCTCGGCCCCCATTCCCCACAGCCTTTTCAGCCGGGATGGGTGGCTGGAGAGGTGCCCCGGCCGGTCCCATCCCGGCGTGATGCCTGATCCTCGTGCAGGTGAGGATCCCATCGCGGGTGGACAAGCCAGGCTGCAGCCCAGTGAAGCAGTGCAATCAGGAGGTGAGGGGCTGCAGGGAGGAGCTGGATCCCAAATCCTCCTGGGAACCCCTTGGCCTGGGATCGGTGTGGTCTCAGCAGTTCCACTCCGGGCCCCCCTGCCTGGGCTCTCTGCTCCCAATCCGGGTGCTTTACTCACGGTTGCCCTTGCTTTTCCTGGGAATTCAGGCCCTGCTGGGTCTCCTGCCTTCATCCTTGAGTTGCTTGGAATTTGCTTCAGTGTTTTGGTTCGGCTCTGGTTTGCATTCCTTGCCCTCTCTCCCCTCTCTGTGCCGTGCCTGGCCCTGGTTTGGTGCCACATCTCTAACCTTGCCTGGCGCTGTTGTGTCTCAAACGCTCCCCCAGCAGAGGGAACCCTGGAAAACAAAGGAGCAAACCCTGGCAAAGAAGGGAGTCTTCCTTAGTTTGCAGGCACAGGAGTTAATTTGGGGTTGAGCGCTGCCCCCAGCGCTGCTCCTGCACACCCCTGAGGCTGTGAGGTGCCCCCCGTGCTCCCCGTGGCTGCTTGCTCAGTGCAGGTGGAACTCCAGCCAGGCTGCCCCCGTCTCCTCAGAGGTCACCCACAGGTGCTGACAGCCTTTTCTGCCTTCCTCCTGCAGAACCTGTTACCAGCCCCGCTGGTTCTCCCCAGCGTCCATGAGCTGGATCTTTTCAGGTGAGAGGCTCCTCCCAACCCTCTCCCTGCTGGGAGCAGCCCGCGGATGGCAGGGCTGCTGCAGAACCCAACGCTGCTGCATTCCAGGGACTCCTTCGGGATTCTGGGCAGGGTTTGAGCCGAGGGTTGTGCCCTGTGGGCAGGGGAGAGGCCGTGTCCCCCGGGCTGGGGAGCAGCTCCTGCCCAGAGCTCCCAGGGGAGTGTCCCAGGCGGATCCAGCGCTGGAGGTGCCATTCCCGTGTCCGTCTCCTGGAGCCCAGGGGTGTCCAGCTCTCTCAGACACACTGAGGGCAGCATCTGCCCATGGGAACCTGCTGAGGTTCAACAAGGCCTGCACTGAGCCGGGGCAGCCCCTGGGGTCGATCCAGGCTGGGCACGAGCAGCGGGAGCGGCCCTGGGGGAAGGATTTGGGGGTGCTGGGGGAGAGAGCTGGACCTGACCCCGCTCAGCCCCTGCCCCTGTGCCCAGGTGAGGCCCCACCTGCAGAGCTGCCCCAGCCCCGGGACACAGCAGCAGCACCTGGAGCTGCTGCAGAGCCCAGAGAGGCCCCGGAGGAGCAGGGGTGGCACTGGGTGGGCTTTGAGGTCCCTCCCCACCCAAACCATTCCGTGACTCTCTGATCACAGACTGCTCGACTTTGCTTGGAGCATTTCCTTTAAACTTGTGTAAAACACCTGAATGACAGCCCAGGTGAAGACACCCGAATTCCCCCGGGGAATGCTGGAAGTCCATCCTAGATCTCAAATTCCCAGATGGGAGCACACAGGGGGCTTGCAGGCCCCAGCCGTGTCTGCTCCGTGCTGACCTGACCCTGTGCCCTCAGCCTGGCCTTGTTCCCGTTGTCCCAGGTGCTTCCAGCCCGTGCTGATCCACATCCAGATGCTGTGGGAGCTGATGCTGCTGGGGGAGCCCATGGTGGTGATGGCCCCGTCCCCAACCGTGTCCTCAGAGATGGTCCTGGCCCTCACCAGGTAACACCCCCGGGCTCTGCAGGCCTAGGGACTGTGACAGCAAATCCTGGCAGCTCCTCCCTCCCGCATCCTCTGTGCTGCTCACCTGCCTTGGGGTTAGTTTGCTCACGGAAGCTTTGCAGGACAAACTGCAAATGCTTCCCACTCGTTTCCCAGCGAGGCGGGAGAGGGGTGCAGAGGAATCTCCCCTGATGCCTCCAGCCCTGAGGAACCTTCTCTCCCCAGCTCAGAGCTCTGCCTTAGCACAAAACCCCAAATCCTGGAGCTTCCCCAGAGAGGCTCAGCCAGGCCGAGTGCCAGGGGCCGCCCCGGGCTCAGCCCCAGCCCCTGCAGCGCTCCAGGCCGGGGCAGAGGGGCTGCAGAGCTGGGCAGGGCCCTGGGGGTGCTGTGCCAGCGGCTGGGCACGAGCTGGGGGTGCCCAGGGGGGCAGGAGGCCGATGGCCCCCGGGCTGTGGCACCCCAGGGTGGGCACAGCCCCAGGGCAGGGACTGTCCCCACTGCTGGCCCTGTGCCATGCCCAGGACACCTGTGCCATGCCCAGGGTGCCCATGCCATGCCCAGGGTGACCATGCCATGCCCAGGGTTCCTNGGTGCCCATGCCATGCCTAGGGTGACCATGCCATGCCCAGGGTTCCTGTGCCATGCCCAGGGTGCCCATGCCATGCCTAGGGTGACCATGCCATGCCCAGGGTTCCTGTGCCATGCCCAGGGTGCCCGTGCCTGTCCCTGCAGCTGCCTGGCCCCGCTGCGGTACTGCTGTGACTTCCGGCCCTACTTCACCATCCACGACAGCGAGTTCAAGGAGTACACCACGCGCACCCAGGCCCCGTGAGTGCCCCGTGCCCTGCGCCTCCCGGCACCCCCGGAGCCCCCCCGGCTCAGCCTGTGCCCTCCCTCCAGCCCCAACATCGTCGTGGGCGTCACCAACCCCTTCTTCATCAAGACCCTGCAGCACTGGCCACACATCCTGCGGGTGGGCGAGCTCCGCATGTCAGGTGAGCTCGGGGTGCCAGGGGGGCTCAGGGTGCCAGGGGAGCTCAGGGTGCCAGGGGGGCTCAGGGTGCCAGGTGAGCTGGCCCAGGGCTCGGTGGGCTTGGGGTGCAGCTGCAGGCTGCAGGGAGCTGCCCTGGCTGTGATCTCCTCGCTCATTCACACAGCGCAGCAGCTCGTGCCTCTGGCCATGTGCAGGATGGGATGGGGCTGGGGCAGGGTGTGGGGGGCAGGAATTGCTGTTCCGGAGCTTCCCGGAGAGGAAAAACCCTTCCTGGGCAGGAAACGGAGGGAGGAGAGAGGTGGAGAGGGAGAGAAACGTCTCCTGCACTGAGCACCTTTGTTACCTGGGAGGCCAGGGAACCCCGGGGGGCAAGGGGCTGGATTTTAGCACCTGCTCATCCCAGAATTCCGGCAGGGGAGGGAGCTGGGACTGCCCTGAGGGTGGGAGGAGGGTGAGGGTGCACAGGGGCAGGGCTGGGTGTCCCCACAGGCAGGGACAGAGCCTGAAGTGTCCCCGCCGTGTGTCACAGGAGACCTGCCCAAGCAGGTGAAGGTGAAGAAACCGGCCAAGCTGAAAACCCTGGACACCAAACCGGGTGGGTTCGGTTCCAGGCCTCCTTCCAGGCTGAGCCTTCCCTCGGGGCTTTGTGTCCGTTTCCAGTTCCTGCTTTTTCCTGATTCCCTGCTTCTCCTGTCCAGGAATCTACACTTCCTATAAAACGTTCCTGCACAAAGACAAAACCCTGATTAAAAGGCTACTGAAGGTAAGCACCTCCCACTCTGCCCTGGGTGGGAAAACTGCCAAGGGCTCGGTCTGAGCAGAGAGAGCTCTCCAAAGGAGCACAATTTACACTTTGGGATGATTCAGTCCATACTGGGACACGTTCATCATGCCAGGTTCAGGATTTTCCACCTGATATTAAGGATTAAATCCTGGTGCTAGCAATAAACTGAGTGAGAAGAACTGATATCGAAGGAAGAACCTGAAAAAAACCCAGATTTTGTGTCATGAAACTTGAAATTTTAATGTATTTGAGTAGAGGGTGGGATCTCTGCTTTGGGTTCTGGATTTGGAGTTTTGAGTTCGGGATCTGGATTTGGGATTTGAGTTCGGGATCTGGATTTTGGGATGCACTTCAGGCTTCCTTGGCTGCAGAGCTGCAGGCTGTGTGTGACAGTGAGGGATGCTTGGGTGGCCCGGCTGTGCCATGGGTGACGCTGGGTGACCCGGCTGTGCCAGTGGGTGACGCAGTGACCCCGCGGGGCCGTGGTGACACCCGGCTGTGACAGCGGGTGGCACTGTGACCCCCCTGTGACCCCGTGCCCCCGTGCCGGCAGGGCATCCAGCGCAAGCGCCCCTCGGAGGTGCAGAGCGCCCTGCTGAGGAGGCACCTCCTGGAGCTCACCCAGAGCTTCATCATCCCCCTGGTGAGTGCCAGGGACACCTCGGGGCGCATCCCGGCCGGGAACCCCGGAATGGGTGGGGGGGAAGGGCCTTGAAATCCATCCCATCCCCCTGCCACGGCAGGGACCCTCCCCTGTGCCAGCCCCAGTGCCCAGCCTGGCCTGGGACCCTGCCAGGGAGCAGCCACAGCTCCTCAGCTGTCAGTTATTCCCTTTCTTTTGATCTTTTTCTTGTTTTAGGAGCATTACATGGCCAGCCTGATGCCTCTGCAGAGGGCCATCACTCCCTGGAAGGTAGGATGTACTTCCTCCTTCCCTTTGGGATTGGGATCACTGGGAAGCTCCCCCGTTGAAGGAAGAGGGTTTTTTACCCCTTTAAAAATTCATTAAAAGGTTGAAAGAACTCGTGGGACAGATATTCCCAGTTTTGCCAGGAGCTGAATTACTGGGAATCTCACGTGAGGCTCAGCCTTGGGGGGGGTTTTATCCTCAGTGCCTTGAGCACCTTTCCCAGCGGAAGCGCAGCCCTCGTTTTGCTGGCTCCATTTGGGATTCTGGGACCCGGATTTCCGGGGGCCAACGTGGGTTTATTTCCCCGTGCAGAATCCCCCCCAGATCCGCCCCTTCTGCCAGGAGGATTTCATGAAGAGCCTGGAGCACGCCGGCCCCCAGCTCACCTGTGTGCTCAAGGGGGACTGGCTGGGGCTCTACAGGTGAGCCTGCAGGGAATGCAGCCCGCCCTGCGCCAGCCCTGGGACCCCCGGGGAGGGAGCTGGGGGCCCCGCAGGACTCACCCGTGGATGGACTCAGGAGGGTCAGGGAGGGCAAAGCCAGGGCAGATTCAGCCCCGGGGTTCGTGGGGTTTACACGGGTGCAGATCCTGCGGGGAAGTTTGTCCGGGGTTTTCCTGGATAATTGGCTCTCAGAGGGAGGGAGAAGACGCTTGGTGCAACGGGAGTGGGAAATGTCCAGAAATTGGATGCCCAAGGAAGGAAAATGGGAAATGCGCAGAGGTGGAGAAGGAAAAAATCCCAGGAAGTGATCAGAAACAATGATTACAGGATTATGGAATGGGTGGGTGGGAAGGGACCTCAAAACCCATCCAGCGCCACCCCTGCCATGGCCAGGGACACCTCCCACTGTCCCAGAGTGTGCCCAGCCCCATCCTGGGGCACTTGCAGGGGTGCAGGGGCAGGCACAGCTGCTCTGGGAATCTGTGCCCATGCCCTGCCCTGAGGCAGCCCCGGGTCGCCCTGGCCCCTTCCCGCGGTCACCTCGGGGGGCTGTGGGGCACAGCGTGGGGTTTCTGGATGGGCTCGTCCCTGTGGGTCCTTCCCACGATTCCAGGATTCCTGACCTCTGTCCACAGGAGATTCTTCAAGTCCCCCAATTTCGACGGCTGGTTCCGGCAGCGGCACCGCGAGATGACCCAGAAGCTGGAGGCCCTGCACCTGGAGGCCATCTGTGAGGCGGTGGGTGACAGGGACAGGGACAGGCCTGGCACAGGCACAGGGACAGGCCTGGCACAGGGACAGCAGTCCCTGGCACCCCTGTGCCATCCCTCTGGCCCTTCCCAAGCCAGGCTGGCAGCACCAAGGGCTTTCAGTTTATGTATCCCAAGTAATCAGAAGAAATTCTTTACTCAGAGATGAAAGGCTCCAGGGAGAGCTTCCAGCACATTCCAGGGCCCTGCAGGGGCTCCAGGAGAGCTGCAGAGGGACTGGGGACAAGGCTGCAGGGACAGCACACAGGGAATGGCTTCCCACTGCCAGAGGGCAGCGCTGGATGGGAGATTGGGCAGGAATTCCTGCCTGGGCTGGGATTGCCAGAGCAGCTGTGGCTGCCCCTGGATCCCTGGCAGTGCCCAGGGCCAGGTTGGACACTGGGGCTGGGATCAGCCTGGGGCAGTGGGAGGGGTCCCTGGGCACTGGAGGGGCTCTGTCACTGTTCCAGGAACAAGGATGAGAAACCCCCTGCTCACCTTTTCTTCAGGATTTCCTTAGGGGAATCCCTTGGGAAGCATCCCTGAGGGAAGCCCACTCTCTCCTTAGGACATTGTGGCCTGGATGAAGGACAAGTCCGAGGTGGAGATCGTGGACCTGGTGCTGAAGCTTCGGGAGAAGCTGGTGAGTCCCTCCCTCCCCCTGCGCTCCTTCCTCTCTCTGGGTGGAGAGAAATCTGGGACAGGGATCATACCTGTGCCTTGGGAAATCCTGTTCTCCCTGCCTGGAGGGCTGGGGAACTCGGAGTGTTCGTGTGAAATCCTCAGAGTTGGGAGGATCCAGGAAAGTTCTTCCTTCCCTCCTGAGGCTCAGGTGGCATTTCCTGCCTGGTTTTATCCTGGACTGCCGCAGCCAGAGCCCAGGGCGGAGGGGAAAGGCCCCTGGGATGTGTCCATTCCCATTCCCCCTGGATGTGTCCATTCCCATTCCCCCTGGGCGTTTCCATTCCCATTTCCCCTGGGATGAGTTCATTCCCATTCCCCCTGGGTTTCTCCATTCCCACTTCCCCTCAGGTGAGGGCTCGGTGCCAGCACCTGCCCGTGAAGGAGGAGACCCTGCAGAGGGTGAGTCTCTACATCGACACCATCATCGGCTCCCTGCCCGAGGACCTGCAGGCCGTGCTGCACCACCCCTGAGCCCGGGGGGCTCCTGGAGACCCCTCCCGGCCGCTCCTGCCCCGCTCCAGCCGGGATCCAGCGGGGCACGCAGCCGGGGCCGGCCCTGCCCCTGCGGAATTGTCCCCTGGGGGGCACCGGCAGGGCAGGAGGGAGCCCAGAGGGGCCCCGGGGCTCCGGGCTGCGCCCCATCCCTGCCCGTGCTCGGATCCTCGGCGTTCCCGCAGCCCCGGCCCGCCCGGGGAGGGGAGCAGCGCTCGGGGGGCTGCGCTCAGGGCAGCCCCGAGGACCAGGAGGAGGTGACAGTATCGTCCCTGTCCCTGCACGGCCGCTGGGAGCAGGAGGAGCTGCCGGACGTGGGACGCTGCTCTGTTTCTCCAGGGCAGAGGCAGAGGAGGGCTGGGTCAGAGTTCCCCGGAGTGGCTGCTGGGAGGAGCTGGCCCCAAATCCCATTTATTCTGCTTGGAAACCCAGCCTGAGCTCCAGGGACACAGCGGGGCTGCAGCTCTGCCCGAGGCGCTGGGAGAGCTCCTGCCAGCCCCTTCCCAATAAAACCTGGAGAAGCTGATGGCTGCAGCCTGTGCCGAGCTGGAATGCCCAGGAATGGGCCCTGCTGCTCTGCCCCTGCCTCCAGAGGCAGCTCCTGTGCCTGGGATCCCCTCCCTGCCTCGGGGATGGATTTGCTGGGACCACTCCGTGGGGCATTGGTACCCCAAAATGGCATTGCACACCAGGGGGGCAGCCAGGGATGGAATTACAGCCTAAAAAAAAAGGATTTGGGAGGGATGTGGCAGACCGCAGGGGTCGAACCCAGCACCTCTGCAGGATTGTTAGGTTGTTCCTGCCCTAAGCTGGGGCAGCTCCCAGTGCTCCCAGTGAAGCTGCACCGTTTCCGTTGGTCCCTGCCCGTTCTCAGGAGGGTCTGGGGGGGCTCAGAGGGGGCTGAACTCTTCCTGAACTTCCCCTCGGGAACCAGGCAGGAGCAGTGGGAGGCTGCCGGGTGTCTCAGTGCCCCCGGCCCTGCTGGAGTAAGGAATTCTGAGCAATATCCCTCGGGATGGTGTAAATCCTGTACCTGTCCCAGGTGTGTCCCTGCAGGCCCCAACCCCTCCTGTGAAGCTGGAAATCTTGGTTGAAAAAAAAACCCCGGAGCCAAACTGGGTCCTGGTTTGGAGGCTGGGGAGGTTTATTGGGTTGGGAATGGTTGTCCCTGCTCTTGGTCACTCGTGGCCATCCCGGTGTTCCGGAGGGTTCACAGTGCCCAGCCCAGCACCCGTGGGTGGCTCTGTCCCTCTGCCCAAGGCACGGAATCACGGAGACATTTGGGCTGGAAAAACCTCGGAGCCCATCGAGTCGAGCCGTTCCCAGCACTGCCAAGGCCACCACTGGCCGTGTCCCCAGGTGCCACATCCACAGTGAAACCCTCCTGCAGTGGGGGCTGCTCCATCTCCTGGAGCTGTGCCCCGACCGCCCAAACTTCCTCCTTCAGGAATTCTCCCTCAGGGAAGTGTTTTTAGCTTTGCATTCTTCCCGAGGAGGCCAGACCCCATCTCCTGCAACCCCAATATCCCAGAATGCTGGAATGGTTGGGTGGGAAGGGACCCCAGAGTCCCCCCAGTGCCACCCCTGCCATGGCAGGGACACCTCCCACTGCCCCAGGCTGCTCCCAGCCCCAGTGCCCAGCCTGGCCCTGGGCACTGCCAGGGATCCAGGGGCAGCCACGGCTTCCTTTCCAGCCTCAGTGGTTCCAGGATTCCGTGCTCCATCCCTGTGGATCTGCACGGAGCAGGGGCTGGAAGCAGTGGGGTCTCCAGCGGGGAGGGGCTGCGGGTGTGGGACCTGCCCAGCCCCACCTGAGCCCTCCCCAGACCACTCCAGGCACGAGGGGCCACATCCAGAACATCCTGCCGGGACACCGGGGCCGGTGAAGGCCGGGGCTCTGCAGGGAGGGGCTCCGGGCCAGCACCTCCCGGCGGAAGTTCTCCCTCATCCAGCCGTAGACCAGGCTGTGCAGGAAGCCCTGCAGGGACACGCTCAGGGCCTGGGGGACACGGGGACAGAGGGTCAGGGCTCCTGCAGGCACACGGGGGGGATTTTCCTCTTGGTGTGGCCGATTAAAGCACACCCAGCCCCCGGGAAGAGCCAAGGGGTGAAATCCCAACCCAAAAACCAGTGGGAAGAGCCAGGCTGGGCCCAGGGCAGGGCAGGCCCGTGCCCGGGGTGTCCCCAAGGGCTGTCACAGCTCCCGCCGGGAGTGGGGACAAACGCCCAGCCTGGGAGCGCAGGAAAAGGGGCTTTACTCACCGTGGACACGTAGAGGACAAAGAGCGAGGCAGGGCTGATGCTGGTGAAGGAGAGGACGGTGAGGAGGAAGGCTGTGGTTGGGACACAGAAGGACATTCCTTGGTGGGACACCCCCAGTGTGACCCTGCAGGGCTGGGGACACCCCAAATGTGACCCTGCAGGGCTGGGGGGCTTTGGGACACCACCCCCCGGCCTTGCCTGGCGTCCAGCAGAGCAGGAAGACCAGCTGGAAGCAGAGCGAGGCTTTGCCGACGCCGCGGCCGCCGCCGCCCCCGAAGCCGCCGTCCGTGCCCGGGCTCAGCAGCGGCAGCGCCGCGTTCCGCCGGCACCGGAGCCGCACCCGCCGGTACAGGAGCTGCGGGGCGTGCGGGGCTCAGCGGGGCGCTGGGAGCCCCCGGTTCCCCGCGCAGAGCCGGCACCTCACCGAGCAGCAGCCGAGCACCAGCAGCAGGCACAGCAGGAAGGCGATTTTCTCCTCCA
>WBMY01003544.1:0-46141 GCA_013397315.1 Donacobius atricapilla | reverse complement strand
ATATATATATATATATATGGTAGCATCAGTAAGTAAATATACAGAATACTGGAAAAACCCCATCACACTGGTCTCATGATTGAGACTAAAAATGGAAGCATCTGAAGCATCATTAACATGCACTCTTTTTTAGTCTAAATATTTAAGGACTATACAATTCATTGAAAAATGAAATGTCAGAGAATTGAAGAACAATGTCAAATATATCTTCTAAATTCCTCATTAAGTGTCCCCAGTCATATTTCAAAACGTTCTAAATATTTGTAACTTTTATAAACTATTGGTCATGAATTAATCATTTTATACAGAACTATTCTCAAAAGTTATTTTAGTGGTGTAGTGGCAATTAAAAAAAAAAAAGCTTAACAGAACTTTCATTTCATCCATGAATGAGTTAACAAAGGAGAAATGCAGATATTAACTCCACAGTTTGTGGTCATTTCTGGAGGAAGGGATGTGCAACAGAAAGGGAAATATACAGAAAACAGAAAAACCTGCAGAGAAAAATGCAGCAAACTGATGTGTTCAGTGTAGACTAAACATCCCGTCTCTCTCTCTGGACAAAAATGATCCCAGCTATTCCCAAACCAGGAATTTCCTGCAACTATCTCATGTACAGCACAGCAAGTGAGCTTGAGGGATATATACTGACTGAACAGCTCTCACCAGAGACAGCTCATATCTGATGGAGACATGGCTCTATAAAATAACACTGGCAATTTGAAAACAGAAGTAACAGCAAGGAATGGAAAATAAAAATAGTATCTACATATGGTTCAAATATTCAATTTACAGTGGACCAGGAGTGACGTCTAGCATGATTTAAGGTTTGCCATCCTTAACACAGGAGATGAGCTGGACACAGGGCCAGGACAGTGGCCTGCACAAAAAACCTGGCCAGAAGATACAGTGAAGAACCTGCTGCAGGTCTGTAATAGATACAGAGATGGATGTGCTTCTCAAATGGTTCAAACCTGGTAAAGTTCAGAAAACATCACAAAGGACAGGTATGTTTTTCATCTCCCTGAAATTGAACAATGCAGCAAAGAGGTAAAAATGCTTGCAAGCCAACACACCATTAAACTTGTATCATCTTCTGCAAGTTCCTAAGATAATTGGTTTTATCTGTATTTTAAAAATAATTTCCTTTTCAATTAGATATAAATGTATTCATTAGCTTTCATCAGAACAATCTGCAGTAAAAACTTAAAGTACAGCTAGATTAATGGCAGGATATCCTTCAAGATTTATAAAATATGAACCAGAAGTTGATCAGACATAGTGGAACTTCAGACAAACTGAATCCAAATGCTCATTAGCCAAATAAGGTATTGTCCTGTCTCAACTTCCACTTTTTATATGTTTTCATGTGCTCTGCTCTCGCAGTACTGTCAGTGGTGACAACAGGGAGGTGGTCAGACAAGGAAACAGTATTACCATAGCTGGATTAATCTTTATTTTTGTAATATATACTTTTCTGGTGAATAAAGAAATCAACATTCAGTTGTAAATTAATACATGGAATCTTATTGACAGTTTCCTTTAAACAGGAAAAATAAGGAACACATAAAAACTACTGAAAATTCTATTGCATGATCTGAATATACTTTAAGTATCTCTGTTAATTTCTGACAGCAGCCTTCTCTCTTTGGCCACACAATACCTACATGCTAGAGATAGAATTATTTTTCTTTTTTAGAGAAATATAAAATGATGTACAGTTCACTGAGGACCTGATTTCCAGCTCAAGGCTGGTGAGTGCTAGCAATTCATAGAATGTAATGGTTAGTCTCATACAGAGGGTCAGACCATGACCTCTTCTGGCCTTTACTCAAGGACTTATTACACAATTTTGCAGCTAATGTCCTTGGAAGTGAACTCTATTTCCATTTTAATGCAGAACTATAAGATGACGTTGAGGCTATGCACACATCTGACTGAAAGCTGGAAGGTAAGAAAAGAGAACACTCAGGATAATAAAAAGCAGCTGCAGAAGGAAAGTTTTAAAGTAACAGTCCACACACTTAAAATAAGTCTGCTAGACAATACTTTTATGAAGGTAGGCAAGAAAAAAACTGGAGTGTTTACAGGGCTGCAGAACTTTTCAGGGTTAACTGTGCTTCTGTCCAGAAAGCAAGGGAGCAAGAGAGCCCAGAGAGCGGGCAGCAGACAGCCAGACAGACATGCTACGGTGCACAGAGACAGAATGCGGTCGTGTGAAGGGTCATTTCCAGGACCTGCACATCCTGATACAGCTACAGGGAGCATACATTACAGTGCTGGAGCAGTGAAACAATTAACCCTCTCTGTCTCATTTCTAGCCAAACCCCCCAACCACTCACTTCCCTGCTTTTCTAACACTGGAGCTGGATACGCTGGAAGGAGTCAATCAACGAACAAGGGTAGCAGCAAACTGCAAGCTTTGCTTGTGAACAAAGAGAGAACTGCACACAGACTCTGCTGATCACCTAAGTAGAATGAACAAAGAATGGAAGTTAAAGGACAGCAAAAGAGAATACAACCTTACTTCTATCCTTTCTTACATGTGGTAAGAATTATTCTTCTCCATTTCAGAGCTGGAGAAAATACCTGGATGAGAAGAAATACAGTTTTCCCAAAACAAGTTACTAATTTTCGTGATAGAAGAAATGTGCTAAAAAAAAAAGCACACAAAGAGACAAGCTTCAGAAATATTATAAAAGCCAAAAGACAATGAACAACTTGTTTTCCAGAAAGTAGTGAAAAATCTCAACTTTCACCATATGATGAAAATTATAAAGTATCTTCCTGGATGCAAAGTGAGCTCTACTAAAATGCAAGAGAGAGAGGTAAGGTTTTCTTCACCTGAAAACTGCAATACATCAAATCTTCTCAGTAACTGAGCGTTTGTTCAGCTTAATGTCAGGACAGCTGTTTGAGCCTCTGCTTGAAGGGGGAAATGCAAACCTTAAGTCTTTAGCAGAGTTGACAGAGACAGAGAAAGAAAGACAGAGAGAAAGAACGGGCTGTGCTTAATAAAAGCCTTGCTCAGATTACAAAAACAAGCATTTTACTCAACCCCACCCCTTCAAGTAATGGGTAAATTTAGATGTCTCAGTTCGATAAATTTCTACCATCCCCTTGAGACTGTCAGCAGTATTTTATTGTCTATAGCTTCCTGACCCTCACCTGATAAATTAGGAAGTACTGAGATTAAAACGGAAACCTCATACATAATTTCTGAAGATATTTTTGGGGTTACCCTCTGAGGAGAAATAGGATTCTTAATAAGGGGAAATATGGGAACTGCTGTCTGCCTACGCACATGCTGCTAGAGACTAGACACTCGGGAGAGGAGGAGTTGCACATACACAACTCCAGCATCTGCCTCTGCATCAGTTTGTACTGAGAAGGAGCAAATCTACACAGGCTGTACCTAAAGGGAATCATTCTGCATTCAGATTCATCTATCACTCTTTACTGCTGCAGAAGAGAAAAAAAAAAAAAAAGGAAGCTAATGCACTGCTTATTTTTGACACCTACTGATTTTTTCCTTATAATCTTCTGAAATCTGAACGTCACTATAAAGGGGAGACCAGACCCCTGAACCCTACCAACCAGAGATGGACAAAAGACAGGACCTTAATTTCTAAAACTCTTTTATGCCCAGGAAGGCACAGAATAAAAAATTGGATAGCAGCTCGGACATGGTTATAGTATCTCAAAATAGCAGATGACCAGTTCACTATACTGACCATGCTGGCCTTTCTTCAGGACCATCCTGGACCAGAGAGGAAGAGAGAACTCTTACATCGTACGCAACTCCTGGGCAAAATACAGCTCCTGAAGACATTCCGCTGCACTCAAAAATGTCCCATCCTTTACAGTCCTTGAACGGATCTGGAGCTGGCAATGGATCTTTGTTGCCTCTCTCAGTAATAGGAGCACCCAAGCAGGACTACCCAAGTGAGGAACAAGGAAACAAAGTGCACTGGGCAGCATTGCTGATCCTCCTGGTGATAATCCCCACCATTGGGGGCAACATACTTGTCATTCTGGCGGTGTCCTTGGAGAAAAAGTTGCAATATGCTACCAACTACTTTCTGACGTCCTTGGCGGTGGCAGATTTGCTCGTGGGTCTGTTTGTGATGCCAATTGCCCTTCTCATAATATTATTTGGTAAGTGCAGCATGCTTATTTCATCAGGTTTACATATGGGGTACAATTCTGGGAGGTCTAATTTAAACAGAAAAGTTGTTTGCTTTCCGGCATTACAATTTTAAAAATCACTAGGATGAGGGCGGCTAAATCTTCTCTCCCTCTCACCTTAACACAGCCTAATGTCTTCATGGCAAGTGCCATCCACTATGTGGATATTCTTTCCTTCGAAACAAACCATTCAAAAATCATCCAAGATTTAAAAATATTCAAATAGAAGCTGAAGCACAGGGAATTACATTTTTTACAGTGTAATATAATTTTTAACAACACCAGCACAATACTAGTACTTGTTGTATTATATTACACTAATTGCAGGCAGTATTCTCTTAAAAAACTTGAAATCAAAGCTAGGTATCTGTTCAGTATACTGAACAGATTTTGAACTTTCTATGAGTAATGCACCTGATTTTGCCTGAGTATTGCCTCCACGAGCAGTCACAGATTTACACCGTCAGTCAGAGCTGGTCCCTGGCACCATCAGTGACAACAAACTTTACCAGTACTGGTTTCAGAGAAACTGATTTTCTCCCACCCTGGGGAAAGCCATAGGTTCATAAGACATCACAAGTAAATCATCTGTCAAGCCAAGGAAGCCTCTATCCATGTACCTAATGTTTGAGATACATATTTGTCATTTTGTCTGCTTCATATGAAATAAAATAGGTCTTTTTCACATGAACAAACATTGAATGTGACATTTTCTTTCTCGTTAGTCCTTACAGAACAAGCATGATTTTTCCACAGTCTCTCACACCCAGCTTTATTTCAGATACTGCTTCTGACAACTAATTAGAGGCAGCTCCATGGAAAAGTCTCTCTCTTTTACTGCCAATTTTTCTTTAAGAATACATTTTAAATTGTTTATTTTCATACCATAAATGGAAAAAATCAATGTGACAGGTTTTTCAATAACCTTAAAGAATTACCTTTAAGGTACACTGGGTCCTAAGAAAGGCTGCAGGAGTTCATTTTTCCTAGGCCAGACTCTAAGAGTTGCCTGAGCAACAAGCAAACACAATCATAAACTTTATTTCAGAAAGGCCATCAGTAGCTTCTGTTTGCTAGAGAAAACTGGTATCACTTTATTAACAAATGCATTTATTCATTAAATGCCTTGAGAATTTCTGTGTGTTCCAGACTTCTCCCTAAACGGAAGTGTGAACAAGAAGTCAGAATTCAGCATTGAGACCATATAATAGGGGTTTTTTTTCAAGCAACATTTTCTAAAAAGAAAACTAAATGTACGCAACTGAGACAGTGGTTTCTAACTCAAAAAACCAGCAGCTTATAGAAAACATTGGTATGTCATGTATGTGCACGTGTGTGGGAGGCAAGAAGCAGACAGCATCTCCATCATCTCCGTATTTACACATGGATGCTGCAGCTGCTTAGTGCCTGCCAAAGGTCTCATTACTAACAACAATAAAGTTACTAGCCATGAAAAGTACTAGCGTTGACTAGCAATCAATATAAAGGGAAGGCAAATTCTGGATTTTGCAGAGTAGGTTTTTGGCAGCGGTGGAGTTTTCTAGTTTGGGATTTTTTTTTATTATATTTTCATTCTGCTAGACTATCAGCTCTTTCTTTTATAACTTCATAAGGACTCTATTGCTCCTTAATCTCTCAATTAATCCACTGCTAAACCCTGGTTACAACAGTTTAAAGCATGCTAGGAATCTTAATTCAAAAGTCAAACAAAAACATCTTTCATGGTGCAGGAAATTTACCAGAAAGTAGTAAAATCTGTTACAATTAATTAAGACCACAACCCGCTTCCACACAACAGTGGTTAAAACTGAAATTTCTTGCAAACAAGTCTCTCTTTGGCAACCAACCAGAAAAACTGCTTTGCCTCTTCACCAAGTGGGAGAAGATGTTGAGGTGTTTATAGAAGTTCAAAGCATGAGCAAAACATGAGGAGTTACAGGAATGAAGACAGAACAGACATTAAATACATAACAAGTCTAAATCTTGAAGCTACACTAGCCAGATAACTACTTGAACAAAGAATAGTCATTGACAGCCAGACAGCAAACTAAATCCAGCCTCCTGGCACCTCCACACAGGAACGTTTTCATAATAATGAAAGCAGCTTCTAGATACAGAGTACAAATATTATGCTTCCGATTTGGGATTGATGACTTATTATGTGGAGAAGATTTGAAGGAAAAGGTGTGAACTAAAGTGCAGTCACATTACGATCCTGACTGTACAAACTAATGTGTCACAGGGTGTTCAAAATCAAAACCTGCTACAGACATTGGCTCCACACTCTGAGAGAACGTTCACCAAAAAATCTGCAGAAATGGACTGTGTCTGTAATCAAGAGCTGCCCCTTTTAAAAGTAAGTAAATAAATGAATCTGTAAACTCACTTGCAGGTGTAATGCCATGAGCAGCATGTGATTTATTCTCAACAGAGCAACCAAAATGTACTCTGATACAAGCATACACAGCAATTTTAATTTAGGAGTGTGAATGTCAGAATACATAAACATTTCACAGCTTTTATAGCTTGCTAAATTATTCACATTTCTTAAAAAAAAATCAAGGAGGGCCCACTAGGAGATAAACTGCATTCTCTGAAATCTAGCTTTCAAAACAGTTACCCAAATCTCTAACACTCAGAACACTGAAATTCATTGAATAGTGAAATTAGCAAACAAACTTGAGAGATCCTCCCATTTGCAAAGCCTGCAGCAGGAAGAAGTTTGATGTCCACAGCTTGGTGGGCAATGTGAAGACAAAAAACTTGAAGACAACACATGTACCATCTTTTAAAATATGTTCTGTCCTCCCAATAATCGTCCACTTAACATCAGAAAGTAATGCTGATCATCCTAGGTTGCAAACCATTATTTTAATCTATCACAAGCAACTAGTCCTAATCTTACCCCATTACTGATGATGAACCACAACAAATTTTCCCTTCTTGCTTGTGCAAACTGCCAGAGAAAACTTTAATCAGGGACTACTTTCCAAAATCTCAAATCTAAAGATAAGTAAGGAAACAAAGGTTTATGAGAAAGTAAGCCTAACTGAAAAAAAAACTTTGAATAAATTAAAAAAAATCTAGAGAACAGCCTGGAGACACCAGGCTTTGGCAGCCCACGGAGCCAAGTACTGCCATGAGCAGCTACAGACACACACACCAGTGTGAAGATTGAAGCTTAGGCTTAAAGGAGCTGAAAATATCCATTTCCATCTTGGCAAAAGCATCATTGCATACAACAACAAACCCTTTACAGGTAACACATTTCTGCAGCCGTTACAGCAGAAGAAAAACTGGTTTACAAATCTATTTAAAGACTTCTCTCAATCATACTTATATATGTACACAAGCAGTGCTTTCACTCAAGCTTTCAAAAAATATTTTGGCTCACAGCAAGAGCAGCTCTTCTATACTATACTTTGTTTTAAGGATTACACATTTCCAAGTATTTCTTATAAATAAAGCTTTTCTTAAATGAAGATTAATCAAGGGTAGACAGTTGTGGTAAAAGCTCACTTTAGTTCTCTTAAGGTGCAAGACAAATCTTAAAGGATGCATTCAGTCTTATTTTGACTCAAAATAAGCAAAATCTGCAACAGCAATACTGCTGCAGCGCTGGGAGGATCTGAGGCAAGGTTTGTAGAAAGAAGAAATTTCTTTTTAACTTATACCACCTGACAGTTGGAGAAACCAGACAAATTTTCAGGCAGACATTTGTCAGGTAGCCAAGGCATTTCAAAAAAGAAATTAAAAATCCAATCCTTGCTAGCTCCCACGAAAAATGGGAGTAGAGAATCTTTGCCCTGTAAATGCTCTGGTCTGCTTACACAATATAGATCTTTAGTAGGAGAATCAGAATAGTCCAAACTAAGCATGATCTGCTAACAGCTTTGTATCACTCCTTGGTAGGACATATTCATTTTACGTTCTGAACTATAAAGTAGGACAACCACCAAGCAGGTCACCATCACGTTCAAGGGTCAGAGATGCTTTCTGAGTCATGAAAGGAAATTAATATTCCATTATTTCCCCACTCCTAAACAAATAGCATAGGCCAGTGACAGACGGCACCACCATCACCAGAAAAGGACAAGAACTCAGCCCAGAGCATTTCCTCAAACAACAGGCACAAAGCTTCTAATGCAGGTGTAACCTACAAATCAAAGTAAGTTATAGCAAAATACACCACAGAATGAATCCTAGATAACTGTGTAACTCTTCTGCACTTTAAAGTATCAGTTTTGTGATATTTGTTTCATTTAAACAATAACCATCATCTTCAGTCCTTATCAGTTACTACATTTAAAGTTTACTTTGATTTTGTTTGGACAAAAACCGGCATCTCTTACACACAAATACAGCAGGACACAATGCTATAATAAAGAATGTGATAACCTACTGACTTCTGCACCCAGTTCAAAACTAGACAAAAAATAAAGAAAATAGAAAGCTTTCTCTGTTCAGTTGCATTGTCAACTCACAAAAGCTCTTAAAACTCAAAAATGTACAAGATTGCTTTGTATCTTTATTTCAAAGAAGCAAAAGGGCCTTTTGTTGCAAAGTATTTTCTTCTATACAGTAAATTAACTAAAAAAGGAAAGACTTCTTACACTGGGATTCTCCAGATCTCAAAGCAGTTATAATCCAGGGAATGGCATGCGAGTACTATCCAAAAGAAGTATTAGCTGCTCACTTCAAATCCAGCTGTGTTATCTGCCATCCTTCAAGTTGTAGAACACACTTTCTATTGTTAATGTTTTATCTGAACTAATGCTTTATAACTAAGTCAAAAGAAGCTGCCAATTTTCTGGAGTGAGCAAAAACATTTCAAGCCCATCAAATCAGTTACTTCTTTTAACTCTTTTTTTAAATTATAGCTGGTTACATGAGCCACAATATATTTTAGTTTTTCTTTTTAAAGGAAATCTGTTTCAGAAATGCACTGTACCTTACTGCCAGCTAAAAGTCTAGGCATGAAAATTAAGGATGAGTGAATGTTTCATAATTTACTAATTACAACTTTCTCACACCTGCCTAACAGACTAAGTTTCTTGAAGCATAATTTCAACCATAGAATCTGTTTTAGGAAATAATTATGGTAGATACTAAAATTTTCTGGTTAATAAATTGAAAGCAGACTGCCTCTTTCCCATCTGCCTCCCTGCCTACAACATCCTCACCTGGAGTCCTCTGCTTTGGGGATGGCTGAGGTTCAGTTCAGGGCTCCATCCATCCATTCTCTTTGTTAAACACAGAAGGTTTCCCAGCATAGGTAAGAGTGAAGACAGTTACTTGCTGTGTTTGTCTTCATAAAATTTTCAATCCACTGGAGTTTATAATTCAAGTCAAAGCAGCACGGTTATCATTTCCATCTATCAGTCACGTTATGAAAAAGTTTTAATCTCAAATGACTGCAATGCTACCATGCTGATAAGACTGAACATTACAAAAGTCCAAAAAGTCCAGCTCATTTGGTGTTCTCAGCATGCAGTTCTATTTATGCTGACCAAGGAAATTAAAACCAATCTGATCTGTTAGAAATGCAATTTCCCCCCCCTAATTGTCATTCAACAAATAACTGATTTCCCTGGCAATACTATTAATGTGCTTACTGATTGAGGACAGCTGAATTTTATGAGAGGAAAATACATTTCGTAGATCAACTTCTACCATGAGAAACAGAAACACCTTCCTTGTTCACATATTCTTTTCTGAGACTACAGAATACCCTTATAGACACATAACACTGACGTGCACCTCAAACTGAACACTGCTCGCACTGGATTGCAATAGAAGCCACTTCTGAGCGAAAATACACCAGTCAAAAAAAATTAATCAGAGTTCCATTAAAGTTCATTTGGTATTGCGGACACTGATAGGGGAGACATAGCCCTCAAAAATACAAGCCTTTTAGAAATCTGAACACTATAAAATCTTTATCTTGGACACAGTACAGTTGACAGACCCTATGTTTGCTATAATGATTAATATTAAGAAACAGGATGCCAGGCTTAAAATCCAAGCTATGGCTCTCGGGGAAGCAAAAAGAAAAGGACGTGCACAAAAATGTTCAATTTTTATACAATCATTACTGAGACAGAGCAGCCCTACTCTGTCACATTAGTGTTCCAGTGTATCTGGCCAAGTGACACAGCAAACTCATTTTAAAGATGTGTGAACAAGATTCTTCAGTTTCACTCCTAGGATTCAACAGTGGTTCTGCAATGACTAACTAATACTTTGGTTATGACCCATTGTCTCCTGCATTCAATATAACCTTGAATCACAGAACTATCAAGCGGAAACAGCTGAAAATAATAATTTAAAAGCAGGCTCCCAAGAACCAGTCATGGTCCATTTTTTACAAACTTTTTAATCCAGAGTCCTTGCCACAAAAGGACAAAAAGGGAAAAGTTTATAGTACACGTGTAGCCTGATGAATATCATGGCAGCAACCATGGCAGTTAGGAGAGAATTCAAATACAAGACAGAACCCTTCTGAGGTAGTGACAAAGCTCAATTCCCGTAATACTATGAACTTTTCAAAGATACTGATGCCACAGGAAAATGACACACTGAAAGTTCTCAGAAACCTTAGATTCTAATGAGTTTTTTGTTCTCTTTCAGACAATACCTGGCCTTTACCAACTGCCTTATGTCCTATCTGGCTGTTCCTTGATGTCCTCTTTTCCACAGCTTCCATCATGCACCTCTGTGCCATCTCCCTGGACCGCTACATTGCAATAAAAAAGCCAATCCAGGCCAGCCAGTACAATTCATGGGCTACAACAATCATCAAAATCATTGTGGTTTGGCTCATCTCAATAGGTATGTGAGACCTGGAGACTGGAAAAGGAACACAGAAGCTTTTCATCTCCAGAACAATAGGTGAAGTGTGGGGGAAAATGGAAAATTTGGCCAAGTATTATTGATTGGAGAACCATAAGACTCAGGCTGGCCAAAGTCCACCTCCTGGATCATACATAGCTACATCATAAAAATCTGCATGAACCACTACTCCTTATTAGGCTCATCAAAAATGCCAAGGATTGAGTCAGAGAATTAATCATCACTCTTCTTCATGGTCCTAAAAGTTCAAAAATCAGAAGACAATTATCTGCATGCATAGTCTGTCTCCTGGGAAAGCAAGGTTTCATGTTCCTGTGGTGCTATATTTTGTCCCAAACACAATTTTGAGCATTGAATAGATGTTGGTAAAATTCTGTGCTGCATAAAGGAAGTACAAAAGGGTTAAATATCTATAGCAAAGATATAAATGAGTAGCTGGTAACATCCAGGCTAACATTGAATGCTAGGACAGCATATAGAAAGGTTAATGGCTAACAAAAAAACCCCTCAAACATTTAGAACAACAAACCCTGAACAGTTTATATGAAGAATTTTATACCAACATAAAAATTTCTATGGTATCAGTGCCTCTGTGATGTGTATCTTCTTTCTTGGCTGAGGCAACCCCCAAATTTCTGAGCTGAAAAAAAATTCTGGAAGAGTTGTCATGATATGAGAAAAGATACTATCACCAATTCCCCCCCCCACCCCCCAAAGTTACATGACAACACACTCACAAGTTGACCTTTTAATGTGTGATTTATTGCCATTAAACAGAGTGTACTTTTCAATTTCTTTTTATCTAACATAAAACTATTCTGCAGCTGAGCCAAGTTGTCCAAATCAAAGATTAATTTCGTTCAATCTTCATTTTAAATGCTTGTTGTATCTGAAGGTGTGCTTCTAATTAGGAAAGGGATCAAGTTACTGAAGGGTAACCCATTTTGCTCTTGCTTTCAACCAACTTCAGTAAGCAGAGTAGCAGAGGAATACAGTAAATCCCTGTATCTCATTAAGTGGTATCAGAAAACAGCACAAATCAGCTTCACCAGACAGCAAGGAACCTGTTGTTTTTGTTGTAATGTCAGATTGCTGGCAAATAAAGTGCTGACTGTAATTCAGTGGTTATAAAAAATTCATTTAAAGACAAGACTGCGAACATTTTTTTTAAACTAGTGGTGAATTACAGAGCTATCCAGCCTCATTTAAACACTCCTAAATATGCAGGAGACTTTAAACAAGAAATCCATCTCAAACACACACTGCATAATTCTGGCAACTATTTAGCTACTTGTATATATGAAAGAGTCAAGCAGGGTGAAAAAAATCAGCTGTGTCCAGTCACTTGATGTGGTTAATAGAAGAAGGAACGACAAAATTTATGTATTTACAAAACTGCCCTTCAAAAAGAGCAAATGTTACCCTGGGGAAGAGGAAAAAAAAGGGGGAGATGGCATTAGGGAAACATATTTCACTGGAGGAAAAGACATACTAATTCTAATAACCAGAGTCAAAGCAATTCACTTGAAACATTGGCAACTTTATAGTGCTTCCTCAGTCACTACAAGTTAGGCCCAATCTCCTTAGAAAGGGCACTCTGTTAAAGCTCAGCCTGCCGAGTCTTTCAAAGTACTGCTTGCCCATTTACCGACGTGATGCTCCCAACACTTCACGTTGTGTCCATCACCCTGTGCTTGCTCCAGAGCTCAGGAATTACCTCTCTTTAGAAACCCCGAGGCTTCAGGCCCAGTGAAGCGATTGCAAGCAATCACCCTTTGCTCAAGCACTTGTTTTTTCTCCGACAGGCATTGCAATTCCAGTCCCTATCAGAGGCATTGAGGATGGAAACGGCGACTCTACAAACATCACGTGTGCCCTGATGCCTGATCGTTTTCATGACTTCATTCTGTACGGATCAGTGGCTTCCTTCTTCATTCCCCTCGCTATCATGATCGTCACTTATTTCCTGACAATCCAAGTGCTGCGCAAAAAGGCCTATTTGATCAACAAGCCGCCCCAGCGCTTCACCTGGTCAACCGTGTCCACAGTCTTTCAGCGTGACACAACACCTGCCTCCTCACCAGAGAAAGTGGCCATGCTAAATGGCTCCAGAAAGGACCAGACTTTGTCCAGTGACATGCCTATCTGCAGGACATCCACGATTGGGAGGAAGTCCATGCAAACGATAACCAATGAACAAAGGGCATCAAAAGTTCTGGGGATTGTGTTTTTTCTTTTCTTGCTGATGTGGTGCCCATTCTTCATAACAAACATCAGCTCAGTTCTGTGCAACTCCTGCAACAAGGAGGTTTTTCAAAAGCTTTTGGAAATATTTGTTTGGATAGGGTATGTATCCTCAGGAGTGAACCCTCTTGTATATACACTCTTCAACAAAACATTTAGGGAGGCTTTCAGCAGGTACATCACGTGCAACTATCGGACCACAAGGCCTATCAAGGCCCTTCGGCAATGCTCCAGCAGGATCTCTTTCAGAAGCTCTGTAGCAGAAAATTCCAAGCTCTTTGTCATGAATGGGATGAGAAATGGGATTAATCCCATTATGTACCAGAGCCCAATGAGGCTGAGGAGCTCACCCATCCAAGCATCATCAGCCATTCTGCTGGATACGTTGCTGCTCACCGAGAATGAGATTGATAAAACAGAAGAACAAGTCAGCTATGTATAGTGGAATGGCAGCCATGTCCATACAGCAGCACTGTATGTATTATTCTAAATAACTGCGCTGTAAGAGGGTATAAATACTATTGTTTTCTGTTATTTATGTGAGCAATATCTTATAAATTTATACTAATTCCTTTCCTCCAAAGTCTCCTCTGCTTTAACCCCAACCCCATAGTGGCAACCACAACTTCATTCCATGACAAATGACTCGTGCAGAACTGTAGCCTAAGGAAGAAGGAAATAAATAAAAGCTAAATCAGTTTAAGTATCTGACTTCAGTTCTCATCACCTTCAGTCTCTTCAAAGCACATCTTTATAAGAAAATGTTTCTGTACAAACACTACTCTAACATTTGCTCTGGCAAGGAGACAAAAGTTGGTAGGTTGATGCTCAACAATGGAAGTAGCAGAGGGATACAAGCTCAATGATTTTAATTTAGATCTCTGTAAACAGACCAGCACACAAGCTCTCTGCTTTCCCTCCTACAGATACATTCCCCTGCTGAGACTGCGTATCCACATAGGAGCTTTGCTTGTTCTCTGAGCGTGTGGAAATCACAAGCAGAATCACTCACTCAAGAGACCAATGTACAAGCCCATTCCATAAGGCATGATTAAAAATTCCATGTTTGGAAATTATCCCTTTACTGTAGGGATGGGCAGACTATTTCACCCACATGAATTTCATCTCCATTACATTCACATACACATAAGCTCAGTGGTGCCAGATTATTTACAGAAAATTTCCCTTTTTTCTTTTCATACTAAGAAAATGAATTATTTAATCAAAATAACACAATACACAATCAATGATCATAAGAAAAACAGGATACACGATGCCTGGAACATCCCTATAATTTATATGAACAAGCTTCCTTTTTAATGACCATGGAAACTTCAGTGAAAGCCTCCCCTCATCCAATGTAGTTCACAGAAAGTAGAGAAATCACAGACAGAACAGCTACTTCACAAGAAAATAAAAGAAAATATTTAAGGGACAGCAGAGACAACAATACTGCCTACACCTGCATGTATTCAAAGTTTAGCTGAGCTGAAAATTATTTAATTGGACTAATGGCCAATTATAGGTCCCAATTTGCACTCTCTCAAACCTGCACATGCTTAAGACTTCAGTACGAGCACAAAATTAATAGAATTGGTCCTCACAACCCATAAATGCTACCAGAGTCTGTTATTTGGGAAATCAGAAAGTTCTGACAGCTCCAGACTCTTTGGGAAAGGAAATCTGATTTCCCCAAAGTACAGGAGTTCTTACAGAAACCGCCAGCTCACCATTTTTTCAATAGTTTCCATTTACAGTAAAATTTTCAGCTCAGGCTTTGTTTTCATTTTTAATGTTTTCAGCATTCTTCGGTTACACTAAAATTATGTACAGCAAAAGGCTTAGGATTTTTTCATCAGCAGAACAGAAAGTACTAAAGATAACATGTCCTTCCAACATTTATTTATATATATTTAATTTAAAACATATGCAGGTTCAAACAGAGCCTACTGTAACAACTGCCAGAGAGTTTCAGGCAAAAACATTAAAAATACATCTGTGGTACTTGCAATAAGTTGTCTCCTTCCTCCCCTTTTTGGTGATAATCACTAGCCACTTAAATCAGAGTAAATTCTAACTGCTCTCCCTCCTCTTCACTTAATCAGATTTTTTTTAAGAGGATTCTGTAGTTAAAAGCCAGAATGGTTGGACTGCAATAGCTGTAAAAGACACCTACACTTAGAAATATTTAAGAATCAAATGCTTTTAATAAGACCTAGATCACTTTGAAGCTCAAACAGGGAGGGAATAGGAATAAAATAATAATAAAAAAACCCCACAAAAAACCCTCTTAAACATCCAGATATGTCACTGGAAACATCACAGAGCTGTGCTTTATTTAACTCAGAGCTCTGGAATCAGGTGAAAGTGCAACCACATCCATGTACAGAGTAATCACAGCAAAAATCCTAAAAGTATAATTTGCAAAGCAGGAATTAGCCTTCGTGAGCAGTAACACCGAAAGGCAAACACCATTCCTGAGGGGTTATTGCCCAGCAGACAAAAAGCAAGAAGCAGTCATCTTCAAAAACTCTCTTGATACTTAAATCCATATTAATTAAACAAAAAAATTAATTAAACAAAAAAAAAAAAGGCAGCAATCACCTGCTTTCAGCAGCAACTTATATTTTCCCTTTCCAGCAGAAACATCACAGCTGGCTCACAGCATCTAGAAAGACTGAAATGTAACTCAGTTCTTTTCTATCTGACCCTGTTCTTGTATAGCTGTCAAGTCTGCAATCTGTCTTACACAAGGAGTAATTTGCCCTAAATGTCCCACAGAGAAAGATTCCAAGGCCTCCTTGTAATAAGTGTTTAGACCTCCACCAACAGGAAATAATCCTTGAGAAAGTCTCACCCAACGGAGATGTATTTTCTCAAGCCAGTATACAGGTTTCTCAATAACTGTAAAGAGAAGCTCAGCATGTTCCAGTTACTGAGTTCAGTCAGCACCAACAAACCTCAATCTAAAGGACTCGTGACTAATCAAAAATCCCGTCTTTCTACAGGGAAAGAAAATTTCTCCATAGACAGAAATCGGCCAAGAAAGCATGCACATTCCATACTTCCACTTTACAAGTGGAAAACGTTCCACTTAGCATGTTAAGTGCAAGAAGACATTGCTCAGAGCTTGTCCACTTACAAAGCAAACAAGCTGAGAATTCAGGTAACAGCCTTGGAAAGCAGGACAGAGCAAGAAAAAAAGATGAAGATGCAGAACTATGAAATAAGAAAGCATAATGGACAGCAGAATTCTTGTTTTAGCAACTGTATCTACAAGAACAGATCTGAACAAAGACATCACCTTCATTAGTACATGATGAGAGTCACAGCAAGCTCCTGTAAGAAAGCACCAGCTTGTTGTACGGTAACTGAGTAACACTGCTCACGTGGTATCAACAAGCACAACAGGAGGCTCAGGACTACACCCATGAGTACTGTCTTTAGGTAAAACAAAATTTTTAAAAATATTTTTATATGCTGTCTGCAAAGTGAGAGCACTTTCATAGCATTATAATATTTTTCAGCTTTTTTCATAAAGATAGCAGTATAAATAATAACTGATAAAGCTTTGCAGTCATTTGGCTGTAGAACACAAGACATTTTTATAGAAATAAGGGGTCAATGCACTTCCCACTTAACACACACAAACAAAAAAAGGGAATCCTTTCTCTGGAGCAAAATGCTGCCCGTTCTTTCTGAATCTGACCCACACCTGGCCAGCTCTATGGTCTCTATGCAGTCATAACTTAAGAGTTATTGTGTAGAAACTATAAAATCAAAAAATAAGTCCATAAAATAGTAACTTAACCTTGTTCAACTTTTCTCATTATCACAATGACCTTTATCTGGCATATTTAATCTCTTTTTAAACTACTGAAAAGCAAGATAAAAGTCAAACTGATCTGCAACATCCAAACACTATGAAAAGCACATTTAAAAAGAAAAATGGACAAGTATCATGGTTGCTTTGTTGTTTAATTATTTAAAATACATTAGGAGATATTTACTAAATGTTCTGCCTGCCTATCTAATTAAAAATTACAGCACAGACATGGACATAAGGACTCAGCAGTCTTGCAGAGAGGAAAATAATGGAGTTCAAAGCCTACTAGAGTAAGGGTCTTGAAATACAAATAAAGGGTTTACATTACAAAAAACCAAACAACACAATAACAAAATACACATGAAATAGACAAAACCAGAAAAATCAACCAAAAAAAATCCCAACTTTTAATTTACTCTGAGAAACAGAGAAGCAAGAAATTCAGCTAATCCCAACTATAGTGATGTGATGTAAAATGCATTTTGTGAAACCAGCCCTAAATCAACTATAAGCTGCAGGCCTTTAGCTATTAGGAAACTTACAGGCAGCCAGAAAAACGTATTATTCATGATTTTATACTTGTATCCTACAAGTATAAAATTCTTCCTGACTGTATCACACTAGGCCATACTAGTGTCAATTTTCAAATGCAAATACAGTTAAAATCAAGCGTTAAGCAGAAGCACTGAGAAGAGAGGCTGATGCTACAAACTGGTGCTGTTTCACCTGCACATGAGGCACATAGGATTTTTTTATAGTGCTTCACAGGAAGTCTTGCTTTTCTGCACTGGTTTCATCCTATGGAAACACCCACATCACTGCAAGCTGGTAAAAGAAAACAAAAACATAACTCCCCTAAATATTTTTCTAGGCTGCTGTATGTAACATCAGACTTGAAAAGTAAAGCAATGTAAGCACAGTAAACCTGGTAAAGGCATGCAGAACAACCTGGGACATGGGAGCCCAAAGAGGCAGAACATTTGCCAGAGCACTTCTGGCTTTTTGCCTTGCAAGCTGGAGCCAAGAGCCCCAGCGTTCTGGCCAGTTCTCAGCACTAACTTGATATTACCAGGAAGCATCAGACTTTTTTCTATATATTGATAAAGATGCCTACGTACACCTGCTCAGAAGCCCTCCTTTGTTTCACTGCCGCTTTGCCTCTCTAGGCAATCATTAACATGGCAAAAACAATAGTTGGGAGAGAAGTAACTTCCATAATTTTGCCTTGGCATAACAACATGGTGTTTACTATCAGTGTCCATTCGCATGAGAAACAATGTTTTCTCCAACAGAAAAGGAAGAATTTTACCTTGCAGAGGAGAGGAAGCCCTTTCATCTTACAATCGGAAGCTCCAAAAATAGGAAAGATGGCTTGCTAAAAGTGTCCATTTTTACTCTTATTTTTAATAATTCATGTCAACCATATTTGCCAAGACATAGCAGTGAGTCCCTGCACCCAGGTATTCAGGTCCTTTCCAACCTCTGAAAAACAACATCATGCTCTTAAAAATTAAGAGCTTTTTACTCTCTGAAGGATCCTTTGTAAAGACAAATGTTCTACACAGGTAATTGCAACTCATTTTCAAATTCGTTAAATCCATCACAACTTCAGGACAGTCTAAGGCTTCTTCTGATTATAGTAAGATTTCTGCTACTATTTCTTTGAAAGGGACCTTCATTCTCCTCTTCCAGGAAGACTGAATATGACAAGACAAAACATGTTGGATTGTAAACAAAACCCTTTTAATCTTTCCTATGCAAGAATTAACAAGCAGATACGTTTCACTAAATTCCTCTTCACAATTAAAATGTTGAAAAAGTCACTGGTACAGATCCCATTAGAGTGACTGTCAGCCTCATACTCAATTACCCAGATCGTCTGCTATCTGCCTTGTGGATAAAGATAGGTTAGAGGATATAAAGAAAACAAACTGTCTGAGACTTCCTGGAATAAAACCCAATATCTGATCTGTTTGCCTTACAACAAATATATAGCCTTAAAATACCAAAGGCTAAGTAAACACAAAGAACACAAAGGCAGGAAACATTACTATTTCACTTGCATCATCCTAAAATGAAAAACTGAACAGAAGCCATGCAGAATTCTGCATGTTTGGGTAGCCTACACTTATCAGCTGAGATTACATCTTCCTTTTGGCACTCTCTAGAGGCTGCATTGTTCTTCTCTTGCCCTCAGCCTTTTCCCAACAGTATTGCATGAAGACAAAAGCAGCATCCCACAACTCAAGTCCCACTTCCCCATGACTCTCATTCCCCTGGATTTAACAACTGCTATGAGAGCATTAAATGTTTTTAGTTCATGCTTGCAAGCATTGCTCCATCCCGCACTGAAGGAATATATCTTTCTCCCAATCAGATTTGTTCTACCCATAAAACATCTACCTCCTCATTTTGTCTATAAAGTGTATAGATGCTCTGCAGCACTGCTCTAACCATGTAAAAATAAGGCTGACTACATAGTCCAATCACATCTCACTCTACAATACCAACAAAGATCAATTCATGATGTAAAGTTGTAAAAAATGATGATAAAAATAAGTCTTTCCATTTTTATAAAGCAAAACACTTTAAATTTATCATGTTTTCCATCTCATCATAATAGTCTTCAAAAAAAGCTGACCAGAAATCACAGGCACTTTAAATGCTGCTTTCCAACAGTCATAAATATTTCATAAACCCCTTCACCAGAAAGAACCACCAGTATATAAACATCAACAATAAGGTAAAAGTTTGCTGTCTGTGATCACTGGCAAAAGGAGCAGGACTGGGAAAACAGAGACATCTGACAGTAGCCAAGTCAATACATCATTTCTCTCCTTCCTGTTTCACAATACAGCTTCTTGTTCAGCCCTGCATCCACACTGCCAGCTCGAAACATCCCCAGCTTTATTAGTGCCTCTGTATCACTGTACAGTAACATCTTACTTAGAAGAGCCTCCTGTAAGAGGTGGCCATTTTTAAAAACAGAGAAGATGTTAAGTCTCAGGTTTTTGCACCACACAATTTTGACCGGTTTTTTTGGATGGGAAAAGGAAGAAAAGAGGAGGAGGTTTTGAAACTATATTCCTGCACCAGATCATTTTCTGATAATTTAATATAGTGGCATGAAAATCATCTGCTCCAAAATACATAATTAATGCCTAATTTTTGTATGGCACTAAACCAAGAGGGGAAAAAAGCCACACCAAATCCTATAGCCAGCAAGCTGTGCTTTCCATCCCCAGTCTGAACCTATGGACTGCTTCTAAACAGACACCAAAACCAGAATTAACAGCAGCAATGCTGCTGGTCAAGGTTCAATTCTATTTACAAGGTCCCCTGGAAAGCTTTAGGGAGCCCAAGAATAGGACAAGGAAGTTTTGTGCTATATGAATAGGACTTGCAACATATTCTGCACTCATCCAGTGTGATTGATACTGCTCTGCTCACTTGGGTAATTTGCCTGCAGATATTCCCACAGCCAGGCAAGTGTGCATCCAACATCCCAGAGTGAAACTGTTAGAGCAGCACTAACTCCTGCTCCCCCAGTCCCTCAGGGGGATTATAACTGGGTGATTGATTATCTTTCGTAACACACTGGAAAATTTAATCTGGCAATTCTTAGGTAAAACTTAAGAACCTGGACTAGAGTAGTCTAAACCTTGATTCATGAATTCTGATTAATTAAAAAAGCCACATACATTCTTTTGCAGATTTTCCCAGTAATTCAAAAGCCCAATGAAAAAAAAAAGAATTACCATGCTTAAAAAAATATAAAAGAGGCAATATTCAAGTAAAACCTTGTTGCTCTAAAAATTAAATGTCATGTTTTATTACATTATATTCTATCACATTTTACTTTGTGCTGCTTTCTTTACCAACAATAAAAGTCAAGATGGGCTCTTGAGTGAGTTTATGCAGGGTTGTATGTATGTGATAGCAAGGAAGATTCACAGAGCAAAACAAGGACAGCAAAGCCTTACAGAATGTTCTCCTGCAGATGCGTTACCTAAAATTAGCAGTTCTGTGATGTTTACGACACTTTTAGTTCAAATCCAAGAGGAAGAACATTTATTCACAGATGGCTGTAACAACAAGAGAAAACAAACTGGATATTTATGACACAACATGAGTTTGTGGGCTGTAGTTCTGTCATGTTCAAACAATGGTGCTTTTAAGGAAATTATCATCCTCTGACTGTGTAACCTCCACCCTTATACGGATTTTACTATTCCTATAAGGAGGAACAGACAGAAGCACAAGTCTGAGGCTGCTAAAGTGTACAATCCAGCAGACAAACTCACATCTCCAGCATACTCAACCTTACATTAATGCCATGAATTCCCCAGGAAAAATTTAGACTGCATTAAACAAAAGTATTCTCTTATTTCAATCCTGACTTCACAGTTCCCTTTCTGGAACCACACACAAAGAATTGAACGAGAACTCTTTTCATAGGACCTTCAGTCATGTTTCCTTCACTTAAAATGAGAATAATTTCTGGGATTTAGCCCAGAGTGCCTCAGACCTGCTCACCTCTCATCACAAAACACTTCACTCAAAACCTCTGTATATCTAGCAGCTGACAAATCACTCACTCTTGCCAGTATTCAATGCTGTGTTAGTGGTCTTTACAAGCAAATCCAGTTAGACTTCAACAAACCACAGTCCTAAGAAAGAAATGTCATTTTAGCCATGAAATCTGACAAACTCACAATTGACTTGGTCATTACGTTCTCTGTACATACACTGGCATTGTTGAGCTGGGCCAGAGCACACAACTAGTTATCAAATGACAAGTGTTGGCAACTGCCACAGCCTAACACAAACCTTTTGGCAGTGACAATCAGCTAAAAAGTTTTAATTCTTGACTGCCAAGTAAGGTGGACACTGGAATTTACAAGGAAATGCTCCTCCTCACTGCACAAGGAGGTTCTGGACTGCAGGTCTCCAGAAAAGGAAGAGAAGAGGCAGGATAACACCTGAATCACTGTACAGCAGGTGAAAGAGTCAAAGATTATGTCACTCATTCCCTCATTCCTGGATATGGAGAGAACAGGCCCTGAACTATGTTGTTCCAGCAAGATGCCAGCACATCGTTTAGCTTAGAGCCTTGAAAGTTTCTCATTTTGGTAAGAGCTATCCATGTCCAGTTGTGTTTTGCATTTGTTGAAAAGAAAAATTACACTGAAATCTGAGCTCAAAAGGGCATTGTCACAACCTGTTTTGAAAAAAAAATGCCAGAAACTATGGAAGGCATACATGGAATTTTTGTTCTGTACACAGATACAGAAGTCAGCTAAACAGACCCCTTGGCTTCAGGAGAGGCACAGATCCCTAAGCAGCAAGGAACGAGCTGTGCTGCTTGGAAGTAACAGAGCAGAAGCACTTGAGAGACACCTGCTGTCCACTGAGAGAATCTGCCCTCTTTGCAAACCACATTCAATTATCCTTCAGCTAAAGCAGAAGGGCAGAGTCACTTCCATGTGGGGAACAACTTGGTTACAGAAAAGCTGACTGCTCACATCAGTGACCCAAGTTTTAACCCCTTCTTTAAGAACCTCTCATCCTGCTTTTAAGGACAGCTACCAACCCAAAAGAAGATGGGAAGAACGATTTTTAAATTACAATTATGGACCCAAGTATGCACCAGCTCCTCTCAGCCACACTCAAAGGCTGCAGTTTGGCTCAGGGCTCAGATCACACAGATTATTGTATTAACAGAGGCAGGCGTAGTCCTTGCGGAGCCTTTCAATTCCCCAGCCACGGCTTAGCCAAGGAACTGTAGGGTGCTACAAAATACCATTATAGAAATAGGTTTCACTTTAGACAACCAAATGAAACTGTGACAATTTTGTGATGGGTTGATGTTACATTGTAAACCCAAGAACTTTTCACAGTTTAACAGTAGATACTTAAGAAACAAAGCCTATTTCAAGGTCCTCCTTCACCTACTTTCAATCAAAGTCACAACATTTTAGATAGCCATTAGGCAGATATATTGTCTAATTACTACTGCCCTTAAGAGGCTTGGCACAAGCACAATATATTTAATTTTTTATTAACTCTCAATCCTGCAAACATTAATTTTTCATTCTATTTGCCAACTTTATCTACCTCTGTTCAGACAATTAAGCCACAAGTCTGGAAACCTACAGAAACCTCATTAAACATCTGCTGAACGTTAAGGAAGGCTTCTAATTCTAAACCAATCTCTCAGGTTTTTAACTTTTCAAAATCCATTCAATTGGCAGTTGAGTGACTTTGAGAAATCAGTAGCATACTCATTTTCTGAAAAACTAACAGACATTAAATCGAAGGCTGCAG
This sequence comes from Donacobius atricapilla, assembly GCA_013397315.1. Lineage (NCBI taxonomy): Eukaryota > Metazoa > Chordata > Aves > Passeriformes > Mimidae > Donacobius > Donacobius atricapilla. The sequence goes on along the minus strand of WBMY01003544.1, from coordinate 22,704 downwards.
GAGTGTCAGAGGAAGACACTTTACCTGAAGAGAATGAAACCAAGTGACTCCACAGCTGCCCGCCTCACATCATCATTCACATCACTCACCTACAAAAAGAAAAGCAGGACGTTCAGAATACAGTTACAACACTTGAGGAGTCTGCAATGTTTCAGGCCAGATGTCAGCTAGTCAAGAAGACAGGATTATAGATTAAGTTAGTTAAAATCATGTTCAGCCTTAGCCCAAACAGCCTCACTCATGTTTGCACACCAGCTGCAAGATGATCAAAGAACAGACAGACCTCATCCTTTAGAACTTAATTTATTTTTTCTCCACCCCATCATTACACAGATTACTCACTGCAAACTTTAGCTACATAGTTTAGGTTCATGTTTTTCAACAGGGTCCTTCCCTGTGTTACCAAGTTGAAAGTCTGAAAGTCTACTTACCCTAATGTCAGAAGGCCCTGACAGTTCTACTCATAATACTAAGTAAAGCTTTCATCACTTCACAATCTCTGATCTGGACCAGAATGTTAACACTGCAGACACAAAGCCTGACAAGTGATGTTCTTGCTTCCTGACCACAGATCTCCTCCTATGTGCTCCTAAGGCCACAGTACTTACAGCCACATGCAGCAGGCGCCTGATAGCCTTGTTGTTCCCTGAGCCACAGTATGCCATAGCCACAGTGTACATGCCAGAACGACGGAGAATTGGGTCCTGGAAGAGAAAGCATCAATACTTCACATCCATCCTAATGGTGACTCAGTAATTCTAAGTTTAAATGTGCTCCACTCTTGCGTCTTGAATCTGCAAACAGGTCATAGGTCACCCTCATTGCTTAATTGGTTATTTGGGACAAGTAAGAGGACAATCACCAAAGCAGGGTTGTCATTACCGAGTTCAAGGGGCAGAGAGCCTGCTATGCTGCAGGTTGCCAAAGACTATAGGGCAGAGGTGTCATTCTGCTTCTTACTTGCTATCTGCAATGATTACTACCAGAGCCTTGAGATGACCCACCTACAGCAAGTCTCATGTGTTTTTAATCACTACATCCTGTTCTACTCCCTGTTGCTGCTCACACGACTATGAAGACCAAGTACAAGGCTGAAGAAATACACAACTAAGCAGTGTTGTTCTTGTATTTTTGATCACAGTGCAGCAACTTGTGAACAAGTCCTACTTCAGACCTATGTAAGAACTTCTCTGGTTCAAAAGAGCCAACCCCACCGTAGCTGGATATTCACAAACAGACAGGAAGGTCATCCACGTAACACAAGAGTCCGGGATTAAGTCACAGCTCAATTTACCTTATCTCTGCAGAGACTCTCAATGAGAGCATCTGCCTCCTCCATCCTCCCATACATGACCAGAGCAATTCCAACTGCGAGGCCTCGCAGGATCTTTTCATGCTGGGTTTCCTGTGCATAGCCAACCATGTCCTCAATAGCCTGGGCATTTTTAGATCCCAACATAACCAGCCCCAGCGCCAGGCCAGCTGCCTCACCTGAAAAGCACAGAAAAGCAAAAAACTGAACTCTGCTCCCAAAAGTAATAAATACTGTATCTAGAGAATCACACCAGATGTAGGCCAATAGATCACTTCTGGACATCACCATGCCCAACAACTTCATTATTCACGGCAAAATGTGTTTGGAACCACAACTTGGTACTTTTCTCTACCACATTCAATTATCGCCTCCTTGGGCCAAGAGCTGCCAAGATCATTTTCCTATGAGCCCCACCAACGCAGCAGTAACTCCCACAAGCTTCTCCAGGCCAATCTCTCAGCTCAAAAAAGCACATGGCTCTGGAGATCAGCCACACTAAAGAAAAAGTATATGACAAAGAAAAGAACAGAGCAAAAGAAGGGGCTGTTTAAAGACCTGGCATATCTTATCAAAACCTGCCACATCTTATCAAAACCTGCCACAGTGCCAGTCATGACAGGATCTCTGAACATTACTGACACATAACTAAAGAACCATAATGATCAGGAGAATGTCACTAAATAGAACACAGCTAGAAACAATCTATGCTGCAAACAGAAACCCTAGGGAAAAAAAAAACACAACAAAAAAACCCAGGTTCCTGATAAGGCCTCAGGTGGTTATTTGCTTTGAAAGCAGAACATTTACCTGTCACTGCATCATCCTGGTATAGATTTGTTTTCAGCAGATCGTACACATCTTGACGTGCTGTTCCCATGGCAGCCAGCCCCAAGCCCAGGCTGCCACCATGCCGCACAATCTAGAGAAGCATATGCAAGTTCAGTCATAAATCAGAGAACAATATGGCTTCAGCTGAAGTAGACATCTTTCCATCAATATAAACCTGCAATCTTTTAGCCCCAAACCAACCCAAAATGATCTCTTGACCTGCTAGAAATACCACGTTCACAGTCTCAGGCAGCAGGTCCAGTGAAAGAGACAAAAAATAGAAGAAAAACAGTTCAAAGCCCCATAAACAGTGAGTAACAGAAGCTTAACACATGGCACGAAGTAGTATGTAGTAACTTCATGATCTTTTCCCCCACTGAGTGGTTCATATAAAACCATAAATCTGTGCCATGTAAAAGCTAACAAGAGCTTTTAAATAAAAAGGTAAAAAGGTACCCACTTAAAAACAGTCTATAATCTCTTTTATTGTAACAATGCATACATTTGCAGTAAGACTAGTGGGATCTGTTCATGGAATTTTGAGAAATAGTAATTTGAGATTCCACAAGGAGAAAGACAGAACATGCTGGGACAATGATCTAGTCCCAACTTAAAAAGGTATTTTTCCTAAAGGTATAGAAACACTCAGTATTTAGAAGTAAAACACTTCTTATTGTGCAAGATGCATTAAAACTACAGGTCAGGTCAGCAGAAACATTTTGTGTCTTATTTTCTTGACAACTAAGCTATAAACAGTAACAGTGCCTGAATGCTGCAGGTCCACTAGCAAAACAAAGCAGCTATAACAAGTAGTAAATATGATGAAGCTACAGTCACTGTCAAGTACGTAAGAATTTCCTAAAAATCTTACCTAAACCTTAAACAACAGGTTGTTAAAACCAACCTTTAACCAATCTTTAAGACCCAGAGGAGGTCTAAGTACCCCACTGCTGCTTAATTACCTCTACCCCCCACTACTAAACCAGCCAGCACCCTCCTGCATATTCCCAGCAATTAAAGGCTCACTGCTGAGCCCAGTACACACATCATTACTGGCATTCTTCAGCTGGTTCAGCAAGTAGTCAATGATGTCCCCGCCATGGTTGGCATGGATGAGACCCAAGGCGTAGAGGCCTCCTCCCTCCTGGTAGGCTGACCCTGGAGAGGTGTCCTTGGGCAGGTAGGTTGCCATCAGCTGTAATGCTTCTTTCTCATGACCCTGGATGTCCAGTGTCCAGCAGGAAGGGAAGACAGTGGGAAGTGAAATGTGAAAAAATGGCAAAGTAATATTTAAACGTGTTATAGCCATTACTTTCTCACTAAAAAAAAGTGTTTCAGTGCCACACATCACCATTCAAACTTACTGAAAGTTACTACAGTAAAGAACTTTGGTATGTCCCAAAATCACTTAAGAACCACCTGCAATTTTAATACCTAGAAACTATTAAATCTGTTCAACTCACAAAGGAAGAGAAGAGAAAAAATACTCTCTCCTTGAGCCATGTTATCCTCGCACCTTTTTGATTCTCAGCAGAACATACCATAAATTATATTGGATGTCAGACGAAATAATGTAAACACAGCTTTTTAGTGCAAAGACATAAAATGTTATAGCTGTGCCAGGTACACTGGATTGCAGCCACCATTCAGAATCTCCATTTCCACGTTTTCAGTGTTCACAAGTCAAGCATTTACACTGAGCAGAGGGAAATGAATGCAACATTACCTTGTGTATAACACCCAAGCTGGCAGTAGCAGTAAACTTAGCCCAGTTAGTGGCCCTAGCCAGCCACTCCAAATTGTCTCTAGAAGAGGAAAAGAGAAGCGTTATACAAAGTTTTTCATACAGCCTGTTCCTAAGGCTGCAAGCAGGATTTAAGAGCACTGAAGACAGCTTTCACACTAAAAAGCAGCTCCAGAAGGGAAGGCAGCTAATCATATTCCTACTTTACATTTCTCTCCCTTTCATCAGATTTTTGCCTGGTTGTAGTCAAGCTTCTAGACATGGGTGATCTCAGTGAAAGATAGAGAGAACTGCTCAATATGCAGCCCACCAATTCTCTGGGAGAAACTTCAGCAGAGTTTCTGCAGCTTTCCTTAAGTCCCTCATAAGGTCAGCCCTAGCATCTCCCTTAAAAGAGTTATTCAGTACTGTCAGTCTCTACGGTAAAAAGATACATCATCTCAGAAACTCTAACTGGTAAACAAAGAGACGAGAAATTCCAGATCTTCACCCTCCAAGCTGCTCATAAAGTTAGCAGTCAAACAAAGCCAGTTTGTGAGGTTAGAGAGAAGGAAACAATTCTCTGTCACCATTAGAGTTCCGCAGTTGCCACTCTGGAAGTATCAAGGAGGGCAACAATGTTGTTCAAACACCTCTAAATGACATTGGAGCTTCCTTGCTATAGATTTACCTAAGGAACTGGTCACTGGTTGTCCCACAATGCATAAATGAGTTTGCTATAACAGTTGCTGTATGACACACGGAATTCCTCACTGCATCCTGAAAGAACAAGAACAATCAGTAGCATCACTCAGCAAAAGATCTGCCCAAGGTCGCTTAACAAGCCTGCCAGTATGCTAGGAAAATGGGCTATAATGATCCTCAATTTAACTAGCAATTTCCCCCGCAATCAGCTAATAGATGGCTAATACACTCTGACATATCCTGAAGCCATCTTTCCCATGCAAAATGATCCTTTCTGGGAGTTTCTTTCAGAGATGTGATTACTCCAATTGCCACTTAACTGGAGAACCACCCCTCTCCACTTCTGAGAACTGAGCAATGCACAGAGTGCTGCTGATGTTTCCAGGCCATTCCCAGAACTCTACTGCAGAATCACTCCTGAACGCTTCACCAGCAGAGGGAGAAGATTTTCCAATACATTTCATCTGTCATCTGAAATAGATGAAGCCGCTAACAAGCAACCAATACTACTTCTACTGATGATGTGCATCTTATTTCACAAATAAAAATTTCTCCTATAGTCTGTAGTAAGTATTTAAGAGTCTAGATCAACTGTAAGTTTTCATTTGCCCACCCTTGAGTAACACCCTCCAAAAAAACTCCAAGTTACTCCATTCACTAACTCTGTTTACATTACAATATTTGATTGGCTTTGTCTCTAACATGAAAATACTGGTCTTTTACTACATACCAGGATTCCCTTGACAAGCTGGAGGTGTGGGCTTACCTAACACCTCAACCAAGATACCACCATACTGCAACCTACAGTCCTGGCTGACTCCTCCCTTCCCAACCAGCAGCATTTGCAATGGATCTGACATGGAGCTGAAGGGTAAATTTTACCCACCTTACTGAACAGATAAAAAACAAACCCACAAAAAAAAAAAAAGTAAGAAAAAGATGAGTTGCGATAACCAATCAGAAGAAAACTAATAAAAATATCAACATGCTGATAGCAGCCTGTCATTAAAAACAATAGCAGCATGGTCAAAACCAATGCAGGATCAATCAAATAACTACAAGACAGCCATATTTAACAAAGACGCTTACCTTGGTGTTTTTGAGGATCATGAGGTCTGTATTGTTGTTTCGTATTAAAAACTGCAAATGTAACTCAATGGCCATTTCCCCGCTTAAAATTTTAATCATTTTTGAGATCTGATCCTTAGGCTCTGGATTCTTCACAAACAAGCAGAAAGGAAAAAAAAAAAATCAATGAGAACCCAACTTTAGCTCTGTTAAAATACAATTCATGAAAAGCAGCTCTGGTATGTTCCCATCACCATATTCCAAAACCTACCAGGTTTTAGGACTAAAAAGACATTGTTTCTGTCCTTGGTGCACAAGCCCAAACCTTCCAGAAATCAAATCTTTGGTGCACAGCAGTGCAGGTGGGAGAAGAGACTCTTCAAAAAGAAATGTATTATCTCATTGTAAGCAAAAGGATATGAGTGACATCTGACATTCTGCAAGCTGCTATTTGGCCTTACAGAGACAGTAAGACTCCTGCCAGAGGCAAACCCTTTTATAAATGAACGTGTATTTTCATGGAAGCTTTCACAGGGCCACAAAGCTACAATATTTTGCATGATCCTGTGCTGAGCTGCAGCATCATTCTTGCAAGCTACAAGCTTTAATTAGAAAACCAGACAGTAGAACTAGGAAACTAATACATTCATCTTCAAGAACTCTTTGAGAAAAGCCTCCTTCTTCGTCATGACAGAACACTTGAAAATGGATCAGTAGAAACTGAAGTTTGTTCTGAGCAGGGTGAAAAGTACAGTGCAGCTCTTTGTCTTGACATTGTAGGCTGGTCACAGACAAGTCAAGCATGAGTAATTCAGCCCTTAAACTAATTCCCTCAATTATTTCTTTGTAGTCAGCATTCTGAATTGTGGAAGATTAAGCTAAAGAACATTTCTGGCCACACAGATGGTTTTTGTGTACTTGGCATAATCAGCAAAGCCAATGCAGCAGAAATTGATTCAAGACACCTTCCCTGTACAAAAGCACTGACATGGTTCCTTGCTGGGGCAAGAAACTCAACCCTTTTTGTTTTCCTTGTGAAATATAGTTCTGTGAAACACTTCTGTTCACCCCTAATTAATTTTGAAGTGATCTGCAAGAATATTCCAAAGAACCCCAAGTTTTGTTTGCAAACATTTACCATGCGGAAAAAGAAGAAGAACAAAAAACAACTCGTCTTAGGTTTTACCTTCCTCTCTGGTAGCACTTCTTGTCTTCAAGAAGTTGAAAGTGCATTAACTATTCTACCTCAACTGTACGCGCATGTTAGAACTGAACTCACTTTCTCCAATACTTGGGAAAAGAAACGAAACAAAGATTCCAACCAACCGGCCCAGCAACACAGCATCATGTAGGCCCTAGGTAACTTAATGCCTTCATGGAAAAGAAACAAATGTTACATCAGCAACCCCTTCTGCCATTCCTGCAGAACAGCAGCAGCACTATCCAACCAGAACTACAGCTGGATTCTTGAAAGAGGAAAAAAAAATGCATCAAGCTAGTTCACTCCCTAAGGTTCTCAGCAGCAGTTAAACTTCAGATCCTTTCTTTTGGGATGTGTTAATTTTGTCAATATCAAAAAGCAAACACACGAGCCAGATTCTTCTGTCTCCTTTTTCAGAACTCAGTAATTCCTACTGAACTCTGACCATTTCCCACTCTACAGCTTTCAGTATCTGAACTGCTGGACATTAAGTCAGATATTTGGCCCTCAGAAATCATCTGTCACCTTGTCTCCAAGTAAGACAGAAAAGTAATTCCATTCTTTATTAGCCAAACCGATTTAGAAATCATAGACATCCAAAGAAAACACATAAAAAGAATTAAGTAAAGTCTGTTTCAGAAATAGCACTCACAATTTCTGCAGACCTCCCTGCTGCACAAGTGCTTCCTGGTTTCTCTTCTGCTTCCATAGCCTCACTGAAATAAAATAAAAATGAAAAATGCATCACTTACAACAAGTCAAGAACTGTAATTATGGCTGAACATTGTCCTGAAGGAGTAGCCTGGGATTTGGAGACGATGACTGGAAGAGAGGACTTTGAAAGAACAAGGCCTGACTATCTGGAGCTTACTGCTGAAGAGAAAACTCCCCCTCCACTCAATTTTCAGGGAATTTGAAGACAAAGGCCTGGAAAATCCTACTCTCTTATTCCATCTACAGAGACAACAAAAATAAAGATGCTTGTAGGGAATGAACAGACACAGGTGAGAAAACAAGGTCCACAAACAAGGCATCAAGGATAATTATATCCTCCCCCAGAAGCCTTCTGCTTGTCACTATTGGCATGGATCCTAGAGTGTTGACATGGAAATTAAACATATTAAGCTGTTGTTAGCACCTTGTTCTAATGCTTCACAGGCTGACAAACTATTCTGTGTCTTTCCTTTTATTTCACTGGAAAAGAAGAGAGGAAGAGGAAAATGCTTGCCATGCCTGTGTCACTGATTCACAAGTATTTACACTCAGCTCCACAGCTGGATAAACCCTTATATTCAACCAGCCTGGATCCACATGGGATTCTCCACCAAACACTATCAAAGAGAGAGCAAGGGAGCAGGTTGTGCACAGACATGAGAGCTCTGGTGAAAGCACCAGTAAACATTCTATGGTGATTACAGAGCAGATGGGGAGCAAACTTCTTCCACGCTGCCCCTGAGCTGGGCAGCAACCTTAGCATAGATTAGGCAATTCTCCTGTAAGTCACCAAATGAAGAAATAAAGATGATGGAATGGTTAGTGCCAACTCAGATTTTTCTTAGCAGCAGCTTCCTGCAGCTGTGTGATACTGACCACTGAATATGTTTTTAAAAACTCAAAGTTTTGAAGTAGCTCTTCTGAACTGCAAGTACAAAAGGGTCTGTTCACACCACAGTACTTGAGTAGAGCTCATATGAGCTCACTTTTCCCACAAACTTTTATGTAAAACCAAACTTCCACGTAGCTGTGACGAACTTTTTCCCTGAACTCCCCCCTTCCTCAGCTCTGTTAAGTTGCTGCAAAGACCACATAGAATCAGCATTCCCAAGCAACGCATGCCGTGGCTTAATGAATTACTGCTCATTGGCTGAGCCCCAGTATAGTTGCTCTGTGCTTATCTCAACTGCAAAGAAAAATTCCTTTAAAAACCAGATTTTGATAATACACAATTTTGTTTTGAGCAAATAGCATGTCTTAGCTAATACTTAAATACAGAGGACTAACTTGTTAGCTTATAAAAAGCATCCACACATGGAGTATGAGGCTCCCTTAGAGCAGGACTGGAGCCAAACAACTGCACCACCCCTCAAGTCAATCTCCCACCTGTCTTTCTCTGATCCAGGGACAGTGCCGGTGTTGGTGGATCCAGGCACGGAGGCAATGGGAGTTCCAACCGTGCGCAGGTTCTGGATGACAGAAGACAGGAACTGCTGGCTTGCACTTTCATACAGGTCAAAGCAAATTTGGTAGGCCATGAGAAGGTTATCATCCTTCACCAATTTTTCCAAGATGTCACTCACAGCCTGTGGGTCATCCAGGAATATCAGGCACTGAGCAGGAAAAAGTGAAAAACAGGGGAAAAAAAAAAAAAAAAAAAAAAAAACACAGAAAACATCAGATACTTCAGAATGAGAAAGCAACACTACTCAAGGCCACACTCCAATGCCCTCATCTGCTGCTTCCACTGAACACCCCCTTCAAAGAAAGCTTTTCTCTCTTTCATTGAAGACAATAGAAAACTCTGAAGAGTTTTCATAGAAAAAAAAGACTTGTCCTACTAGACACAGAAATTTCAAAGGTACATTGAAGAAGCACCATTTGTTCTGTAGGGGTGTCTCAGCTGAAATGAAACAGGCGTAATGCAGTCACATGTACGTTGCATACCAAGACTGGCAAAGGTCTGAGAACATCTGAATAACTTCAAAACTAGTTGTCTAAACACTTTCAGACAATGGCTTACCAAAAAAAAAAAAAAAAAAGCACTGGAAATGTTCTTGTGAGGAATAAATAAAATTCCAAGCTGTGAATCTACCATCTGATACTCCCTACATAGGCTTAAAATATTTTGTCAGAGTTGTCTGTGTCCTCAAACTGCCTTTGAATGGATTTCTTTCTCTATAAATTGACCAAATACGCAATCTTTACATCTCTTTTTCAAGTTGGTTTTATTCTGATATAAGTTGGAAGCATGCAACGAGGAAAAGATATTTCATTTAACTGAACAAATACAGAGAACAGGTAGATGTCATGCCAAATATACCTAAAGAAGAGTAACTTTTTACTGTCTTTAAACATTACTTTGAAAAGTTTACCTGGCACACATTGATGAAGTCTGGTTTCTCCAGATTCATGTAGATTTTAACTAGAACTCTCAAGACTTTATTACGAAACTGTTTATTCTGCATCAAAGACATACAGAGCTTCAGGCTGTAAGCCAGCATCCCAGGAACATCATTCTGAAATAAAATTCAGGGATATCAAGCATGGGTTTAGATTGACAAACAGGATTAGAGAGGAAAATAAAGCTACCCTTTTCCTATTTTAAAAAGTAGACCAAATGTGCATATAAGTCTTCACAGTTTCTTTTTCTATTTTCAGAAAAGCTTATATACAGGTGTATTGCAGTTTAAAGAAAAAACACTATCAAAATGATGCAGGACCAATATTTAATTCAGAAGTTAAAACATGCAAAATATTAACTTAAAAGTACAATACCTATCTTCCCTTCACCCTTCTTGTTCAAACAACCAGTTTTGAATGTGGTGAAATTCACTGCACTAACATAAAATGTCAGCAAAACAAACCATGCACCAAGAAAAGGTCAAGCCTGAGAAACTGATTTGGTTACTAGACCTCAGAAAGGTAATTCAGAATGAGGGATTTATAATGGGCAAGTTATTAAATGCATAGGACAACAAACGGAACAAGGAAAGCAAGATGGATGCCGTATGATTATCAGTTATACTGATATGGGAGACATCCCAACGTACATAAAAGTTGTAAACTGAGAAGCAGTAAAATTTAAAGGATTCAAGCTATGTGTCTGGCATATGATTGAGATACTACAGCGTAACAAGATTGCACACAACTGCTGAGTCGCTGCAGATGACTACAGGCCTGCTTCTCTTACTGCCATTAACAGTAACATGACTTACCTGAAACCCTCAGTGAAAGATTTTAAAACCAAAGTGCACCATCTTGGAGTCAGGGTAGGTCAAGACTGCTCAAAGTCACTGAAAATTAGAGCAGCTCACCCACCTACTGGAATTTTTTCTTTTGCTTGCCATGAATAAATCACTCAGCCAGCCCTAAGGATCCCTTCCCACAGTGAATTACAGCAAATGACTGGCACAACTAAATAAAAGGGCTGTTCTTACATTATGCCAGTATTATATCTACACCAGCAGCTGACAGGGAATACCTTAAGAAGAGGGCACATAGCCAAGCTTCCTGGGAATATTTTCCCATAAGCTTGTAGCTCAAGGATTTCCTAAAGGCAGGGGGATAATCCTATACTTGATAGTCCTGAGTGGCTCATACAAACAGTGGTTCTGTTCACATAAAACAGAGCAAGTTCCACAGCAACATGGATCTTGCACTTGACTTCTGGATCCATGCCTGGAAAAGCCCAGCTACAGGCACCTGCTGTCTCTTGCACTTACTGACTCAAGGATGGTTTTCTCAAAGATGTCCAGCCTGCGTGTCTCCAGAGCGATGCCAATGGCCTGCTTGTACTTGTGGTCATCCAAGCACCGCTGGAACATTTTGTTCACTATCCCTTCTAGCCTCTCATCCACAGGTTTCTTCTCCCCTTCCGGCAGCTCCGCGTTCTCCACACACTGCTTGGTGTAGTGGTCGATACATTTTGCTGAAGAGATAATGAATAAATATGGGGCAGAAGTCAAGTTCCCAGATTTTTGCAGTTTTGTATAGGTGAAGAGACCAGCATGAACACGTTCTACCAGCAATTACAGTATGGGAAATTTGACACTTGTGTAGTCATATACAGATAATAGTGGAAAACACTTCTATTATCTCCAAACAAACTCTGATTTTAATGCTGAAATCAAGTAGGTACTTTAAAAATTAAACCAAGGAGATGATTTTTGTTTCAGTGTCCTATTAAATAAATGAGAAAACAGCAGTAGACTTCCTAGCTCCACTGCAAACACCAGCTGAGGAGACTGAAAGCCAGCCCAGCTCCATCATATCCTGTACAAAGCAAATGACTCCAGCAGATGAGATTTTTAAAAGGCATTAAAATTGCACCTGCAGTCAACTGCTGACTTGGTATCTTGTTGGGGGTGGATAAACACAACTGTCCCTCTCAATTAGGTGTGCAGCTACACTTACCAGTGAATTATTCCCAGTCATGCTGAAATTGATAACCTCAGCATACAAATGAGAGAAAGGACAATAAACAACCAAAGCAATTTTCTTATTAGGAATTCACTATAGAAAAAGGGTTCAGAATAGGAAAAGAACTCCAGAACTCCAAAGGCAGTTCCATTACAGAATCCCAAAATATAGGAAGGTATAAATAAACTGGGTAAAATTAGCTGCAGCATTAGTTTAAATGAACACAAAGACAGCAAAAAGAATACAGAGAAAAAAGCTAATCCAAGTAAAATTTCTAAATTACAGCAGCTTTGACAACACAAGAGCTTTTACTTTGCAACAAAAGTTCTTTACCAATGATCGTCTCCACGTATTCTGAGTTGTCGTTGACATTGAAGAGGTCACCAGCTCCCAGGGCATAGTTCAGGGATTCCTCAAAGGCTCCCAGGTGGTAAAAAACTTTAGAAGCAACCAGAGCAGCAAACTGGCGGCTCCGAAAACCTTCGTCTTCATAGAGAACTTCACTGCGGAGGAGGGAGAGAAGAGCATCAGCTCTGTACGCTCAGATCTCTTTAAGGTCACATGACTCAAGTACAAGCTTGACTGAACTTGGGACCACAGCTCCAATCCCACATCCACACACATTCGAGCTTTCTAGGAAATATGGAGCTACATGCTGTATTAGCCATTGTCAAGAAACCAGAACTACATCCACTTCATATCTCATGTTCCTTTTTCAGCAGTATTAAATGTCTTCTCTTACATTTTGTCCACTGACTCAGAGATTTCTGCCCAGAAGTCATTGACAACAGCATTCAACTTGTGAAGAGCAAACTCCTGCAAAAGAAAAGAAAAAAAAAAAGGTTATATTATATTAAAAATGCATTTACCACCTTTCACTGGTAAAAATGAAGTACATTTTAGGATGAATATCATGAACACTGACATATTTCAACAGCAAATTCTATTTTAAAAGATCTTTGCAAGCATTCTTTGCAAATCCTTTACAAATAAAGAGCTGTTCCCTTCAGAGGTAAGACAACTCTAGCATTCCTTTCCATGGCCTCTCTCTGATGAATGACTGGCTGATTATTCTGATAGATGAAATTGTGACAACCTTTGTGTAGCACATGGACCCAACCTGTGGCCTACAGCAGTCAACTCTATAAATCTATATGGACACTGTACTTCAGATTATAAACAAACCACAATCTGCCCACTTGTAATTAGTTCACAGCAAAATCAGGGATCATTCAGATCCATCACTACCTATGTCTGCATCCAAGAAAAACAATTAGGGAATTACAAATATGGAAAGTGCATGTTCCGTCAACACACCACCACTCTGAGTGTTGGTGCTCTATGGATTCATACCCTCTGTGCACTGGGAAGTTTCTGTTGCTGTTTTCCTCTTCTCATACTATTACTGTGATTTTTTTTTCCAAGTGAAAACTGCGTAACTGTGATTTTGTTCTACATTGGTTAAATTATGCTAAAAATCCCAGCTGTTCTTCAGCTTCGAATTTTACGTAGTCGAAATGCAGGCTCTGGAACAATTTTAAGTAACAAAGCCCCATTACCACCAGAGAGATGGGAACTTTCATGAATAGAGATTTTTGCATTTGAAGCTCCTGTTTGATTCATGCTTAAAACAAGAAAGTTTGCAATCTGTTCTCATTTATTTAAGCCCTTTCTTTTAGCTTTCAGGCTAGATATAATTTGGTGCCCACCTGTTGCTGTTCAACCATAAATTACTGAGACCTACTCCTTTTTGATTTTAAGCTCTCCACATAATGCATTTGCTGTTATTTGCTCTCAGATATAAGAGCTTACCTTGAGCTGTGGCTCTTCCTCATCCAGAAGAGAGATAATTCCAGCTGCAAAACAAAATCATAGTTAACTTTTGCTTTCTCTGTATCAAAAGTAAGCTTGTCATTTAGTTCAAAACCAACAGAACAGGACAGAAAGCTGCCTCAGAAATGCTGATTTAACATCTTCAGTACAAAACTTCAAAGATCAAATTCAAGTTTGTATTAAATATAAGTTAAAATAGTTCAGAATTTATTACTGGAAAGGTACATTATTTATAGAAGGTGATCCTTCCTAGGTGAAAACAAAGAATTTTTCCATGCCCAGGAAACTGGCCTCATGGATAAGAGGAGATGCATCTCACAACTTCATGCTTCTGACTGCTGATCCTGGAGGGTTAAAATGAAATATGATCAAGAACTCTGTACAGTTGCAGAAATACTGTTTAACTGACATGACTGAGATGTTCACAGGAGCTTAATCTGAAGAACAGGGATAGGTGCTTCATTGTCAGATTGCAAAGATGCAATGGAAAGGGTTGGAGTATGATCTGATCGAACTCTAACACAATTCACTGCTTTAAATCTTTAATCTGTTGCATAGCTTGACAACTTCTTTAAATCTGAACAAACACTGGAAACTGGAAAGGCCAGCAAGCCTTTGGAGGGCTGAACTGGGCTTCCAAAAGATCTTGACATCTAAAAGGAGCATGTGCAGGTCCAAACCAAAATGTACAAATATAGAATCTGAACAGTACAGAGGGTTAAGATGAAATATGATCAATAATATTATTTGGCTGCAGTGGGAGGCAGAGAACCCAAAGCTCACACAGATGTGTGAGAGCAGTTCTTGGCAGATCCATGAGGCACTTTCCCTTCCCTTGGCACCCACTGGCCAGAGCCAGTGCCCAGCGCTGGGTACGTTTGAGTCATGAGCAAACCAGGGTGTTTGGAGCTGGGGAGCAGGAACAGGGAGCTCTGGCAGTCAGCTCCTGAAGGGTGGCCTACAGACACCTAGGAAGGGTGCAGAGTTTAGGGCAGCTGCCAGCAGGAAGGGAACAATCTGATCTTTCTGTGAAATATTAACAAGAATGGTAACATCAAACTTTAGTGAAGCCTCAAAGAATGAGGTTTGAGGATCTGAAAAGTTATTGTACAGGAACACAATTATTCCTTTGCCTAATGAAGCTGCAAAATCTCTATTATCAGGTATTGTTTTTAAAAACCAGGTTAGGCACACATCCATCAGTAACAGAAATTGAAGGAACACCAACATGGCTCTTAGGCAAAGAGGGCAGATTCAGCAGCCATCCCACTTCCAGCTCCTTCCAGCTGTTTCCTCCATCTCTGCACCAAATGTTTCCTTTGCTGTGTGGTTTGATTGTTTGTTTGTTTTAATTATTATTATTTAAAATAAGTTCCTGCATTTACCTGATCTATCAGAACGCAATCTCACTCCTACACACCACCTACATACCTCGCTCCCACATACCATTTTTACATTTTTAAAGTGCCTCTAAAATTAATTCCTACTTTTCCTCAATTAAAATACTTAAACAAAACAAAGGGTTCAGGAAGAGAAAGCTACCTGGACACTGTCACCCTCTGCGCTGTTTCTCTCGCCAAGCCACAAGTTAATTTCTAGCCCGAGTATTTCTGGAAATACTTTCCGTATTTTTTTACGCTTTCACGTTCCCAAGAGATGCACAAACACCGCGTAACACCCAACTCCTCACACGCTTCATTATCCCGCACTCCTGAGACCGACGTTTCCTCTGCGAGGCATTTGCGTTTCTGAACTCCGAACTTCTTCCTCCTCCCCCTCCCAAGTCCCCGCTGCACCTCCCGAGTGCCCTCCGGTTTTACACCGAAAATGCGCCGCTCACTTGAAGCAGCTGAACGCTACCGCTCACACCGAGGGACCCCCGCGCCGCTGCCCGGGGACCCGCAAAGCCACCGGAGCCCTGTGAGACCCCGGCAGGAGACGGACACCGCACCGTGCGGCAAGAGCCGGTCGTGCCGGACCGGCGGGCACCGGGGTGGGCTCTCTCTGCCGTCGGGGGTGCCCAGGGCCGGGGAGCCCCGTGACGGGCGGCCCCGCGGAGCCGCGGCGCTGCTCAGTCACGGCCCTGACTCAGCGAAAGCCCGGCGGACAACGCCGCCCCGCGCCGCTGCCTCACCGGCCGAGGTGATCATGGTGCCGCCCGGCTGCCCTNCCCTCACGGACACCCCGCCCCCCCGCGGGGCTCTCGGCGCTCCCTCACGGCCCCGCGGGCACCTCACGGCCTTCCGCGCCCGCAGCCCCCGCGCCACTGCCGCGGCTGGGAGTTCCCCACGAGGGACGCCGCCGCTGCCCGCGCTTGTGCCGTGCCCAGAGAAGCGGCTGCTTCCCCTGCCAGGGCAGGCCGCCCGCGTTGGGCGGGCATCTTCAGGGGCACAGCGTGTCCCATGGCAGTGCGAGGATCAGCGATTTTGTCCCCTGCGTTTAACACCTGTTGCCGGCGCCTGTGCTGCACAAGACAGATGGGATAGCCAGGCTGGTGGATTTGCACCAGGGAAAGCCCAGCTCAGGAGCAACGATGCTATACAAGAGAACAAAGTATCCAGATCTCGGCAGCATTCATTTCTCCTTGTTGCTACAGAATAGGAAAAAATACCCTATGAAGGGCTTCAATTCCTTGAGGATGCATAATGGTATCGGTTAGTGAAAGTTATTAATGAAAGTTACTAATGAAAGCTTATCAGACCCCTACCTACAATGCCAAGAGGGGCTGCTCTGCTCCTGGACAACTGAGAAGATTTCCAGCCTTCTCCATTGCCCCACCTGGGCTGAACTCAGTTCTGCTGATCCTCTGTGTATCAGACCCTGGGGTCACTTCCATTCCGTCCCAATATCCAGTTTTTTTCAAGCCAAGATAAACATTAATTAAGCTATGCATAATGCTACTTCAGGGATAACACCATGGTGAACAAATAAGCACATTCCAATTCAGAAATTAAATGTCTTTATTCAACAAGCCTGAAATTAGTGCCCTGAAATTATTCAGTCAATTAAGCATGTAAAACTATCTGCTTACACCTCCAAGTGCACAGATAGTGAAAAGAGAAAAAAAAAAAGTAATTCAAGTCACTTTTATTCCTCAGTCAAAGAAAAACAATACTTTTGGTCAAATGTATTCTCACCCACATCTCCTAAAGCCTGGGCAGTTCATCCACTTCATCCAGTCTCTTGCAGGGGTAAACTTGCATGATTTACCTAAAAATTACCAGTAAATAAACCCAGTGGATTTGCAGCACTAAGGGAGGTCTAACTGCCAGTCTGTGCTCTTGGACCGCCTCTTCATTGGAGAATGCCTAGCAGCAAAGGCTAAATGCTGCAAGAAAATAAAGATTCCTACTGATGAGTCCTGCTTGACCCACCTAAACAAGGGCTTTACTGGGAAATACAGACCTGCACAGCGACCTGGGCTGTGCAGGGATGGAGCAGGAGGGAACCTTAATCTCACCAAGATGCACTGAGTGCTCAGTGCTGAAACTCGGGGCCAGTCATACAGCCACCCACAGCAAGTCACTTGGTTACTTTCGTATTTTCTATGGGTCATAAGCACAGAAATCCTACAGAAATCCTGGAGGCTGGAAGGAGAGTGGGTCAGTGCCCTCTCTGCAGAGCAGCATCCTTTGCTCCAGGTAAAAGCTAGAGGGATGCCAAAGGCAAACTGCTGGGGGAGAGTGCTGGCCAGAGCTGGCAGGACTCCAGACACTTCTGCTGCCAGTGGGGAACAAGGAGCCAGAGAGAGAACAGACATGCATAGAGGATGCACTTTGGCAACTAACCCAAAGTAGAGGTAGGTAGGTTGAAATTTCTGATCTGAGCTGAAGGAAACTCCTAAAGGAAAGCCAGCCCCAAGCTTGTGCTCAAAATAAAACAAGACCTCTTTTATGTTGCATAAAGAACTTAAAATATATTTTTAGCAATAGAGTAATATTCCTCATAAGCCAAGAATTTCTAGTTAGTTGTGTTGCCCCACAGGCTACAGACAGCCCTTTGGAACTACTTAAATAGATAATTTTTATATTTTTGTGTTTATTTATGAAACAGCCACATCAAGTTGTGTTGCAGGCCACCTCCAAGATGTGCCACCATGCCTGTGCAGATGTCCCAGGTAAGTTGGCCCTCTCCTGTAGCCCCACCTAGCACCAGCTACACCTTAGTGCCCACCTGCCACCCCTCCAATCCAGGCATCCCTCAGTTAGCCTATGAGCACCAGGACAAGCCAGAGGGATAGATCCTGCTCCCAAACTCCACTCTGATCTAGATGCCAGTAACATCTTTCATGTTATTCTTGCCACTCAAGCTGGGCTGTTACTGCATTCTTTGTGTTACACTGTTACACTCAAGCCTTTTCAGTAGGTGGTAATCCAGGAGTACCCCCTGCAGTCTCCAAGCCTCTGTGTTGTCTTTTTTTTTTTTTTTTTTTTTTTTTTTTTTTTTTNTTTTTTTTTTTTTAAATCACTGAAAGGGTGGAACTTCCAAGCACTAATAAAGCCGGAAAACAAGGCAGCAGATTCAGTCTGCCAGGGAGGCCAGCCCCAGCAACCTCAGCAGGAGAGAGCTTTGCTCAGAATTAGAAAACATTTCTCATTCTTCTAACAGGTGGCTGTATTTCACATTCAAAGTCACGGTGTCATTTTGGCCAGGATGTGGGATGCATCCCTGGAGGGCTTCTCAGAAGCCCAGTGTCCAGCAGCAGCTCCAGGTGCCCCAGGGCAGCAGGGCACAGCAGGCAATGGCTCTGGCACAGACCCCTGGGGCTGGTGGCAGCTACAAGGACCCTGATGAGTTCAGCCAAGCAGCTTTTCCCTGGAGCTGTGGGTCCTTGGAGGAGAGGGCCTGCACCAGCTCCTCCTCCCACTGCTCCAAATCCACTGGGCAGATCTGGGATGTGGACTGTGTTGGATGCCCAGCAGCTCTAGGTGCCTGTGCCTCCAGCAGCTTCTTCACAGTTTCCACTGGGGGAAAGGCTGGCCAGAGCCACTTCTTCCTCAGGGTCCTGCAGGTCATCTGCAGGGAGCAGAGAGAGGTCAAGGCAGACCTGAATGGAAAACCCCTCCTCCCAGAAAATGCAACTTAAAATGAAAAGAAAGCCCAGGCTGAAGCTACTGATACATACTCGCAACTAAAACATGGGTGATTTTTTTCCAAAAGTGATTTTCATTTTGTTTTAAAAATGCTTCAGCAAATAGAGCAAAGGAGAGCAGGGCCCAGCTTCTGGCCTCCTGAAGTCTCAGCAATCTCAAAACAAGTTGCATGGCCACAGGGTATTGCCTGCCCATCACTGACAGCAGAATCAGGCACTTCAGTTTTCTGAATGTGGAGAGTGGGTCTCACAAGTCTCATATATCTCATATGTCTCAAGGCTGCATAAACTAGGCATTCATTTCAGTTGTTTTGTCTGACTCTTATGCTCTTTAAGTATTCTATATATTGAAGAGGCATTTGTACAAGGCCCTTAATAACATCCTTTAAAATCTGGTCAGGCCTGAAGTGGTCAGGCAGTTAGATGATTATTGTAGGTTCCTTTCAAGTGAAAATATAACATTCTAGTCTAGTCTAGCCTAGTCTAGTCTATTCTATTCTTTTTACAGTGAAGGAGCTTTCCTTCCTCTTTGTGCTTCATAGTACAATCTGGATCTCCACACCACACACCTTGTAGGCTCCTGCATGAAGCACTCCTGCAGAAAGAAAATCACCGCTGGGAAGTGCAAGCTAAAGTGCCAACCATGCACAAAGGCTGAATGCTATGCTGTGTGTTACCTGAACAATTTTCTGTAGAATCAGAGAGCCCATGGCTGACTGCCCTCTCCCTTCTCTCTGCCAGCCCCAAAAGCAAATGGTTTGGGAACACTCCTTCCACCCAGGTTCACTGAAAACATCACATAAGGGTGCTTCCAAGTCATTGCTTAGACAGAGAGTAGTTCTGCTTCCAGACATTCGAACGAAATGCAGCTGAGTTCACCAGTGCTTCCAGGCGTGTATTTGGGCACCAGACTCAGTGTAGTTTTGTTTAGACAAGCAAAAGGTCAGAAAACAAGGAAATGGCAGCAAAGCAGACACGTGCTGGTTGTCTTCAGGTTTAGGCTAAACCACAGCCAGGGAAGCAAGGTCAACTGCAGAGATGGAAATAACTGGAAGAGGCTACCAGCAAGGGGTTTGGGCATAGAACCACCAGGGAATCGTGAGGCACTTCTGGCAATCACAGCAAAGTAAAAGGGATGGGGCTGACCATACCTTCATGAATGTTGTTTTCAGCTTTTTCTTCATAATATTTTCTCCAGCTCCTCTGGTTCCAAGAAATGCACTGCAGGAAGGATGGGAGCCTCCACCTCTCCCTGTCTTTCATGTTTTCTGAATAAACCAGAGAAGATGAGTTCAGACTGGTAGCAGGTCAGCCCTGCTGTTTCTTCACCTTTCCCTCCATGAGCCTGGCAACAAAACCAGATCCTAGCAACAAAATGAGGTCCACTCCAGAAAACCCACCCCTGGAAAGCACAGAGCAACCCCTGGCAATCCTTATTTTTGGCTGAAACCTCTCTGCTACCCTGGAAATTTGTCCCTGGTGTAAGTTTCTACTTTGCCACCTCACTGCCAAAACCAACCTGGATGTGGCAGCCGAGACTGAGCAAAAGAAACCTGGCAGGAGCTCAGCTGGCACACATGGCAAGGCTGGGGACTGGCACAGTTAGAGAATTCCCACAGAAGGAGGTTTTCCTTTAGCATTGTCACACAGCTTCTACCAAATCAACCTGTTTACTGCTCCCTGCTTTATTAAGCAATTCCTCCCTCCCATGGAGACCTGCTGGACACACTGTCTTGCAACAGCACACTGAAAACTGCAGCTGTAACTGCTTGCAAATTGCAGAGAGCATGTGGTCAATGCATGGTAATTATTCTAGAAGACAACAAAGTTACTACAGCATTTCAAAACATTTTAGTAAAACACTACAGCAGCCTGTAAAATACTACAGCAGCGTATTTCACATGGTCTCCAACAGCAGCAGTTCAGCATCCCCATTGAAATATCATCCAGCCTTTTACCTCCTAATCAGATAACAAATGATAAACCACTTCAGTGTCCTTCAGTTTATCGAGCCATTGCAACACTAAAGGGCTCAGTGTCTTTCTGGCAGTCAACAAACAAAAAACTCCAGTGCACTGCCTGGGGTGCACTGTCTGAAGCGTTCAACTGCTCTTTGGAGGCACAGCTGCGCTTGGGATCCCTCTGTCCAGGTGGAGATTTTGGAAGGCAAAGCTCACAGAAGCATGGAAAGAAGCTGTCCCTGCCTAAGGTTGAACCCTGAAGGTGATGAGTGTCCTCATTACACACACAGGTCCTAGAACACTTACATGACTCAGAGCACCAGGCAGAGCATCAGAAATGAATGAGCACACACCAACAGGCTGTAACACCCGATCCAACTCCTCCTGCTCCTCGTTCTCCACAGCCAGCCACAAAAATACATTTACTGAGCCAAGCATCAGCAAAGTGCCAAGGCAGAAAAAGGTATGCAGGGATGCTTTTCTGCCTCTGCAGCTACCGTCCCACCAGACTGTTGAGACCAGAACTGGAGGATTCACTGGTGTCTGGGAGCACACCAGAAATTCCGGCAGCAGGAACAGTGTGAGGAAGATAAAAGCATGTGAAAGGAGAGAAGCTGTGAAGAGGATTGCGTGTGCCTCAGTAGAGAGGTGGCAGAAAACAGCCCTGTGCTCTCGCTACCAGCCACCTCAAAGCTCCTCAACATTCAGATCCAGGATTCTGGGCTGAGCTGATAGAAAGAAGCATCTGAACTGCAGCCAATCATCCCCATGTCCCAGGGATCCCAGGAGATCCTGTCAACCCTGTGGTGCTGAAGGCAAGTGCCAGGATCCCTTGAGGTAAAGCCAGCAAGACAGCAAAGCACCCAAGCCCCTGGAAATGCTGGGGAGCAAGGTAAAAGTGGGAAAAAATGAAAGGGAGGAGGAAAGGGAAACAGCCCAAGGCAAGCAGTGCCAAAGATTAAAGTGTTTTATGTGGCAGCTGTGAGAGCGGAGCCTGCCCAACTGCCCATCACCCTGTGTTGACGCACACAAACCCTGACTCCCCTTTTGCCCCAGGGCAAATGCTGGTCCTCAGGTCTAGCTGACACCCAGCTTTCATCCTGCCATGCTCACCCTGACTTATGGTTTTACAGGCAAACAATGACTTGCTGTTGTTACTTATTCATTATGCAAAATCAGCACAAGCATCTTCCTCCTGCAGGAAGGTCAGGTCCTTCAGGCACCCTACAGCACAGGCCACATCCCAGTCCTGCTCCCCCCAAGAATAAGCATGGAAGGCCACTGCATCATGGATGGCCACAATGCCACAGCCTTCAGCTGCCACATCCCTGTTATCCATGAGCAACTCTAGTGTTTCCCAAACTGCTGGGAAGTTTGCCCACTCTGGCTGCCAGATCTGGGAACCTCACCCAGGCAGATCCCATTGGAAAGGCTCTGATCCCACCAGGATGAGAGAGATTTCATTGGGGAATGGCAGATTGGATTGTGCATGTGTAAAGATCCCATCAGTGGCCCAATCCCAATGGGAAAAACCCAATCCTATTGGGTGGGGAGAAGATCCCATCAGGAATGGTGGGATCCTAATGGGAAAAGCCTGACCCCATTGCAGGAGAGATCCCATGAGGAGAGATCAGAACCCATTAGGATGGGGTAGATCCCACTGAGAAGGGGAAGATCCCACAGGAAAACGGAACAAATCCTACTGTAAAAACCGGACCCCGGGTGAGAGAGGGAGGGAAGGAGGGGTCCCCCGGCCCTGATACCTGCGGGGTGCTGCAGGGCGGCCCGCAGGGCGCGGCAGGCGGCGGCGCGGCAGTCCCCGGGGCTGCCCGGGCTGTACCG
>WBMY01003537.1:682130-700088 GCA_013397315.1 Donacobius atricapilla | reverse complement strand
ATTATAAAGAAACAATACTACTAATTTGGTCTAAATGCTCGGGATTTATAGCTGGGTGTGTACTGATCTATAGAAGTGGTTTTGGCAAGCACTCATTCTCCTGTAACAAGAAAACAAAACAAAACAAAAAGCTCCCCAAAAAAGTGTTGTTGTCTCTGCCCACATGTTAATATCACACTGCAAGGAGCACTTCCATGGTGGAAGCCCACATCCCAATCTGCTTTACTGCCAGAAAAAACATTTTTAGCCAAAGAGTTTTTTAGTGTGTTATCTCATCCACCCTTTTTCTGAACCTAGGGATGCACAGTGCAACGAGGAAAACATATTTGCAAGTCCCATCGTGGATTTGTCATATCCATGGGCACCTAATACCATTGCTCAGCTTCTTTGGATATTGTACATAATCATCTCAGGCACCCCAAAAAATACATGAAAACAGCCCACAGCACTCACTCAGCGCCATATATAATGCATACATAATTTACAGATCCACTACTTATACTTTAAATTAAACATCAGTTTCAATGATATTTCTCTCCCCCCAGGGAGGAAACCTGCAATATTTTAGGAAGTTATCAGAATAAGTAAAAATTAAATATTTAACAGACAATTAGTACAAGCTCCTTTTTCAATAGAACTAAAAATGCCTTTTAAGTAAAGAAGAAAACATACTTTATGGTGTTAATTCTTAAAGCTTCACAAGATAATGATCAAATCAATGCAGCCAAAGTGTAATTTTTGCCTAATACTGATAAAGCAAGGAAGGGCCAGCTGGTTTTGGCAAACCTGAGAAGGTGAGGCCTGCAGGTCCTAAAAGCTTCTAGCAGAATGCATCAGACACACACAAAGTGAGGTTTGAAAAGGCAACACTGGGAAACAATCAGCGGCTGGTCTCAGCCTTTCTGATGAATTCAAACAGAAAACAGCACAATGAGATTCCATCTGGGTACATATTTTTCATTTCAAGGTCCTACCAGAAATGAAAAATACGTGACATATTTTGTGACACATTATGTGACACTCTAACAAACTGTGAATTGTAGGTTATGACTCTCTGTGTGGAACAAGGCTCTCAGGTAAAAGCCAAGCTTGCCTTTTACTACATCCAATTCAAAGTTCTGTAATGAAACAATAATAGAATCAGGCCAAAAGCTCAGTCCATTGAATCATCTTTAAGTCGCACTTGCTGGAACCAAATCCAGATAAATCACAGAATATCCCCCAGCTCAGCGGCTTGGCCACACCGTGCTCCTAAAATACAAGACAAAGAGGAGTAAAATAACATTTAGACTAGCAGCATGTGCAGCATGCTCCCTTGAAGGTTTTGGATTTGTGCAGACACCCTGATATTTTACCAACACTTGCCAGGCTCATCCCTTGACACTCCTTCCTCTCCTGACCCCTGTGGTGCCAAGCTCTCCCACCTGGCTCTTTGTAGTTAAAATGGTGTCACTGTTTGAGGACAATTTAATATAAACTAAAATGAAAGAATTTTATTTAGACTATCCAAAATAAGCAGCACAGTTACACAACTTCATAAAAGACACAGGTGAAGAAATGAAAGTAAAGCAATGCTTTAATAATACTTTTTCCTTTAGACATCTCTCTGCTCATTGCACAGTCCCACTCTCTGCGCAGAGTTTATATCCGAGGGTGTATCTGCTAGACAGTGCCTACACCTGGGTTTTATCAGAAAACTTCCTTGTAAAGGAAAAGTTCCCCATGGACAGCTTCCAATAAAAGAAAACCCTTGGAAATACTTATGAGAGCTCACCCTCAGTGTCTCCATCTTCCCTTCAAACTTTTTTATAGCAAATCTCTCATTTTAAGTTTCCCGGGTGTCCAGACAGACTTGATCTTTCATTCCAAAATGCACTCCAATTTCACCTTAACCAGAGGGTGGGCTTAGTATTTTTTTCAAACTAAATAATCGCTGCTTTCCTCCCCTAGAGATGCAAATGTCTCTGTAAGACACAGTGCCAGCACTGAGCGGTTACTGAGCAGCTCTGTCTCACAAAAGAAGGAAACCCCTCACTGCTTTCCTGACTTACTGCGGTGCTCCTGTATTGAGCGCTACAACTACATCAGATATCAACACCTAACAGGTGCATAAGCACATCAACTCCTGATTTGACCCTGGACAAAGACCATGTTAATAATTTTTTTCTGGGTTTATACAGGGGAGTTAGGTGACTTCTTTTTTTTTTTTTTTCTCTTTTTTTTTTAATTAATACTACGTTATATCTTTATTCTCATGTGTAGATTCATGCTGGTGTAATGCCCACGTGGTCAGAAATGCCCACATCCTATCTTGTATCCCCCCATCACCTTTCTCAGATTTTGGGAACAGTAGTAAAACATAGTAGTAAAATGTAGTGGTAAAATATATCACACCCTTCCCAGGAGTTATCCACTTGATCCTTCTGAATAAAGCACACTTCTGAAATAAACACTTGGCAAATTCATGACATCTTTCAGACATTTCCCTGAGTGTTTCCAAGGACTGACAGAAGTTTCAGCACAGATACCTGGTGGGTGCAGGTGTTCAACTACCTGTATGGACAATGATCTGATGGGCAGTAAGGTGCATGAAAGATGATACTTGCTCTCTTCTGCTCCCTTTCGGTCAGATCAGTCTTTTCCCTGTGGCTTGGAAAATAGGACTTAAAGCTCATTCAGTATCCAGGAAAACATTTCTGTAGCTGAACAGGCAAAAAAGGTAATGGAACCATTCCGAACTCCCATCAGGAAAAGTGACAAGAGGCACGAAATGCACAAATCCCTTTCTCTTGTCCTTGAGCGCAATCACGAACTTTGCCATGCTGTTAATGAGCTCCTGCGTGTCATATGCACTCTCCCCAAGGTAAAGGAGTGAATGACTCATTCCTGTAGCAAATCAATTCGATAGCCTGGAAGTTTTAATGCAGTCATACTGTTCCTGTGTGTGTCCTGCCCATTGGTGAGCCCATCCTGCTTGACTGTGCAGCCTGCACTGCGCAGTGAAGTCAGATGACCTGGCCCCTATCTGCAAGAAGGCACCTACACAAACCTTTGTTAACTTGGGCTTGACATCGCCCTCCCCGTGCTATGGAAAGTTTCCTGCTTGCTCTGTTTACTGCCTGAAGCACACATAAAGCATGCTGAAGCAAGATAAAAAGAGATAAATAAGTTGAATTATACAATCATATGATCGTGTAGTATATCCTTGCAATACCAACGTTCACAAATCATACATGGGTTTACTATTCTGTACCTCTGAAGAAGGTGAAGAACTAAAGAGGTCAAGTCCACTTCCTTCTCCTCCCCATCCTGTTATACCCACATGCTGTTGAAAGCATTCTTAAAAAATGCCAGCTTTTGCCTAGCATCCAAGTATAACGTGTCCCCAGATTTTAGAGGCATTTGTGAGTTTATGGCAGCAGGGTGAACGAGCACTTCTGCAACACAACATAACAGGCAGAGAACTGGAGACAGCAAGGAGCAGGAGCTAAAGAAGTGGCCCCTATTTTTAAGCATCCTATTGAGGAACCTACATTCTCACTAGGGCTGACTCTAGTCATTTCGCCATCAAAAGCCAGACCTTAATACTTCTCCTTGGACGCATCAAGAAGTTCTGTTAAAGTCATGCAGGATGACTCATTCACAGGCCCAGACAGGCACTAGGCTCTCAAGGCAGCTTTCCTAGCCACCATTCGATCCTCTCCCTCTTTTACAAGAATCCATAATTATTTTCCATCTTCTCGATTCTGCCACATATGGTGTGACACAACATCCTCATGAAGCTCCTTGAAACAACAGCATCTTTTTCTTAGCTGTGATTTGTCCAAAGCACATGCCATCTGTGCATCCTGGAGAGAAAAAAAACCCTGCACAAGTGAATGTATGGCACACTCTTAAGCAATGGAAAGCAGGTCATAAAATGGGACATAATAGGCCAGAAAGTTTGAAATCAGACCTCCCTAAATTATCCATCTAGGGCATTTTATGTTAATTTTGCTGTCACATATTGATGCAACACAGAAATCTAAACCACAGATCCGCATGACAAGCCATGACTATCACTACTGGGTTTTGCTCTGTTGGAAATCTGGGGGAGATTTAAGAATGAAGTCCAATGGATCTCACAACACTCAAAACAATCACCACAGATCTAGAAGATCTGGCCCTTCTTCCTCAATGGGTACAGAGGGACTTCCATGCAAAAGCATAAGTAATTCCACTCCCTGAGATTAGAGAAGGGGAAAAAAAAATCCCTCAGCATCAAAAGTTAGAGACAGGATTTCAGGATGCAAATGTACCCCAGTTAACATTAATGGCTCCTCAAGGCTTTTATTTTCTTCGCCTTTTAAAAAAATTAAAACAGCTAAAAATAAATGACAAAAGCCTGGTAAAGAAACACAATTCATCGACTTTTATGACACAGAGCCTAATGCTCTGCCAAGATGTCTCTCCACAGAGACCTCAAAGGGTGACCATTACTCCCCTGACCACTCAATCCTTCACATCCCCTGCAAGGCTGCCAACACACACGCTAATTGCTGCCAGCGAAGATAATGCTTTCTGTGTTGTGAAATGCACACCTGGCATGGGACTATTCAGCTCATTTCACAGGGGCCAGCACTTGTCAAATGATCATGATTTCTGGCCAGAAAAAAATTCTGATTTCTGGACAGAAAAAGCCTCTATGGAAAACTCTGGAGGCGGGGAAAAAAAAGCATATGACAGCAACACAGAGGGAAAGCGAATAAAAGAAGTGACATCTTCTTGTCACAGTGTTCTGCCTCTTTTCTCCTTTCCTGTTAAATATGTAGCATCACCAAAAACCCAATCACGCTAACCACTTTGCTACCGCCTGGGGCTCAAAAGCACACGGCTGGTTGTGCTGTTACCTCTGCTGAAAGCAGAGGTCTTGGAAGGACCAGCCTTGGGACCCTCCCTCAGACATTTCCTGATGCTAGGTCTGAAAGTGAAACTGGAAGGGATGGGAGAACATAGAAAATGAACTATAAGACTTCTGAGGATTTAAGAAATTATTGTGGTTCCCTCTGTGGGTTTTCTTTTTTCTTTTTTTTTTCCTTGATTATATGGAAGTATTTTATTTAGGATAGGTCGATAAGAACCAAGGAACAGAAAGAAGCATATGTCTTGAAGTTGAAGAGTATGGTATTTTTACCACCAGACTGCAGAAATTCAGTTCTTTTCTAACTTGTCTCATTTTAAGTGGAAATGGTTTAAATACAATGACTTTTCAAATTTTTACTTTATCAAAAAACCCTGCATATGAGCAAAGTTCACCCTCATTAATGCTGCTTAAGTGTACATATGTCCTTGACATTTTGCCACGTCTGTGGAATAACATTTATTTTTTATTAAAGTCTCGATGCCATTTTTCAAATACTCAAGCCAGTTCTGTTCAGATTCACAGAAAAACCCTTTTCAGCATTATCATGCAAGACGATTCGTTTACAACACTGTCTTCTGTTAAAATTATTCAAGTCTGCCCAAACAAAACAGGCAAATAAAATCCCTCTAGAACACCACCCAAGCTATTAGCTGATATCATGTTTTAATGAGGACGTCTCCATTTTTCTTCTGAAAGAGTTGATTATAGAATCCCATATACAGTTATTAGAGCATTTAGCAGATTTAAAAGTTGTCCTTGGAAGCATCTTTTATCACCGTTTCCGTTTTCACCTCTAGGCAATCTCCCTTAAGAATTCCGAAAGGAAATTTGCATTTGTTAAGCCTTCTGCTCAGAACCCTTTATTAAGGAGGTTACAGGTTAACTGACAGGCTAAGTGGAGCTGCTCACAAATGGAAAACATTGAATCATTTATAAAAAGAACCATAAAAACACTATGTGCAAATAAAAGTTTTATTGCAATAGACCACAGAGCGACCTACTCTGAGTTCCTGCGATCTGTAGCTTTGCTAACCAAGGATTATGGTACCATCCACCAGCCTTTTGCCAGCTAAATCACCACTGGGTGTCCAACACCCTCTACAGCACCTGGAGTGGTTTAGAGCTGTATTCTGTGCAATACTACAGCATAACGTGTGCTGCAGGAGTAGAAGGATGTCTAAAATAAAATTACAGTCTGACATGTGCTTGGTGAAATGGTACTGAGGAAAAGAAAGCTTCGTCCATGTCAGCTCTTCTGGGACAAGATAAAACCTTTTCATAATTTCTAATTTTTTTACATATTCTACAGACTGTAAGAAAGGATCACCTGCAGGCACTTTCTTTCAATGTTTGTCATATTTAGGTTGTGTGTAATAACCTGGAAGAAAAGCAACTCAAAAATGTTAACACTTCTTGTATTATTTCAAACTGTTACTGCTTTGGGGCTGTACTGTAATATACTTACTGAACATCTTAACTGCTGTGATTTAAAGTGATAACAAAGGACAGAGCAACTGGCTTTGCAAATACTCTTTCGGTATCACTGGCTGAGCTGGGAGCATCTGGAACAAATGCATGTACAAAGAAGTTCAAGAGATCTGTTTCAAGCACAAGTTTTGGCTAATTCAAATGAACTTATTCAAATCTCTTTAAGATCGAGAAACAATGTAGAAACAAAAAGGAAGAGAAAGAAATGCTGTCCCTTATTTCAACAGCAATGAAGCCAGATCAGCGGAAGACTGCATAAACTTCTCTTGCCACATTAAGCCTAGGATACAAGGCAAACCCTTTCCCTAGCTAGCTACCCTTTAAATAGTTGATTGAGATTCTGATGCAGTCCAGTGCTCATTTTTGAACTCTGGAAAATGATGAAGTACTTTTATCTTATCTGTACAATCACTTCTTATTTATTTCTCTCTGTGAAGAGAAATTCTATTTTGCTCGGTTTGGGTTTTACGTGGGGGAGAGAGTATGTGCTTATTTTTTAATGGGAAAGGATGGGGGAGTGATGAAAAATATTTTGATTTATCAGTTGGATATTATTTTAATGTCAGAAGCATTAATATTGCTAAGATTTGACAGTTGTGTTTTGTAATATTTTAAAATCATGCAAGCCTCACCCACTACATGCATTAAAAAAAAAAAGAGTGTAATATGACCATCTATAAATGCCACTGTCTAATTGCCAACTGTCCCTCTGAAAATTACAACCCTGTCCCAATACCTTTTTTAGATAGGATGAACACAGGGAATCTGCCATATCCATTTTAGTAACTGTACAGATCCTAATGATGTACCTACCAACTGTACGTACTAATGATGTGCTTATTTATAAATACTAACTAGAGAAAACTAGATAGAAAGTTTTTATTTCTATCAAAAAAAAATTAGGTCACATTCTGAAACCCCACATTTGGCTTCTCTGGAATTACGATGTTTAAATATTTTGCTGCAGTAGCAACTCTTCTTGGTATTAAACCCCTCTACGTGTTTATAAACCAAAGTAACTATGTGAAGACTGGAGGATATACCTATCTCTCTAAACCCAGGCAGTACTTCCTAGGGAAACCAAAACCTAAAAACTCTGTACTGTTTTCATTTAGCTGCTTAAATATAGAATTAACAGTGTTGCATCAGGGGGTCCTGTTCGAAAACCTGGACAGTCCCATACCTCCTCCCTGAGTTCTGACTCCTTTGGTCACTGAAAACCCAGTCATGAATTCCCTCCCTTAAAGGGCTTAAGCTCTGTCTTACCACCAGTTAAGCTGTTTTGTCCCTCACTGGACAGGCTGCTCACAATTCCCCACTCGGATAAGTTGAGCCCTCTCTCACCAGCTTCAGGTGAGTTTATCTCAATTTGCACCACCCTCCAGTTCCAGCAGCTGTTACCTGCCTGACGTATCCATAGGGACTAACCATATCCCCTCCCTCAGCTAACTTTTCCTGGGTTTAACACGCCAAATTGTATACACTCTCTTCTCAAAAAGTTAAGTTCTCCCCATGTTTTCCAGCTCCGGTCTGCGTTCCTTCAAACCTGGTTGCCCAGAGAAGTGATGGACACCCCATTCCTGTAACGGGTTCAGGGCAAGCTGGACAGGGCTTGGAGCAACCTGCTGCAGGGGAAGGTGAGCTGCTCACGCTGGGGGGCTGCGATGAGATTAACTTTAGGGCACCCCCCAAACAAAAACATTCTGTGATTCTATGGTTCTTACACACAAGTGATCGCAATGGTACAACGCTTTCAAGATCAAGTTTCTTCAGTGTTTTCCAGGTCATGAATGCGTGCCTGTTTTCACTGAAGTATTTCATACCATCCCTCCCCAGGCTGCATTTGCCTTGGCCGTGGCTTCATCACATCACTCATTCTCGGCCATTATGTGATTTAATAATTCTGAGTATTTTTCCTCTGTCATTTCCAATTGATGAACTTACTTTATATAGCAGAAAATTTTATTAACCTCAATGCCTATTAGCTTACAACTCCCCTGCAAATTTAATCATGTTTTTGTTACTCAGTCTTCAACATTGTCTCTTGTTGTTGTGGGCAGAAACAGCCCCACAACTTGCATCAAAAAATTCCACCAGTTTCATCTAACTCTTACATAGAAACCACCACTAGAAATAACACAGAGAATCAAAACCACGGCCACAATTCAGGAACCATGGCCTTTCCCTAGCTCACAACTGCTTGTAGGCATCTCATCACCCCTGTATCTCCAGCTGCCCATCATACAATTTTCTACAGATCTCCACTTTCTTTAGCTAAGGAAAATTTCCTACTGAATATTGCGCCTTGTGCTTTATCAAAACGCAGCTAAGATCTAACGTTTCGCCTTCAAATAGAAAGTCAAGCATCTATCAAAGAAAGGTGTTCAGTAATAGCTAAAACAATGTCTTTGCATTTTATCCAAGTTCCCCATCAAATTTTGTGCCTTTAACTACTCTTCTTTTCCATTTTGGTACTCAAAAGATCTACATATTGCTCAGCACAGGCAAAGAGTTTTGTATTGGGCCGCATCACTTTATCGTCCTCTGTTGATGTGGCATCCCTGATCTGAAAGATTTATTACCAATCCTTGCTCTTAGAGAAGCCATTTCATATTACCGTGTCTTTCTGAATTCTGGAAAGGAGATTATGCTGACTCCTCTGACTTCAGGGCACTTATGTAAGGCCTCTAGAGCCTGGCTTCCACCTTCATGATGATAATGTTAATTTCTATACACGAATTCCTGTGAGGCACTCTACCTCTGCCCTACCTTTTAAGTGAATGTCTTTATTTGAACTGTATCAGTGTGAGCTTTAATTTGGCAGAGAAGTGTATTTCCATGATGTGGTCAATATTAATGAATGCGTGTGCGTGCTGAGGAAGGCTGAATTCCAAAGTTATGGGGACACTGGTGGGGTTTCTCACAGAAGAGAAACGATCTGGTGTGAGTAGAGATGGCATAAGGCTTTTAAGATTTACCCTGAGAAACAAACCAGCTGAGCAACATCTGTAGGATTAACCTGGAAGGAAAAACAATAAAAAAAAAGAACAGAAATGCAACTGCCTCTGAGACAAGCACGAGAAGGAATGGAGATCCTTCAGCCAGGTTCTTCGAAGGAAGAAGAGACACTCACCTAAATGAAAGCCTGCATCTCTCAGAGACAGGAGGTAGCACAGGGCACCTGTCAGACTGCATCTCGTAGGGAAGAAAAGCAGCACTGGCAGTGCCTTTCCGTGGTCACCCGATTTTCTCCCAGGAGACAGAACAGAGATTGACAGCAGCCAGGGACAGGCAGCAACTTGCTGGGTCACAAATATGAAACTAATCTATGCTTAAGCTGCCAATGTGAAACTAATCTATACTAGGAGGAGAGGTGTCAGCTTGGGCAGCTAAAATTGACAGTTGAAGGGAGTTTTTCAATGTGTGAACTAAGGGGGATGAGCAGCGCTTCCGCAGCGGAAGGTGCCATCAGCCACTGCTAGGAAAGGAAAGCTGGGATAAAAAACTGGAAACACCAACCCATTATGACAAGCAAAAGTTGTTTAAGATGTAGGAGGGCTCAGTTTCTGCTATCCAAGGACCGCAAAGCCTGGTGGTGGCAGCAAGGCCACAGAGTGAGAAGAAAAAGAGCGAAGAAACAAAGGCAACAAAGTCAGGAAGCTGCTCCTTCTAAATAAGGCAATGTAGCCACAGTGGCTGGAGATAGTGTCTTTCTAAAGTACAGCAGAGACTGTTAAATAGAACAAATTCTCAAAGTAGTTTTATTATCCTGTCCTTGGTTAAGTAGCCCTTCCCAAGGACAATCATGTCCACGCCATAGGAAATCCAAGGTATTTTTCCCAATTTGCTGTCACGGTTTCATCAGTAAAGAACACACAAAAGGATAATTGCGTCTGTATTCCTACTCTCACAGCACACAGCAAAGAGTAACATCATTGCCCAGCACAGATCTCTTCAGGTTGGCTTAGACTGGATATTAGGAATATTTTATTCACTGAAATGGTGGCCAGACATTGGAGCAGGCTGTGCAGGGAAATGCAAGTGTTCAGACATAATGTGGTGCTGAGGGACACAGTTCAGCAGCGGGTTGGTAGTGCTGAGTTGATGGTTGGAGTCAATGATCGAAGAGGTCTTGTCAACCTTTGAGACTCGATGGTTCTTTCCAAAGCTTGACTAGCCAGGGACAAAACTGCCTTGACTCTGAACTAATCTGCACTCTCTCTCTCCCACTTCAAATCCTTCCTCAAGATTCATCTCTACTTTAAAACCAGGAAAAAAAAACCAAAAACAAACCAAACAAACCCAGCTAACTGATTGTGGTTAAGTAGTACCGAGGATAGGTGATTAAAAAAACATGCTTTTTGAAAACAATCATGCTACAAATAGCCAGTGTAAGACTGCAATTTTAGTTCACACTATTTGCGGTTTTCCCTTTTCATTTGTCACAATTACACTTCAAATTAGGCTGTTACTTCTTTAAAATAGGACTTCTAGCTG
The DNA here is from genome assembly GCA_013397315.1 of Donacobius atricapilla. Taxonomy (NCBI): domain Eukaryota; kingdom Metazoa; phylum Chordata; class Aves; order Passeriformes; family Mimidae; genus Donacobius; species Donacobius atricapilla. The sequence continues at coordinate 689,200 of WBMY01003537.1, read as the reverse complement.
CGTGGCACAATGATTTAAGCGGTGGACGTTCTAAAATAATATATAATAAAATGTGCTCAGGACACTACACAGGTACTTGTGCAACATAGAGATGCCAGGGAAAGATTCTACAGCATCTCTTACTACATCCTGTCTTGATAATTCTTTTAATCCCTTCAGCATTACCCTGGGTTGGTACTGTTACAAAGCAAAAAGCACCTCAAAGCCCCTGTATGTGCCAGTTTAATGATAACTGTTGCTAAATAATTTACTGCAAACAACAAAGGCTTAAGAGTTATATGAAGATACCACAGGAGCATTCTATGCACCTTCACCATCTCAATTTCAGTGCCAAAAGATCTTGTTTGATTTTTATCCAAAAGCCAAAGGCAAAACCCTGTCACTGACAAGTGCAGAAAAATGCTGATTTCAGAAAACAAAGCCCTTGATGTGATGATAGCATTTAGCTTTCGTCTACTGGTGGCAGACATGTCACTTTTATACAACTTCATATAGAATACACTAATAAAACATGATAAAAGTCTGCTCCAGTTACGCTGGCATGCAGCTGATGATAACCTGTAGTGGAAAGTTCATTTTTAAAAGTCAGCACTTTCTTCCAAGGAATTTTAAATCTCCATTTTAAATACATCTTCAGAAAAATATGTTTGATCAGTAATATTATGTGCTCTATTATGTCATTTGGGTTGAGGTTCTAAAATATATTGTTATTTCCAGTCAAATTAAAACACCCTGAACATTATCAAGTATATTACAATCTATTTTTGAAAGCAGTAGCTTGTGAAAAAGCAGTTTACACTGAAATAACACCACTAAAGGGAAAGTTTGTGTTTGAATACAGTTTAGTGTATCCTGCCTGACATGGTACATGAGCACCAATACACTCCAAACTTCTTCAAAGAAAACAACCAGAAATGTTGTAACTTATACCACTTTCTGCAGTGAACGGAACAGGGCTGATAATCTAACAAGAAAAGCTCCTCTCATGGAGTTTGGAGCTCTAGCTGGATCCCCAAAATAAAGAAATTCAAGACATGTAGGATAATGGCATACTTTGATGGTGAGACTGACTGCATGCTTTTCTGTTCCGCGATGTTCCTTTTTATTTCAGAGATTAAATTTAAAGGCTATTCTTATTCCACGTGAATCACACCTCTCACATCTGCCTACCCACAGGAGGGGGATTTAAAAAATGGTAATAAGATCTAGTAGTTTGGGGACCACTGGCTGGCAGGATTCTCGAGCTGGCAGAATGCTGGCAACCAAAAGTAGATCAAGCACACAACATCTTACATAAAAGAGCCCACGTGCCTCCTCACACTAAAATAACAGCTCTGCTACACCAAGAATAGTGTTTGTCACTCTCTTTTCAGCAAAGCTGGGGCTGCATAAGCTAGCTCAGCACGGGGTGCTCTAATTGATGCATAGAAGCTAATTTTTTTTTTTTTTTTTTTTTTTTTTTTTGTTGTCACAGAAATAGCGAAAACTTTCTTCTAATGCATCTAGGCAAATACTTTAAACAAATAGCTTGCCAAAGCCTTTAGATCACCGCAAATATGAACCGTGTCCTGACAACAGTAATGGAATAGGCTGCTGATTTCTCAAAGGCAAGCAGGTATTTGTGATCATTATAAATACAGCACGTAATATTCTTCATTCACTTCTGTGTTTTGTGCTCTTTCCCCAGATTTTATCCGATTTCCCAGAAAATTTGTGCTTCTTCTGTCCCATTAATGTTCACACCCCAGCATTCAGAAGACAGGAAGATACACGGCATATGCTGATACTTGCAAATACCAGCACTGAAAGCAGTGTACAACAGTGCACATCTCTGAAAAGAGGCTGCAGTGAATCACTCCAGCATGCTGATTAGCATTTTTGCTACTTTAAAATTTCAACTTCCATTTTTCTTTACTGCATCTTAATGCACTGCTCTTTCCCTTTTTGGCTGACTGCAACTCACTGTTCTTCTACTTTTTCTGACTGTAAAGTAGTTTATGACGTTCTGCATGGCGAAAAGCAGATATATAAAAATAAATTGCATGCTTAATATGTTTAGAAGGTAATATGATAGCAAATCAAGAAACAGGAAGATTTAAACCTCCCTCACAGCCCAAAAGACAAGCAGCTTAGCAGAGATGAGGGATATTAGCTTTGCTTCAATATTCTACTTCTCCTGTAGAATAAATATTTGTATTACATATATAGACATTATGTATTATAACAGTAAATAGTGTTTCATGCCACTCCAAAATACCAAGAAAGAAAAAAGGCTGGACAGGCAGCCGAATTTGGATCCTCCATACAAGGTTTCTTTATTTGATTTCAGCTCTTACTGCAGTCAAACACCTAAAGGAACAAGGCAAGCCTGAAATGACATTGAGCAATGTGCACTATCACGTGTTGGAAAGGGCTAGCCAGGATTCAAGCACATCCTAGAAATTTTGGATGCTTTGTTGGGTGGAGGACATACCTGTGGAGCACGGCCACTGAAAACACTGGATTTCCAAGCTCAGCTATTTACAGAGTTTGATGAGCGTCCACTGGAGCAAAGTGCTCTCCCAATACTGCCCCATTCTTTCCCAAAGCCAAACAATAAAGGAAAACTCTCCATCTCTCAGAAACCACTTTCTAGACTGCATAATATGTATTTCATATGGTTAGAAAGTGTTTGTGTATGTGTACAGACACTACTTAGCATACTAATTAAGGAAAGAAAAAAAGAGCATTAACTTTAAACCAGGTCTTCTAAAGTCAGAAATATCTATTACACTGTGCTACACACTTCACTACTCAAGATCACTGAGGAGGAAGCATATAACCATAAATAACATCCTGTGTTTAATAGGAAAACTGTAAGACAGCAGTATATCAAAAACCTACTATTTACTTGATACAACTCGCACAGTAAGCTCATTTTTGTGGCAAGTAAATCACCTCAATATAAACAAGGACTTCAGGAAAAACAAGCAAGAATTCATAGTCTAACTCAGGAGAATCGTAAATCTAAATGTTTCTGTATGAAAAAAAAAATGACACCAATCCACTGCTTGCATCCAATTTTCAGCTTCCCAGGAATTCAGCCTGCTCATATGCATCATGCCATTACAGCGCTATTCAGGCAAGATGCCAGAACTGAAGGCTCCCCAAACGGTCCGAACTGGACAGATGGGTAAAGCTTTTATCTTGTTCCCAAAAAAGCTGTTTTCATGACACGCCTGAAAGAAAACAAAGACTTATACGACCCTTTTTAATTTTTCTCCTCTGAGTCAGTATGCTTGGCTGAATGAGACAGAGTTCAGCAGTGGGTCTCAAAGAGTGGTGAAAGTGAGCACTCTGTGACTCCTGGGAGAGAAGGATCAGGGCACTGGATCTTAGTAAAGAATCTTCACTCAGCTACTTCTCCATCTGAATACCCTGCAGAGCTGAAAATATCACCAAACTAATTTGCAAAAACTGCTGTGGGTGAAGAATCCAAGATAAGCAGAGGCCATAAACCTGAAATGTCATCAGTTCTCCACGGCATCTCACTGGTCCTTGCAATGCTCACAGTAAATTATTTTTAGCTGACTAAGAGCAAATCTCCCTGGTTATGATACCATCCTCATGACTCCATGCAGTAGGCTACCCCACAGCAATGACTTTTAGATTAAATTGCACTGATAGGACATGGGCTTGTTCATAGGATCACAAAAAGATTTTCTATTCTAAACAGCTGAAACTACAGAATCAGAATGTTTTACTTATCTTTCTACAGTTGGAAATGTTATTCACAGCAAACCAACCAACATTCTTACAGAGTAGGAAATCAGTTATGATGGAAAACATACTCTGCAACTACTCATTTAACAATACATTTCTGAACATCTATTTTGTGCTCATTACCCACAAAAATCCAAGGCACATGGGTTTATTCACTGTGCTACTCATCAACAGCACATTTTGATTGTAGCTAAAGAAACATTCAGAAGAATATTATCTACAGTATGTTCACGTGCTGACTTTCTTATTCACGCTGAGATGGCTGTTCATTCACCCCTGTCTAATTAGCACTCCACAAATTATGAATGGCAAATATTTCCAGCGAACCATTTCCATGTACTCTGAAGACTGAGAAATAAACGTAGAAGTTTTTAATGATTTTTCATATTTGGGAACGGGTCATTTTATTATCGGGGAAAAAAGGATTCTCTGCTATTTATCAGCTGAGCAGTAAGTTCTGGCAATCTTAACAAGTATGGGAACAAGGAATAAGCAACAGGAGGAAGAGAGATTTCTGTTTATCTGTTTAGGTTTGTGGCCGTACCTCACTTTGCCTTACCACCAACTGGGCACCAAAGGAAAGCACATCAGAGGAGCAAGACTTAGAGCTGAAGGTTGTCTAAGGAATTAGGAAACTACTGAGGAATAGCTACTTCCCAGGCATAATAACGCCATACATAACCACTGCTCCCCAGACTAGCTGGCTGATGGGAATAGCATTTGTTTTCTCCCTAAACTGTACCAGCATTTGCTCTCTCCTCTTGCTATCAGTGCTCCTGACACAGAATTTTAAAGAAAGGAACTTGAAGATTAAGAAATTTGCGCAAGGACTGTTCTTTCAATACCAAGTCAGCTGATACATAATGAAATGTCCAATTCAGGACTGAAGCACGAGCAGCTTCAGGGAGGCATTCGATCATTTAATAAACAAACAAACAAACAAACATATTGACTAAATCAGAATAAAATTCTATTTATTTATATAAGTGCACGTACCTCCTATGCAGCTCCTGTTGAGATTGGAGGATCTGCTAGTGTGAAGGGCTGCTTGTGAAAATAAACAAACATTCATAGCCAGATGCTCTTGCCACTACTTGGTATTCCCTGAGTAAAATCCCCTACAAACTGAATAAGAGATAGCAGGAGACCCTCAGTCACACTACATGTGTAGTGTGTATTTCCTGATGCTTCTATAAATTCACATCTAGCTTCCCTATGCAAAAACTTCAGGATTGCTCTGACACATACACAAGTAAATACTTAATATTCAGTTTACATCAAAGAAGCTTCATTAGTGGCACCGATCAGCAACAAATAAATTTCATGCTGCCAACACAATACAAATATGTATCAATCTCTTGAGTTTTGGAGGCAGGATTGGGCCATGACAAAAGACTCAAGGACAACCTTAAATCTAGTACAGCACATCTAGTAATTTCATAGAAGTTAATTATCTTACTAGGCCAGTCCAACAAAAACAAATCAGAGAAATCACTGAAAGAAATGACTAGTAGACTCTGGCAGAAAAGAATAGGGAGGTGGGGGAGAACACTTTGCATTTACCCCATTATTTCCTCCTCTTATTGTCTCCTCGTCTAAGCAACTAGCACGGGCCACTCAGAGAAACAGAATGGGGCCAGCCTGACATTTGGCTTTAGTAATTTTAACTCTTTCCCCATTGTTAGATCATGTTCTTACAAGAATGGTGTTCCTGTTCTCTGCCTCTGGGATCCTTTTACACTGGGTCTTCAGTTTCCTTTAGAATGACCAGAAGAGGAAAAAACTCTTTCCTTTTCAGTAAAAGCTAAAAGGCCCGTATGTGATTCTTACAAGATACCAGGATTTGAGGCCTCAAGGTGAGCAAACAGTGCAAAATTCATAATGAAATCAGGTGAGCAAAACCCGAAATTATCAGAAGAAATAATTACAGTATTTTTCATGAGACATCAAAATAATTTGACATATATCTTCTCTGTGTGCATACTGGGTAAAGTTCATTCCTGCGAAGAGGGACAGCACTAAGCCTGTTAACCACTTTATTCTCATTTAAGACTTTAAATTAGGACTTAATGTATGTGATTTATATGTTTTCAACTGGTCACTACCATGGAATTTTATCTACAGTGGGTATTGACCTCATCCCAACTGGTGCTGCTCTTACATTAGGTGTAAATTCATGCCTGGTTCATTTAAATAAACAAAAGTGATTCTACAGCTACCAGGCATTAACAAGCCAAAGGAAAATTCCATAAAAAGACAAAGCAAATTTTTCAAACCCTTCTGCATACAGTGAAAACAAAGTACTCTGTACTACATTAGCTTCATCTTATGTTTCTTTAAAAATACTTGTCTATTAGCAGATGCCAAGTTAATGAATCCAGAATTACATATTCCCAATTGAAAAGCCTACAAAAACTAAGCAAGTGTTCCATAACAGAAAACCTTTGTTGCCACAATTAACATTGATGAGAGATAGTGATGTCAAAAAGAACTGCTTCAGACCCTTTGCACATATTAGAGATCTGTTCAGGATTAGTAGGGGAAAAAAAAGTTGTTTTTTATCAGGAAGTAACACCATGTGAAAGCAATGCAGGAATTCTGATGGCCTTCCTGTGGTCTTGAATAGATCTTTGAATTTACTTTGCACAAGAATGTGTGACCTGAACTCCTGCACTGTGCAATGTGACAGATGAAGAGGGGATCCTCCTTCAAAGCTGGGCTCTCAAAAACTCCCAGGGACCTCAATTTACCAAAATTTAAAGGGCTGCCAACCAAGTGCACAGCAGTTGGGAAGGGTAATGGAAGACAGTGACATGTGAACAGTGTGATACATACAAAGAGGCAAGTTCAAAGCTGCAAATAAAGTGGCTGAGGAGAGAGGCGAAGAGCCAGATGCTGCTTCTGGCAGGATGTCCAGCAATCACTGCAGCAGCATCCATCAGAAGACGACAGCACGTCAGGAGATAGGGACGCGAGCTGCGCCTCCTCACGTCAAACACCTGAAGCCGATCCGGCTCTCAGAAAGATTAATTAAGGAAGGGCCAATATTTGGACAAAGAAAAAGATAAGCAGAGAAAGTAGTGATCTCAAATTCAACAGAAAGGCATTGTAAACAATGGTGCAGGTGAAGCCTTGGGAAGGCTGACCTGAAACAGAGACTGGACAGACCTAGAGAATAAAGTAGGGATTTATTGAAAGGCCTCTAGGATACACCTTGGGCAGTACAAGAGCCTGACCAGGGCTACATCCAGGGTGGACTAAGAACGGTCACAAAAATTAGCTGACCAGTCACGAGGTCTTACATTTTT
>WBMY01003537.1:658003-682063 GCA_013397315.1 Donacobius atricapilla | reverse complement strand
GCTTGGACACGGCCCTGAGCAATGTGGTCTAGTGGAAGGTGTCCCTGCCCATGGCAGAGGGGTTGGAACAAGATGATGTTTAACTTCCTTCCAGCCCAAACCATTCTACAATTCTGTGATGCTCCCACTAGTACACCTTGTGGTGGTCAACCTCACCAGAGCATGAAGACTGGCTTCACAAAACCTGGTAACCAGAGAGGCTAAACCAACTCAGCTGTTTGCCACTGAATTAAGATTCAGCTAAGGAACAGCATGGCAGAGACTCACACGTTATGGTGACACAGACAGGAGTGTCCTCTATTACTCAGAAGCATTTCTGTAAATAGATACACCCTAATAAGGCTCCTGATTAGAAACAGCTCATAATTTTCTTTGTGGGGCCAGGGTGATGTTTCCATTGACACTCCCATTTTCTTGTTTGCGATGGGCAAGAGGGGGGCCAAAAGTGTTGCTGATTCCCTTCAGTACCAGTGGTTCGCAGAAAAAGGTACTGTGGTGCTATTGCTTTCTGGTGCAGCTCTGCCTCTTGACTCTGCAAGAGACTGAGGACGGCAAGGCATTGAAATTTAATTTGCATTTACTCTGGAAAGAATGGGGGCATTCTAGAAGTTTCGGTTTTTTTCTGGCCAAAGCTAAGAATTTCTGGGGTTTTCCATGCAAGAATCTGACTCATTTTGGCATCTAGGGAAAGGAACATTTGAAGCTCCTCTTTCTCTGTGGCACAATTTGTAGTTGACCCTTCTCAGTGGCAAGAAAAATTTGTCTAGAAGTCTACCTGGGATAAAAGAAGTGAATGATATCAGTCAGAGCATTCTGTACCATCCCTTAAAAACAGCATTTTGGTAGAAGAAGAAAACCCAAACCAAACCACCAGATCCAGTGTTCAAGCCTCTAGTGTTCAATTTAGTGGTGCGGATTTTTTTTTTTTTTTGTAATGCCGTTACTTAAATTCTGTTCAAGATCTGTAATGGCTTCGAGGCAGCAAAGGAAAAAGGAATTTGATACCAAAGTAAAATATCTTCTCTGAAAATGTCCAGATAAAAGCAAAACAGAGTAAAATAATCTTTGAGGAAGGCAGGAATGCAGCTATCCTAACTCAAAGGAAATTCAGTATCAAAAAAAAACCTACTGAAGAGGACAGAATAGGGTAGGATGACTTCTAAGAAACAATTTCCAGATGTGGAAGGGAGGAGAAAACTTAGAAGATAAAGCCTAATATGAAAATCTATAGTCTCATGCGTATTCCATAGTCCACAGTAATGTACAACTTCGGTATAAAACCTCAGAAAGAAAAAGAAATAGTGACAGAATGTTTACAGCAAAACACTGGAGATGGCCACACTTTGACACAGGAACTCTTAGTACAACTATTCAACTTAGAGGGTGCTAAGACAAGCTATAGGTTATGTAGCTCCCAAGGAAGCTTCCATAATTTCCCTTCTACTGGTCCTGTTCAAGACTGTGAACATTCCTTTAACGAAACATTCATCAAAAGAAGGGCAACTTTGCATTCTATTTTGTATGTTAACATTTTTGAACTGGTGTTAAATGCTAGAGAATCAATTGCTGTGTGCAAATCTTTGTGACGGCGACATCGCAAATCAATCAAATCCTTCCTTCTATGCCAAACCTGTAGAAACTATTAGTTTGGAAGCATAGGCAGTATAGAAAGGCATAATCCAAATATTTGACAAACACATGTCTGAAAGTTAGGAGCAGATTTACAAAGACTTGCAAAGCATTTCTTTTTTTAAATTTATTGCAGCCAGTGGGGCACAGATAGCTCTATAATGAATTTCTATCATTTCCTCTGACAGTAACTCCTAAAAGAGAGTCAAGCCACATCTAATATAAAATATGATGAAAACTGTAGAAACTTTATTAAATGTTTATCCATATCTGCACACACACTTTTCACTCCCCAGTGAAATCCATTCAGCAGACAGCTTCATCTAAGCTTAAAGAAGCAGTGAAGAATGACAGATTTCAGCACAGAATGGGACAAGAAAGAGTTAAACAGATGTTAAAGGCTGTCTGCTTTTGCCTGCCTGAAGGGCTTGATCCTGCTGAGAAAAAGAGACAAGTGCTCCACGGATTCATAAAGGCATGAGATTTATTCCCCTAAGCTGCTGTGCATGTACCTAGCAATCCTGAGGGGTCAATTCTCTGAGCAACCCATCTTAGGAAAAAAATACCTTTTTCTTTTCTTTCCTCTTCAAGCTGGAGGAAGAGGAGCTTAGACAGCCTAGGAAAGAGATCTGCTTACAACAGAGAACTAAACAGTTTATCAGGGCTACATTACATGATCAACAGGAGTCTCATGTGGCTGATTTGCAGCCTAATATTTATTTTGTACCACCAATTTACAGGCACACAGGTATTAAGTGGACTCTGAGCATCCCATGAAATTCTTTCACCTTTCAATGTGCTTCTTGAACATTTGCCAAAAGTCATCGTTTTCCAGCATCCTGGATAGCTGCAGCACCAAATGATAAATGCTTTCTCAATGAAGAGAACATAATTTCATTGGATTTCTCCTTAAGCTCATGCCTCCCTAATAATAAACATATTGATTAAAATTCCTGCTCTGAAAACAAAGGACAGATTAAGTAAGCGTTTCATTGTGAGACTGTATGTATGTGGGAATTTCCACTTCCCTACACACAGCTCAATTGAATTTGGTGAGACTTGGATAAAAAAATGGACCGCATCCATAGACTGATGCCTCTTCACTCCAGGAAAGCATAAATCAAGAAACTTGGAAGAGACAGAGCATGATGGCAGCACACTGTAGCTGGTTAAAAGCTGTATCAGCTGTCAAATATTTAACATGTATTCTGCCGAAGAGACACTGATTAAAATAAGGTTTTTAGATATAGCTCAGTGAGCTGTCCTGCACTGTAAGACACATTTTTGTCTTGTTTGTGCCAAATCTCCAGTTGCATTTCACTACTATGCACAAGAAAATATGATATGCTGCTTCAGAGGGTCTTTAGCCTTAAAACAGAACATATTTGAATGTGTTGCTTCATATAAACAATCTTGATTGTTCCAGTAGTAGAGATGGGCTGTAGGTAATCTCACACAAACCTGACACAACAGATTTACACCAGATTTGGAAAAATATACCTTTAGAAGGCCGCAAAATGACAACTTCCAGCTTGTCCTTAGTAGAAGGCCTGAACTTCTGACTGATGGTTTTCTAATATCAGGTCTTAAATGTCATTAATGTGGTCAGCATCCGTTCAAATCTGCATGGGTATGTACCAGCCCTCACACTGGTTTAGCTCTCATTACCTGAAATGTCATTTTGGAGGGTTCCCCATTTATTATATAAATGCCACGTGCCACAGAGATGATCGGTGACCTTCTAAAAACATCGTGCTATCATTTTGCTGGAGGGCACGTTGATTTTTGTCCTGGGCACAGTGCCACAAACCAGCTACCAGCATCACAGGATGATACTGGTGGAAGCAACCTTAGACTGGAGGTGACAGAGGCCATATGACAACAGGTACTCTGAGGCACAGTCTTGTCAGCTCAGGAATGTTTATATTTCCATGAGGGGGTATCTGAGCCCAACCGAAATTAAAAAAAAACCTGTCAGAAGTACTCCACTGTCTAGGAGTTTGAGTTACCTTTCCAGAGATCATTTAGTCATGCAGGACACCAGCTCTCACGGAAAGCTTTTGAGATTTCTCACTGAAAGTTAACGAGGCTTTGTCTTCTCGGTGTGTGAGCTATGCTTGGCATAAGACTTAAAAATCTGAGGAACACAAGCACGTGTAAAATACTTATCTATGCCCGGCATGCATTCTGAACTTAAAAACTTAACAGCAAAGTTTCAAAACGTCTGGTAATAAATCCAAATTTTAGTCAGTTTTATTGTGTCGCTGTATTTTTATAGATGTTACTCCTTGCATCCTGGAAGATGATGACAGTATGATAAAAGCATCTGAAACTGATAAGAGAATGAACAGAGAGTAAAATCAATATAAGCGTACTCAGAATAGTGTTGTTGCTGGATAATATCTGAGCCTCTACCTAAGAGACTTCTCTCTGAAATTCCTCTACAGTTTGTGTTAGTCTCATCATGGGGATGATAAAAGTCTGAAAAAAAAAAAACACTGGCAAGGGCAGGAAGCAGTATTTTAAAGTAAATAATCCCATGATGAGACAACCTAACACACTGCTCCTAAACAGAGGTGAAAGAAGGCGCTGCAAGAACACTTTTATTTCATTATCCTCCAGCTACTCGCATGCCCATCTTATGTAGCTCAATTCAGGAAAAATTCTACAGCGGCCGCAGTCTTCAGGAAAAAGGGAATTTTTCCTGCGCAAGACTGTACAACCCTTCACAGCAACAGGGAATGCTCTGAGACACAGAGCATACCCTTTTCCATTCTATCCCTGCAAAAAAGTGTCCTTAGCTGCAGGAAAATGGACATGTACATCTGGCCAATTGTAGTAAAAAGACCACCTAAACAGTGTTTTGGGGAAGAACTGGTGTGGAAAAAAATAGCACTGAAACAGCTACTGATTTCAACTAAACTATGTCTAGTAAAACCACCCTCCATTTTTGCAGCGTTGTGCCCACACACATATTCTGAGAAGAATAGACAACTTCCAGTGTTATCAAAATATATACCACACAGATCCACAGAGACTTGCAGCACACAAAAATAAACTACTTTTAAAAAAATAACTGAAACTACAACATCTTACACCCTATACAATCCACTTGCAAGCTTCATCTTTGCTTTCCAGATAAATTTACAAGCTGCGTCTGCCTAAAATGATGCAGAAAAAAGGGATAAAGAACTATCACAAAACTTGAGTAGTTACCTCTTTGGTCTCAAGGGACATTTTAGCAATTTTTTTTTTAAATTATAAAAATAGTGTGGCATACTTGTAGCGGAAAGAGAATAATTAATTTATGATTCCACTCTATAGTCTGTTTATGACCTTTTGTTACATTGATGGGATGCAAGTACCAAGAGGAAGGAAATAAACATCTTCCTCAACATTAGCATAACAGTGAAAAAGACCTTGCATGCCTTGTGTGGAAGCATGGAGAACTTCCTACAATACGGCAGAAATAGCTACACTACAAGCTGGCAGATTTGTCAGTGCTGCATCCAGATTTGAATGGCTCTCGCTCAAAACTCTGCTCCTAATGTTCACCACCACCAACAGCAGAGAAAATGTGCTAGGCTCTATAAATCTGCATTTTAAAATTTACTCAGTTGCTCATTAGCTTAAAGTAGAACCTGTGTTGCTTTTGATCTCTGACTTTTTGATTAGGAAAACTCATTAAGAAAGATAAAATTACTCTGATGAAATTCATAAATCAAGAATGGCCCTGAACATCTAAATATATCTCTTGTGAGAATTGAAAGGAAAGATCTTACAAGATTATAAGAAGAAAAAGTACTTGGATTCTTCATTCAAATTGTATCATCTGAGAGGTGAAATGTTAAATTACCAGCCCTGAGTAGGGCCAGGTCTTCATGTGTGACAACGCTTCCCAATTTTGCTGACAGGAGCTAGCAAGTGGCACTGATGCTGGAATCATGTTTCAGTGGTGAGAAACTATCTTAATTTTTGTTTTCTCTCCATATATTTTTCAAAACTATTATTTCATATATTTCATTGACCATATATTCATACACTTTTATTCTATTTCTATCATATTTTTTATTCTGCAGTTAAAGTCATTTTTTTCCACTACTTGATAAACCTACTTTTCTATTACAAGAAGTAGATTGGGTACATTTAAATTTAAATAGCCTCCCTATCATTATCTCTCAGAGATCTCTCATGATCCTCAAAGATACATATCCAACATTATGTTTTTTCATAGTAAGGCTCAGTTGCTAAGTATGATTTTAAACTGGCATCTCCTAGAAATATTTTCTGTGTCACTTCTAAAAGAATCAGTATGTGAATTAAAATTATAAATTTGCCTGGACAAATAACTATCAGTTTGTTGTAGCATCCTTCCATTTCGATGACAGTACATGAGGATTTAATTTAGGATTTCATCAGAAGGGAGATGGCATTTAGGTTATTCACAAGTAAGACATTTGTTAAAGCTTTTATAATGCAAGTGTTACCGCTTCAAAATGTTGAAGGTATCTTCTCCTATATCAAAAAATAAGTAGAATTATACAGAATCAATATGCTAATTCATAATTTTGCACTAAACAATTCATTTTGTTCCCCAGAATTAACTTTAATTCAAGAAAGACTTTGCATTGCTTTGACCAGAAAACAAAGTTCTGAGATAAACAAGTAACTAAAACACACTCTCCAGATATATTTACCCCCAAGTAATTAAGGAACGCTTTATGGAATAAAATATTGATTCCAAAATCAAGAGAACACTCCTGATGTGTACTTTCCCTCACTTTCTGACCCTGTACTCCTACTTAATTATACTAATAATATGCCACTTTCAAAAAGCCGAAATTGTTAATACATTCCTTGTAATATCCTAGTTCTGGAAGCTGGAGATAGTATAATTAACGTCCATGATAAATGTCAGAAAGCTGACGCTTTCTTTCTTTACTTCTATGGAGGGAAAGGAGAGGAGGGGGAGGTAGAGAAAAACACAGAAGAAAAACCACTGAGCCCTTTAACATGTGCTTGTTTTCTTCCTTTTTAAACGTTTGTACAGAAGAGCGGCCTCCGAAGCCCTGGAAATAATTGGATCTCTTCGCTGTTTCACAAAACAAGAAACGAGTGCCCAACCTCGCAGTGCTGCGGCTGCATGGCAAAGACAACCCTCGTGGAAGAGATAAAGAGCCTACACGTTCCTGCTTCACCTCGTGCTGATGAGGAAGAGCAGAAGCAGAGGGTGATGCACCTCTCTCCACAGCCGCCAGCCGCTGCTGGCCTGCCTCGTGCAAATGCACCCGCGTTCGTACGCCGAATTTGGTCCCCGGTGCAAAACGCTTCTGGAACCACAACTGCTGGCCAACACAGGGAACTGTGGTGTGGGGCTGCCTTAAACTGGCTGCCTGCTGTCATTTTTATTGTGCTCGCAATGGCAATCATGAACAATACCTTGTGTTCTTCCATTCTCATTCTGAAGACGCAAGTTGCTATTAATATCCTGAATTCCAGACAATAGCTTCTGATCTAATTTTCTAGTGCTGCCTTCTCTTACACATGTTTTTGCCATATGGTGCACGTAGCGAATTGCAATTTTTTATTTTTTTCCCTTTAAGCTGCAAAATTTGCCAGTATTTTGGCAATAATCAGACTTAAAAATCTCAAAAACATCACCTAGAGACTCAGCACAACAAAAACCACGTGGATCTGTGTGTTCATCCGAATCCATCAAAATTGTAGGCCTCTGACTCCCTCCCCAAAGGTCTTTATTCAATGTGAATATCGGTGTTCCTTTTTAAACAAGCCTATAACCACTCTATTGACATATTCGCAATGAAAGTAAAGCTATAATATAGTTAATCTATATCGACTGTCTTCTAGCTGGACATCAGTGATCTCGGAAAACACAGATGAAGTTCACAGGGGGAAAAAGCCATAGAAATAATGATATTTTAGTATTACTTGTAGTGTTCTCTATTTGCCACTAACATTTCCTTAACCATTCCAACACACATGTGGAGTTGGTACTCACAGACTAATCAGCTAATTAGCAAAAATGCTACCAGCAAAATCATAAGACATTAAATAAAGACTTGGGTCAAGAATAAATTTCTGCTTGGACCTCGGACTGCATTTTATATGTGTGTTCAGGCACCGTCTGAACTTTTGCAGGTTGAACAAAATGTCCTGTTTTAAGGCCAACTTGAACTCAAGCAAAATGACAAGAAATAGAACCAGCCAAGGCGCAGAGCTAAACAATCCATTTTTTTTCATGCCACTTTCTGCATTGCTTTTGTTTTTAACTGCGTGACCTGCCAGTAAATGAACAGCCAAGCATTTATTGTCACCAGATCTCTGAAGTGACAAGTCTCTAATAAGGCTGCCTTCTGCAATAAAGCTTTTTTGCAAGAAGAGATGAAAATTGTACCTCAAAACATATTCATTAGATTAGATTGATGTATATAACAGCACAATAGAATGGCAAGTCACAAAGGATCAAATAATTATCTTAATAACGTCCACTACAGTGATGAACTGAAAAGGTTTGTACATTAGAAGGCTGTTTATGTACCCTGTGATTTCATTAGGTTTTGCTGCCTACAGGCACCTCAGGGGTGCACCAACAGCTCTGTAATCCACATCACTTTATGGTTTGTAACCAAGAGTGCAGCAATTAGGATTTCACTTTCTTCCCAATTTTTAATACGAACATAAGGGTTTTTTTGTTTTAGTAATTGCAATGAAAGTATGACAGAAGGAAACAGGTAATCTATACCTTTACTTGTGCAATATTTGTAGAAGTATTACAAAACAATTCTCGTTGTTTTGTTTCCCAGCCTTTCCCGAATGGGAACCTAGACAGCTACATCACATCCTTTTTCACCCTGTTGTCAAAAAAAAAAAAAAAAAAGTCCAAAAATAATTCCTGGCAAATACAGACAACATCTGGACTCAGCATTACTGAAACATGGAAATGCCATGTTGTCCACTTTCTGTCCACTTTTTGCCCACAGTTGCTGAGATCCAATCAAAGACAAATGTTGGGGTGGCCAAGAATATGAAATAAGGGGAATACTGTGAAAA
The DNA here is from genome assembly GCA_013397315.1 of Donacobius atricapilla. Lineage (NCBI taxonomy): Eukaryota > Metazoa > Chordata > Aves > Passeriformes > Mimidae > Donacobius > Donacobius atricapilla. Next base: position 673,363 of record WBMY01003537.1, on the reverse strand, counting down.
TCCGGCATCAGAGGGCATTTCCCAGTTGAATGATTCTTCTAGCACTGGTAACAGCTGAATACAGGCAGCACTAAGATGATCCCATTTAGTGCTTCCCATTCAAAATCACCCTTCAGCAGGGGTGGTTAACAATAAGATCAGAAAGAATTGTCTCCTCTCTTGGATACCAACAGCACTAGGAAAGCATCAGTGCACTGAGAAAAGGCTGAGAGAATTGGGATTGTTCAGCCTGGAAAAGGGAAGGATTTGGGGTGACCTACCTGTGGCTTTCCAGCACCTGAAGGGAGCCTACAAGAAGGATGGAGAGAGACAATTTACAAAGGCCTGGGGTGACAGGACAAGAGGGAATAGCTTCCTACTGAAAGACAGTAGGTTTAGATGAGATATTTAGGAAAAAATTCTTCCTTGTGAAGATGATGAGATGCCAGAACAGGCAGCCTGGAGAAGGTGGGGATGCTCCATCTCTGGAAGAGCTCAAGGGAAGGTCGGATGGAGCTCTGAGCAATCTGGGATAGAGGGAGGTGGGGCAGGGGAGTTGGAACAAGATGATCTTTAACCTAAACCATTCCATGATTAGCAGAGACACACACAGAGGTCCCCAGCATGAGGAAAGATATGCAAGAACTGCTGGATTCACAGCTCTTATTGCAGTTTTCTGTCTGATTGTTTTTTTGGGGTTGATGTTTTGTGAATTTCTGTGTTGTGGGGGTTTGTTTGGGCTTTATTGTTACTTTTTTTTTTTAAATGAAGAAAAGCACTGCCATCCAAAACTGCAAACTGGAAACAGTCCTGCATAAAGGTGCAGATGATGCTTACAGTGCACTCTGAAGAAGTGAAGCTATTAATAAAGTATAAAAAGGTTACACTGAGACCACTGACAATTTTGGGTTTCCCAGTGTATCTCACTCTCCATTGAAAATGAACTGCTTCTTTTTACAGCCTTCAAATCAACCTCAGTATCTGGAAGACTCTGGTATCTACCAAGGCATTTAAGGGAGATTTAGTAATATTTTTATATATTTATCATGGCATATTGTATTCTACTGACACTGCAGAAAAACGAAAATTGGTATGTTTTGCTTAAAATAGACATATTTTCTTTGTCATGGTTTTACAACAATTTCCATTTTTGTTTTCATTTAAATGCTGTTAAATGTGTTTGGTTTTGAACAGCCTTTGAGAAATGATTAATGATAAAAACATGTGGATAATGGTTCATCTATTTTTGTTCACACTGACATAGCAGATAATGCCATTCTAGGCAGGATTCTGAAAGGACAAGAGTCAGTGTTACACAATATTCATGACCCTCTTTTTTGTTAATCATCCCTAATCAGCTGTTGCTTTACAAATCAGATTTCTTAGTCCTTTCAGGCATGCAGTGTGATGCTAATGTGTGGCAACAGAACGTTGATTATAGACCACTGGGTAGCACTGGGTGCCCCATTAGTGGCATCCAGCTGTCCAGATTCACGCATGAGCAAGGAGGATTTAATAAGTTAAGATGAAGAGCAGCAAAGTGCCTGTGACGTGAAATGCTTGTGGATGCAAAGTAAGGGCAATACAGAAATAATTAGTGTGAGGGAAAGCATATTTTCAAAGTAGTAGTTGAGGTAAATGACGGTAACTGTATTAATCACTGTATTAGACATTGGCATTTTCTACAGTATTTTTAAGTCATTTGTTAACCTTGTTTCTAGAAATGATGAACATAAAAGCAGAGCGTAAGAAACTGGGCATTCCAAGGCCTACAGACCTAAAAATATCCATTAACAGCTTGAACACAATTCAAAAGATTGACCATATTAAAATAATTTAACTGATACAGAGAGTGCTACTCTCTTGAGATATCTGTGTTTTCAGCAGTAGGAAGCACCAGGGTAACATTGGCCTCAAAATGTGGTTCGCATGGGAAAGCTGGTATTTTTAGTGCCATCTTTTAAAACGGAATCTGGAAGCTTGAATACGGAGAGTTTCTAGATTTTTCAGCTGTAAAACTTTTCCATACCTGCACAGACTACAAAGACCAAAATCCCCCACCACGAGTTTTCCTCTGAATCTCAAGTCCATCCCCGAAACGCCATGGCAATTCTTTCCTTCTGTATCTAATTGCTGGAAGTCCTAAGAAGTGCCAAATAAAAGTGCTGAAGGTTGAGATTAGCCAATCATCCCTCAAAAGCGAACACGGCACCATTTTTCTGACTTTATACATCTTGGTCTTTATTCCTGAGGGTACAGGACTTGGCTGTGTGTTACTTGGGTATAATAAACAGTCAATGGTTCCATAAATACCAGGGTCCAGCTTCTGGGCTGACGCAAATTGACTTAAATAGAGGCAGGCAGCCTGACACCAGCTGAGGAAACAGCTCCGTAGATCTAATTATACATACAGCAAAAAAAGTCACTACGAACCCTATCTCAGTTCAGCCCATTTTACATCATTAACTGCACAATAAAATGTTCTGTGATCAAATAGCTCAGTTCTTTTGAAGTGCTCCGCTTTCCCTTTCCCGCAATAAGCACATCTAAGGAGAAATTCATTCTTACGCCCTGGAACATTTGCAACTGTCCACACCAGAGGCTGCTGCTTTGTGCCTAATCCCAGCTACTCCGGAGAGAAAAGCCAAATCTCCAGCTGGGTGCCGTGACTGCAGAATGCAACTCTTCCAATGCAGAATGTCCATCAGTCCAGCTGGAGTCATGTCAGTCGGGATCGGGACCAAAGCCACGTTCTCCATTTCATTCTACAAGTGCAGAGGCTGGGCAGCTCTCAAACACGGAACAAAATAGTCTGGATTGGAATTGGTGACCTGAAGTTGAAGGACTTGCTAAATCCTCTCCAGGGCTTCCCTCTGCCTCTCTTCTCTAGCCCTTAACTCTGGAAACAAAGTTGCATTTATTTGAAGCTCTGTTAATTATGGGAGGGGGGGAGTCAGTAATTAGCATGCCTCAGTTACATAAAGGGTTCGTTCCTTAAACTCCTTGTCAATTCATTACTCCAATTTTTGACAAAGACGCCTGGATTAGATCCAGAAGTAAACGGATTTATGTCGTTTAGTCACTCAGGTTTTAAAACTCTCCGGAGCTCCACTGCATTACCCTACTCCTACAAGGGCTGATGTGCTGTTCTCACAGACAACATCTATTAAATAATTATATCATTATTTTCTAAACCAAAATTCTCTACATATTTCAGTAATTTGCCTCCTTGAATCGGGGTATACAGAGCCTGAGAACTATTAAGTTAAACAACTTCTTGGTTATCTTGGTTTTATTTCTCCCTAGAAGCCTTTAAGCCATTCACAGCAGTCCCTGACAGAATGTGCTGGAATACAATAATATATCAATTAACTACAGTCAACCAGCTGCTAATACTATTTCTCTAAAATGTCTTCATTATTAATGGAAAGCATTGTAGTGTGGCAACATGCTCAAAAACTAACTGAATAAGAAATGATGACCCAGTTCTGTGGATAATTATATTGCATTTCCTACTATTTTCCTATCACATTAATTAGTACAGTTGTGGTTTTAAGTTCACAGAACCAATTTGACCTCTTTTAGCAAAAGCCCGCAGAGGCCACCCAGCCAGGAAGACCTTATACTTGTCATATATTTCCATTTAATGAAGCTTTATAAAATGCACACCATCTATGACTTCACACGCACAGACACTTTTAACCACTGAACATTTCTTCCAAACCACTTTCCAGAGCGTTTAGAAGAAAATAATCTGGAAGAACATTAACATCTCAAAACAACTTTGCATGGAATTCCTCACACGGGTGCTAATTAATCTAGCTGGAAACTGGGACATGACAGCTCTGGAGACTATTATAAAACACAGAGCCCTGACTGCTGGTCCATCACAAGGTCGAGCGTGGCGCAGGTGACGCGTGTCCGAGGGGGCACAGCGGCTGAACTGGGGCTGCCTGGTGGCCCTGAGGGTCTCAGCCCAGGTCCTGAGTGATGTGTCGCCGTCACACAGAGCACTCCAGGCGCTGGCACAAATTGACCCCCTCGCTGGAGCCTCGGCAGGGCTGCCACGGGCCGCAGCGGGGCTGGGGCTGCTCGGTTCTCCTGCGCCCGGACGTTGTCATTTCGGATTGCGCTGATGCCTCGACCCGTGCACAGCCTTCAACCTCCTCCCTCTTTCATCCTGCTGGGCCAAGTCACTACCCTGGGCAGCAAGGAACTTAACAAAGTACCTTAGACACAGATTGTTTCCAGATCTACGCACCATTTACCTTCGAGTCTCATCATTTTTCTAAACAAATGCAAGTTTGAACACCGATGCTGTGGGCAATACAAAACAATACATCATTAAAACACAAAACTGCTGCATTATAGTTCAGAGATAGTAAATGCTTTGATAGCATTTTGTGTTCAATTTTGTTTTAAATAACAGCTGTCTGTGCTACTTGCTGTCCCTGCAGGAAGAAAAATCAAAGCTAATGTAGGAAAAAAATACTATTCCCATCCTCCTTTCCAAAAGCAATTCTTTAACTATTCAGTCAATTCAAATCTAAAAATAGCTGGGAAAAAAAAATACTTGGGAAGAAAAAAGAATGCCTTCTTAATTGCATATTAATTGCTATACCCAATTGTAACTTTCTTTTTTCACTAGCAAGTATCATAATTTGTGCCATTATAAGGCTCTGGAGAATTGTGCCAACAGAGAATGCGCATGTCAAATAATTGATTCAACCTGCCACTTCCCCACAGGGTCAATAGGGAGCAGCTGGACTTGAAATCCCTACCTAAAAACAACAGCTGCAGCACACGAGATAGACCCAGAGTGGAGGTACAGCCTTTGTTTTCCACATCCTGATCCGAAGCACGCAGCTAAATGCCCAGGCAATAAAGCAGAACATAAATAGAAAAGTTCACCACGCAAGCGGGGGGCAGAACAGGGATGGCTGAAAGGAATGAACTGCAAAATAAAGTACAAAGGAGGGGAGAGCAAGGCATACTGGAACCTGCCAGAACCCTGTATCCGCAGCTCATTTTCACTCCATGTCACTGCTTTGGACAAGGTTGGACATCCAAGATCAACTTTTTTCAAGCAGCACGCTTCAGAAAACCCACCGGCTAAGAGTGAACTCACAAGATCCATGGCAGTTCTCCCTTTCAACTAAGATATTTTTTCAGCTAAAAGTCCGGATCGAACAGCGTCTCAGCACTTCATTTCTAAAGTTCAGGCAATACTCTGGGAAAGAGACAGCGCCAGCCTTCCCTGCCCCTGCTTATTTCCAGTCCAGGCCAGAGAGAAAAACCATGCAGGGTCTCCATGGCTATCCACAGCTACTCATCTGCCCCAGATCTTAGCTTATTTGACAGCAGGACCCCTTTTTCCCACATACACAACACGAAGGTGGCCATGAATCACCAATAAAGACAAGTTACTCATCATTTAGGTGGAAATCCCAGTTCACTGGGCAATCTCACTTTGAAGCAGTAATTTTTATGGGGTATTATATACCTATAATTTTTTATTCTCTTAATATCTCAGAAAAATTTTATAGTTGCTTGTTTCCCTCTCAGCTTCTGCTGTTTGGAGGCATCGTACAAGCTAGATTTATTTTTGGAGTACTACGGCTATAAATTGCATGTCATAGGATTGTCCCTCAAAGACCTCTCTGTCTCAAAGGGAGCATTGCAGGAACTGAAGCACCACGCTCACGCTACCACAAGTGCTAATAAATAAACCGCTGTGTTTTTTGCAGATGCTTCTGCTTTCAACATGGGAGCTAATTCATGCTTTTTCTCTATCTCCTATAAAAAACATTAGCACTGCCACCCTAGTTGGACTTGGCAATTCCTGTGTGTCCCTCCCAACTCAGGGCATTCTGTGATTCCATGATTAGGGATCCTTAGCCTGCCCTTCCTTGTTAGCAGCCGTGATGCAATAATCCCTTCACTGCAAAAATTCCACCTCTAGTAAAATTTAGGAGGGCTTTGAAGACCAATGTTAGTCTATAGAGGCTTCCCAGTTGGATTTACACTCAGAGCGTTGAATTACAAGTATCTTTGATAATTTGCAGTACAGCAATTTCTTATATACACAACTCCACCTTGCTAATAAGCAATTTGGTACCAGCAGCATGGCAGGCATTTCCCAAACTCCCACAAAGACTCAGACTCCATCTGACAAGCATACACACATAAGCAACCCGTAGTTATAATGAGATTTTACTCTCATATGATATGCCCCATAAAAATCACATTAGATAAAAAATGTCTAGGATATTCCACAAATCTAAACGTGCATATTAATGAGATATTGCAGTTATGCTATATAACACTGAATCAAAGTTCATAGAATCCAACAAAAATCAAGGGCAGTGGCACCTCAACTGTTTGAAGGGAAACATATTTGCTTTGCAAACATGTTTGAACTTTATGTGATATCTGTAGGGATTTTAACAGGGAACACAGTCAGCTGGACTAAAGCACTTCATTTCTATTGTCCCTCCTGAAACATTTCCCATCAGGAGGTTATCATCATACAGATCATTTCTTATTATATGCAACCCCAAGGGGAGATGTTTGTTTAAATGTCCACAGGGAAGAGGTTATCATCCAACAGGCATCAGGATTGGATTCAGGAGAGTCAAAGTGCTCTGTGACAAGTTTGTCTCATATTAGGTTTGAGCATTCACTGCTGGAACAATAAGCACAACAATAAGCAACAGTGCAAGGTCAAAGACTTTGTTTCCACACATGGAGAGGACATTTGACATGTCCTTTTCAAACAAATGTGAAAGCAAAAAGAATAAATGAAATTATTCATATAGGCTGCATTTTATCTATAAAACAATCCACCACCATCTCAACTAAAGGATAAGACTATTGACATAAAAATAGAGGACTAAGGTTTTCTAACCTTTTGGATGACAAACCCAAAGGGGCTTTAAAAGAAAGGTGGAATTTCCAGCAGAAAAGGCTGAAAAACACATATAAAACCTTGACTCAGGTTTAAGTGCACAATGCCTTTTAAGCGTGTGGAAAAGCTGTATGGAAGAAACCAGAAAAGAACGCAGAACCTGAAAAATCCTTTCCTTGCACATCATCAAATGTAGGACATTCAGAAATGGGCCCCCGAAAGGCCCTAGTTTCTTGCCAGGGGGAGAAATCAGAAAGACATCTGTTCCCCTGGATTTACTGGGCATTGATCATGCAGATGAAGATACAGCAGCTGATTCTTGGTATTTCTTTTCAGCCTGAAGTTCTAAAGAGCTGGGAAACGCTCTACCAAGTGGTATCTTAGGTCTGATAGCAAAGATGAGACAAATATACCAGCTCCGAGAAGTTCAACACTCCTGGTTCAGAAAAGCATCCCAAATCCACTTCTGGTAAATGTAAATTTACTCCTAAATGAAAACGTGCTCCTGAATCAGGATGAAGACAGACAGGAAAGAAGAGAGACACGGCAATGCTGACCTTGCTATTTACAAGGCATAACTGCAAGTCAAAGCTGTGCTCTGTGCCATGGAAGCTTTTATCTCAACTGTAAAATTATATTGCTTTTAAAGCTACTTAATTCTGCTTTCACCCTCACCCGTATTTATCATGTAACCACTGGTTGCTTTTTACTTATTTTACTAGCCCCAAAGTATATTCATCCTTTTTTATGTAGGTAAAAAGAAAATAAGGCCTCAAGAAATTAATTCTACTTAGATTTAGTAGCCGTAAACAGCTGTGCTTGTAAAAGTTAATCTTCATTTTTTTATCTCATGACAGACCAGGTTAGAAGTAAGGAGAAACCTGAGTAAGTATCTGTGTGGTGTTTGTTCAAAAACTCTTCCCACAAAGCATCACTTACAATTCCTATGGAAGTGAAGAATTTCATGGCTCACCTAATTTATTTTCCATTTTTTCATTAAGACCAAATAAATGAAAGAATCACATAATCTGTCCTGAAGTCTACGTAGGAAAGTGATCTGCACCCTTAAACTGTGCTCACATTTGAATTTAAGCAATTTGTTCTGTATTAATTTTCAGTTATTTTATCTTGGAAGCCGGCCATCATTCCCATGTTTCCACAGGTCCTCATTGTCAATGCTCTCCACATCCACAGTGCTCTTCTCATCTGTTCTGTCATTTCATATTTAATAGACAGACCTATTTTTCACCTTCCCAGGAATACAGTGGGATACAGAACCCATGAAGTATGTGGCCAATATCATCTAACGTATTAAATGTCAGAATCATATATCTCAAACTATATGTCAAGGTGCTGAAGTCTAGCAGCAATAAACTCATTCTGTTCCTCATAGGGAATGCACTCTGGCTGTAAGGATCCATGTGGGTTTATATATATTTGTATATATATCTGTATATATTTGATTGGGACCTACTGTTGATGGCCGGTCAGAAATGATGGTAGGAATTGGCCAGATCTTAGATGGGAAAGTGGAATAAAACTTAACAAAATATTCTGTTTACAGTTATTTCTTTCATACCAGTTTGGTTCTTTATGGGGTGATCCAATCTTTGCTTCAGTATGAGACTTACCTGATGGTTTATTCGAGTTTTTTTTTGTTTGGGTTTTTTGGTTGGTTTTTTGGGGGTTTTTTTTTGGTTTTTTTTTTTTTTAGTATTATTTCACCCTCATATTCCACACTGGACATTTTGTTTTGGGACGAACTGTAGGCAAGAGAACCGAGTTTAAACCAAACCAAAGCGGCACCTTTCCAGAAGCAGAAGAGCCACGTGAGCCTGTTGGAAACGGGACACCCAAAGAAGCCATCACATACTCTGCAGGATGCCAGGGCAGTGCCAGCAGGAACGAGCACGTGCTCCTGCCTGGTGCCATCTTCTCTCCATCTCTCTCTCTGCTGTGGCTGGGCAGGCAGCCTGGACAGCAGCTGCTGCCCACCCGTCCCACCTGGTTTCTCTCTGCTGGTGACTGCCAGCAGAACCCATCCCTGGCAGGCAGCTTCTCCCACGAGTCTCCCAAAGCACTGTCTCCAACAATAGGAGCCTCCTCGCAAACCTCCACGGAGCAGAAGGAAAACCTGCTCCATCTCTTCCCTCTTACCCCGTCTCAGCCCAGCTCCTGCTAAAACCGAGCTGTATTCCACTGATACAGTTCAGGCAGATACCAAAGCAGAGCAAAAATCGCAACAGATTTACTCATGTGAGGAGCTCAGGAGCAAAACAAAGATTGCAGCAGCAATTTCTACATTACTCACGAAGTATTTTATCCATGAATCTCACTCGAGCTATACGGATTGTTATTCCTTGGTTATTTATTCCTACATACAAACAGGGTGAGGAACACAACTGAATTAAAGTCCCCAGAAGGACAGCAACAATAACTGAATCCTTCCAAAATGAAGGCTGGGCCTCCTCTGCATTGCATTGATTTGAGGAGCCAGTTGAAATTGTCGGATTTCTGGCTGAAAGCCAGTACCAAAATAAGAGGATGTCATCCTGATCCTTTTTGTCAGGCAAGAAGTAACAAGAAGGAAAACAAAGCCACTGTTTCTACTTATTTTAAAATATTTTTTCGCACTGCTCACTACAGTTGTAAGGCTCCTCTAAACACCCAGAAATCACAAGGAAAAAAACAAATCAAGGAAACAAGATCTCAGCCCTGAAGAATAAAAAAAATTGTTAATTTAGCTACACCCCTGAAGAATTTTGAAGCTCTCCAGGCTCCTGCTATCATAACTGCTATTAAACTGTAAGGATAAAAAGAACAAATTCTTTGGCAAATTTCAATTATTAGATAGTTAACTGCTGTAAACACGAAAGAACCCATGCAGAGCTCTGTTTTGTATCAGTGACACTCATTAGCTGCAGCAGAGTTACTGAAGGTGTTTTTGATGCAGTACACAAAGGTTAGACAAACCTTTACAAAGATGTATTCAGCACCAACACTGGGCATGGATTTCCTTGATCCCCCTCACATTTTAGAGGGAAGAGCTGACAGGAAGCCATCTCTCCAAATCCTCCCTCCCAGTTTCATTTTGGTCACAAATGAGCATCTCAGGAACCAAACCACAGGACATTGCCCCGGGACATTCCCAGCCATCACGAGCCCTAACAGTTCTGTCCAGGAGGGATCCCTCCTGCTGGTTTCTCAGTAGCTGTAGCAAAAATACCAAAACCTTTTCAAGTTAATAAATAAAGCATTATGTGTAACAAAGGCTTTGTCCGCTTCACTTCATCATCCCTCTAACTAAACAGCAGCCTGAAGAACATATAAGAAAAGCACTGCTGCCTTGGTAGCTGCCTTATCATTTCAGAAAATGACTTGTCTGTTGGGATGATAGTTAGATTTGGGCTTTGGGGACAGCACTGAATCTCTCTGAGCCTGGTGAGAGAGCAGCTACACAGAGCAAATAAATCATTTTAATTTTGTACCAGTTGAAAAGCATTTTTTTTCTCAACTTCAGCAAGATGACAGTGGCGTGATGGCTGATTTTCATTTCAATCAGAGCAGCATATGATTACCACCTAATTAGAATGTAGAAATAGAAAGGAGATCATTTTTTAACCTACCCAAGAGAACAGTGCTGGGGGAGGGGAGGAGATTATGTTAATCAAGTGATACTGGCATATCAGAGCGACCAAAATAGCCGGATGAATTTTTATCGGCACCCTTGCTGTCCTTGAGGATCTGTCAGTGGCTTCAATCAAAACCTGTATTTTCAGAGCTTTATTTCTGAGTAATAAATATTCTTTTAAAATAAACACATGTCACTGCAGGCCCAAACCAAAAGGTATCGCCTGAGGCATAAATACATATATTTTTGTTAAAATTTCACATGGTTTTGTTGACAACTGTAAAACTGTAAACATGAAAACTAACAAATCAAAACTAAAAGTCATGCTGTCTTAAGGGGAGTTGTTTGCATTAATATACATGTTTGGGGGGGGGGGGTTGTTGTTTTTTTATTTTTTTTTATTTTTAACCTGCTTTCATTAATTAAATATTGTCAGCTAGCTGCTCCACTCCTTTCTGGAATACATGTTGAAAGTTAGTTGCTCTGCCCTCGGGGAATCGAACTGAGGTTACATTAAATGGAACTGCATCAGGCAACATTTTCCAAGACATGCTGTCTCCATCTGCATCCTTCTGCAGAGATAAAGACTAGACCCCGTCTCAAGATGCCACTTTGTTTAATTGCCTCTGAAGAATGAAGAGCCAGAATTAAATTGCTGAGGCCACCAAAAGGAGGGAGGGGTTAGAGAAATTAAAAACAAAATAGAATTGATATTTAAATGATCTTTCAGGCAAGCCTGCCAGGCAGTAACTGGCCATCACAACATCTCTCTCCAAACTGGTCACCAGCACCCAGCACCATTTCAGCTGTGTGATATATCCCTGCCTTTAGCTACCTTGGTAGTGGAAAATATCCCCACAAATCAAATTTGGATGGAGCACAGCGCCAAAGGAAGCACAGCTGCAGGGCACCCATCTTGGAGTGTGCCCAACTAGACAAACATGAACATTTTTGTCAGGGGGAGTACAGCAAGTGTGATCCTGAACACCTCCTCACCCCCATTAAAACAGAGCTGCACTTCTTTCAGCTGGACCAGGATTTGGCTCATCCTGTTTTGCTGGAAATATTCACTTTTTTTTTTTTGGCTGTGGGATGATACATAACTACCTGCTAAAAGACAAGGACCTAAGTCTCATGCGCTTCAGGCAAAATAAGAAGTCTCTCTTCAGCAATGAGTCAAATGAAAAGGAATCAAGGATGTGTTGATTATTTCCCATTCCTGTGCTTTTAATTTGTATCAGTCATTTCAATGGCACATACATTGCCATTGCACTTTCCTAGCTGTTGTTCTACCAGGGTGCGTAATAAATGTTGTGAGATATTGTGCAAGAGAAAACAATACTTTGAATTAAATGTGCTGTTAAATTAAAGCTTTTTCTTGAGCATTAAAAAAGTCCTGAGGCTTTTCATGTCAGTGTACTGTACGTTGAGACATACACTTAAATCTTTTTCTTTTTCACCCTTTTGAGAAACATAGCGAAGTAAAAGTAGATCATTTCTATCGTTGCAAACATTCCTAGATATCTGCCACAAAAACCCTAAGATGACCCTCTCCCCATCAGCCCTAATAATGTAGGGGGTCCAGCATTTAAGGTACTTGAAGCCACAATGTTTGTGAGATACCATTACAGGAAATCAGCTGGCAACACCTCAAACCTCAGCGAATTATCCCAGAAAGAAACATTCTGACCTGTTTACAGAACTTAATGCGCATTTTAAAAATGAATCCCAGGGTGCAATTTCCTAAAGAGAGGACTCCAATTCTATTGTGTGCTCCGAAGAATTCTATTAAACCTCTAGAGCACTTTGTGCAGTGTGAAAACACAGTTTGCTAAGGAGATAGCCGAGGCGGTCTGCAGTAAATTAACCACTACTGCTGACTGAGGCCATCCCGGGGAGTTTGCTCCAAGGGATTTCCGCACTTACAGCACAACACCATTTACCAGCTTCTAAACTAGATTTGCCCCCTGGCTGCGAGTCAGGAAACCTTGGTGTAAAGCATGGCCAGAGATTGGTCTGACTAAGGGTTTCATTTCAAGAGTGGAACAGTGCAGCTGTTACACAAACAACTGAGTCCTCACCACTACACACGAACAGGGTTGTTCTCCCCACCCAACTTTATGTAGTAGAGTTTAGGCTGCTGGGCTATGGTGGCTGCGTGTTGAGTAAATAACAATAGAATCACCTCTCAGTTGCTTTGTAACAATTAACCTCAGGAAGGAGCTAACTCCATTTGCATGGTAATGAGACATTCATCTAAGTGACATCAGAGTTAAGCATGCTAATAAGTTTTTATACAAACACCTGAGGGGTCAAGCACAACCATGGGCTTGGGTAAGAAAACCTCTTATTAAATGCAAATCGCTTGTCTTTTAAATACTATGGCAGAAAAATTTGCGGGACTCTAACACTTGCAGGAGTCATTCAAGTCACATTTTCAAGCCCCTGGGCTGACTGAGGAATACAGCAACTAATTGACTTATATTTTGAATTAATATCAATATCTAAAAAATCTTCATTGTAGCATCAAAGGGAAGAAGTACTACAGGAAGGCAGAGGGGTGAAAACAAGAATATTGCCTTATCTTTCCCAAATTTGTCACAGATTCCCGGGCTGCTGGAAGGCAGAGGAGACACGGCTGCTGTAGAGAACAACAAAAGACTCGGAAATTTGTCAGCTTTCCCTCTTATTCACCTACCTATTTGTGTCAGGTATATTGCAATGGAGGCGGGTTCCCCAGTGAGCACGCTATCTATCGTGCACCAGAACTTCTTGAATTCAATCAGTCAATTCACACTACGATCAAAGAGGCTGAGACCTTAGTGAGTGGTCAGGTCAAAGGGCAGAACCAGCTGCCAGACTCCCTCGGGACTAAAGGAGCAGAACCTTCTCCCAGGTAAGGCAGATTGCAGAACAAAGGTTGAGGGGAAAGAAGTTGACTTTGATTCATTTAACTCCAGCAGAGCCAAGTGTAGGAGGCCTCTCTTGTTCAGGTTGTCAGCAGGACACACCAACTCATCCCGACAGTGTGGGCAGTACCAGCGGAGCAGGTTTGGTCACCGGTAACAGGAAGGAGATGCAGACAGCACTCTGAAAAGCTGCCCCCGTGCCAGACCATTAGAGGGTTTGCTCTCAGACAGAGCTTTGTAGAAAGGACTGTATCATATGGCTGTGTGCAGTAAGAGGAGGCTGTGTCAAAGCACAGAAAGTCCTCTTCATTCCATTGCTGTATGGGGAGAAGCTTGGTTAATGCATAATATCACTACTCAAAACACAAAATCTAGTCCAAGGGAGTAAGCGTACACATCCCTGGAAGTGATCAAGGCCAGGATGGACGGGGTCCTGAGCAGCCTGGTCTAGTGGGTAGCATCCCTGCCCATCATGGCAGGGGTTGGAACTAGACGAACTTCTATGCAAAACATTCTGTGATTCCATAACAATATATAAAATGAATCAGATTGACACCTGGCACAGAGCTACATCAGTTCTTTTAAACCAGATAACTAATGCACACCTTAAACACATTAAACAACAGCAACCCAGTAATGATATTCTTCCCAAAGATCCCTTTTACTCCATAAGTTACTGCTGTCTTCAATAAAATTAAGTATCTGTATTTTGCTGCTGCCCTGTTTATGACATGTAAACCATGCTAGTATGCCTAAAACATGCTATAATCTAAAACTTAAGCCAGTGGATTGTGGAAAAACCTTAAGAAGAGGGGTTAGCCTCATGTGAGAAAGCACAAAGCAGTGGATGACCAAACCCTCAAAACTTGACAGAAACCTAATACTTCACTTCCTTTGAAAATCAACAAAAACTCTGGGGGAACAGCTCTGAATCATCATAATCAGCAATGTGCAATAATTGCACCACCCATATGTCTTCTAGTGCATCAGAGTGAGAGCTCAGCTTGGTGAGGCTGGGATTCAGGATGTTAGGAAAACTACATTTAAGACGACAACTATGAGCTGTAATAGTCCAAACTGAAAAAACAACTGTGGTGTAAGGTGAGTAGGATAACTTTAAATAATTGCTCTGTGGTTAGGACAGCCTTGGCTCCTTTCACTGTCCCATTATAAACTACAGCTACTTATTTAAAAGTAATTCCAGTTAAATTGGAGTTTGTGAGGGGCAAGGCAGGAGGTGTATATACGATACAGAGTCAGCTTTTGAGGAAGAAAAGCTTATTTCTGGAGAAAACAAAAAACACCAAATCTTTTAGCCTATTTTTTAAATTACATGGTAAAAATGAAGCTAGAAGAAATTACAAGATGGTAAGCACTGTAAACATATTGGTTTTAGCCTCATGCATCAAAGTAAAAATTACAAACAGACAAGATCCCAAAAATATAAGTTTAGGGCTAAACCAATGAGATTTAGGCCCTAACGGTGTTAATGAAATCTGCCCATCCTGAGCTCCTGCTTCACTGCTCATATGTCTAGCTGTGGGAAGCAACCGTGACAGAGCAAAAGCCACAGCAACCAACAACCCAGTGCTACAAAGAACCTGAGTTCCAAACAGGTATGCTCTCATTAGTTCACTTCCAGGTTTGAAAACCTCAATTCTACCACTCCAATCTCAATGAATCCCTTCCTCTCAATTCAAATTTGGCAACAAACCCCCCAAACCAAACCACGTAAACCCACCAAATTCATACCCTGACATGTCAGGTCCTTGAGAAAAAAAGCAGGCTCCCTGAAAATAGGGCCAGAGGAAAAATACTGCTAATTATGTCCTTCTATGCAGTGCTTCTCTACTGAATGCTTTGTTCAAAGCTTTCAGACAAAATACCAAACACCTTGAACTATCTGAAACCTGCTGGCTATTGTCATAAGGAAA